>OY288280.1:40236929-40478507 GCA_958450335.1 Hibiscus tridactylites
TGGAATTTTAACTGAGTAAAAACTACATAAATTGAGGTTTTGCAATATAATTGTGTTGAAAAGCTCCTAATCAATTACATGAACTCCTAAAATTTGATTAAAACTTGTTTTGCAGTCCTTTTTGTAGAGGTTTCGGACGAAAGGGTCGAAATGGGCCTTTCAATGCACCCGTTGGAATTTTAACTGAGTAAAAAGTACAGAAATTGCGGTTTTGCAATATAATTGTGTTGAAAAGCTCCTTATCAATTATTTGAACTCCTAATAATTGATTAAAACTTGTTTTGTGGTCCTTTTTGTAGAGGTTTCGGACGAGCAGGTCTAAATGGGCCTTTCAATGGACCCGTTGGAATTTTAACTGAGTAAAAAGTACATATATTGCGGTTTTGGAATATAATTGTGTTGAAAAGCTCCTAATCAATTACATGAATTCCTAAAATTTGATTAAAACTTGTTTTGCAGTCCTTTTGGTAGAGGTTTCAGACGAGCGGGTCGAAATGGGCCTTTCAATGGACCCGTTGGAATTTTAAATGAGTAAAAAGTACAGAAATTGAGGTTTTGCAATATAATTGTGTTGAAAAGCTCCTAATCAATTATTTGAACTCCTAATATTTGAATAAACATTTTTGCGGTCCTTTTTGTAGAGGTTTCGGACGAGCGGGTCGAAACGGGCCTTTCAATGGACCCGTTGGAATTTTAAATGAGTAAAAAGTACAGAAATTGAGGTTTTGCAATATAATTGTGTTGAAAAGCTCCTAATCAATTATTTGAACTCCTAATATTTGAATAAACATTTTTGCGGTCCTTTTTGTAGAGGTTTCGGACGAGCAGGTCTAAATGGGCCTTTCAATGGACCCGTTGGAATTTTAACTGAGTAAAAAGTACAGAAATTGAGGTTTTGCAATATAATTGTGTTGAAAAGCTCCTAATCAATTATTTGAACTCCTAATATTTGAATAAAACATTTTTGCGGTCCTTTTTATAGAGGTTTCGGACGAGGAGGTCTAAATGGGCCTTTCAATGGACCCGTTGGAATTTTAACTGAGTAAAAAGTAGAGAAATTGAGGTTTTTCAATATAATTGTTTTGAAAAGCTTCTAATCAGTTATTTGAACTCCTAATATTTGATTAAAAACTGTTTTGCGGTCCTTTTTGTAGAGGTTTCGGACGAGCGGGTCGAAATGGGCCTTTCAATGGACCCGTTGGAATTTTAACTGAGCAAAAAGTACAGAAATTTCGGTTTTGCAATATAAATGTGTTGAAAAGCTCCTAATCAATTATTTGAACTCCTAATATTTGAATAAACATTTCTGTGGTCCTTTTTGTAGAGGTTTCGGACGAGCGCGTCGAAACGGGCCTTTCAATGGACCCGTTGGAATTCTAAATGAGTACAAAGTACAGAAATTGAGGTTTTGCAATATAATTGTGTTGAAAAGCTCCTAATCAATTATTTGAACTCCTAATATTTGAATAAACATTTTTGCGGTCCTTTTTATAGAGGTTTCGGACGAGGAGGTCTAAATGGGCCTTTCAATGGACCCGTTGGAATTTTAACTGAGTAAAAAGTACAGAAATTGCGGTTTTGCAATATAATTGTGTTGAAATCCTCCTAAGCAATTACATGAATTCCAAAAATTTGATTAATATTGTTTTGCAGTTCTTTTTGTAGAGGTTTCGGACTATCGGGTCGAAACGGGCCTTTCAATGGACCCGTTGGAATTTTAACTGAGTAAAAAGTACAGAAATTGAGGTTTTGCAATATAATTGTGTTGAAAAGATCCTAATCAATTACATGAACTCCTAAAATTTGATTAAAAGTTGTTTTGCAGTCCTTTTTGTAGAGGTTTAAGACGAGCGGGTCGAAATGGGCCTTTCAATGGAACCGTTGGAATTTTAACTGAGTAAAAAGTACAAAAATTGCGGTTTTGCAATATAATTGTGTTGAAAAGCTCCTAATCAATTCCATGAACTCCTAAAATTTGATTAAAACTTGTTTTGCGGTCCTTTTTGTAGAGGTCTCGGACGAGCGGGTCGAAATGGGCCTTTCAATGGACCCGTTGGAATTTTAACTGAGTAAAAAGTACAGAAATTGCGGTTTTGCAATATAATTGTGTTGAAAAGCTCCTAATCAATTATTTGAACTCCTAATATTTGATTAAAACTTGTTTTGCGGTCCTTTTGTAGAGGTTTCGGACGAGCAGGTCGAAATGGGCCTTTCAATGGACCCGTTGGAATTTTAACTGAGTAAAAAGTAGAGAAACTGCGGTTTTGCAATATAATTATGTTGAAAAGTAGAGAAACTGAGGTTTCGGACGAGCAGGTCGAAATGGGCCTTTCAATTATTTGAACTTTAATATTTGAATAAACATTTTTGCGGTCCTTTTTGTAGAGGTTTCGGACGAGCAGGTCTAAATGGGCCTTTCAATGGACCCGTTGGAATTTTAACTGAGTAAAAAGTACATATATTGCGGTTTTGGAATATAATTGTGTTGAAAAGCTCCTAATCAATTACATGAATTCCTAAAATTTGATTAAAACTTGTTTTGCAGTCCTTTTGGTAGAGGTTTCAGACGAGCGGGTCGAAATGGGCCTTTCAATGGACCCGTTGGAATTTTAAATGAGTAAAAAGTACAGAAATTGAGGTTTTGCAATATAATTGTGTTGAAAAGCTCCTAATCAATTATTTGAACTCCTAATATTTGAATAAACATTTTTGCGGTCCTTTTTGTAGAGGTTTCGGACGAGCGGGTCGAAACGGGCCTTTCAATGGACCCGTTGGAATTTTAAATGAGTAAAAAGTACAGAAATTGAGGTTTTGCAATATAATTGTGTTGAAAAGCTCCTAATCAATTATTTGAACTCCTAATATTTGAATAAACATTTTTGCGGTCCTTTTTGTAGAGGTTTCGGACGAGCAGGTCTAAATGGGCCTTTCAATGGACCCGTTGGAATTTTAACTGAGTAAAAAGTACAGAAATTGAGGTTTTGCAATATAATTGTGTTGAAAAGCTCCTAATCAATTATTTGAACTCCTAATATTTGAATAAAACATTTTTGCGGTCCTTTTTATAGAGGTTTCGGACGAGGAGGTCTAAATGGGCCTTTCAATGGACCCGTTGGAATTTTAACTGAGTAAAAAGTACAGAAATTGAGGTTTTTCAATATAATTGTTTTGAAAAGCTTCTAATCAGTTATTTGAACTCCTAATATTTGATTAAAAACTGTTTTGCGGTCCTTTTTGTAGAGGTTTCGGACGAGCGGGTCGAAATGGGCCTTTCAATGGACCCGTTGGAATTTTAACTGAGTAAAAAGTACAGAAATTGCGGTTTTGCAATATAATTGTGTTGAAAAGCTCCTAATCAATTATTTGAACTCCTAATATTTGATTAAAACTTGTTTTGCGGTCCTTTTGTAGAGGTTTCGGACGAGCAGGTCGAAATGGGCCTTTCAATGGACCCGTTGGAATTTTAACTGAGTAAAAAGTAGAGAAACTGCGGTTTTGCAATATAATTATGTTGAAAAGTAGAGAAACTGAGGTTTCGGACGAGCAGGTCGAAATGGGCCTTTCAATTATTTGAACTTTAATATTTGAATAAACATTTTTGCGGTCCTTTTTGTAGAGGTTTCGGACGAGCAGGTCTAAATGGGCCTTTCAATGGACCCGTTGGAATTTTAACTGAGTAAAAAGTACATATATTGCGGTTTTGGAATATAATTGTGTTGAAAAGCTCCTAATCAATTACATGAATTCCTAAAATTTGATTAAAACTTGTTTTGCAGTCCTTTTGGTAGAGGTTTCAGACGAGCGGGTCGAAATGGGCCTTTCAATGGACCCGTTGGAATTTTAAATGAGTAAAAAGTACAGAAATTGAGGTTTTGCAATATAATTGTGTTGAAAAGCTCCTAATCAATTATTTGAACTCCTAATATTTGAATAAACATTTTTGCGGTCCTTTTTGTAGAGGTTTCGGACGAGCGGGTCGAAACGGGCCTTTCAATGGACCCGTTGGAATTTTAAATGAGTAAAAAGTACAGAAATTGAGGTTTTGCAATATAATTGTGTTGAAAAGCTCCTAATCAATTATTTGAACTCCTAATATTTGAATAAACATTTTTGCGGTCCTTTTTGTAGAGGTTTCGGACGAGCAGGTCTAAATGGGCCTTTCAATGGACCCGTTGGAATTTTAACTGAGTAAAAAGCACATAAATTGAAGTTTTGCAACATTATTGTGTTGAAAAGCTCCTAATCAATTACATGAACTCCTATAATTTGATTAAAACTTGTTTTGCGGTCCTTTTTGTAGAGGTTTCGGACGAGCGGGTCGAAATGGGCTTTTCAATGGACCCGTTGGAATTTTAACTAAGTAAAAAGTACAGAAATTGCGGTTTTGCAATATAATTGTGTTCAAAAGCTCCTAATCAATTATTTGAACTCTTAATATTTGATTAAAACTTGTTTTGTGGTCCTTTTGTAGAGGTTTCGGACGAGCAGGTCGAAATGGGCCTTTCAATGGACCCGTTAGAATTTTAACTGAGTAAAAAGTATAGAAACTGCGGTTTTGCAATATAATTATGTTGAAAAGCTCCCAAGCAATTACATGAATTCTTACAATTTGATTAAAACTTGTTTTGTTGTCCTTTTTGTAAAGGTTTCGGACGAGCGGGTCGAAATGGGCCTTTCAATGGACCCGTTGGAATTTTAACTGAGTAAAAAGTACATAAATTGAGGTTTTGCAATATAATTGTTTTGAAAAGCTCCTAATCAATTACATGAACTCCTAAAATTTGATTAAAACTTGTTTTGCAGTCCTTTTTGTAGAGGTTTCGGAGGAGCGGGTCGAAATGGGCCTTTTAATGGACCCGTTGGAATTTTAACTGAGTTAAAAGTACAGAAATTGCGGTTTTGCAATATAATTGTGTTGAAAAGCTTCTAATAAATCATTTGAACTCCTAAAATTTGATTAAAACTTGTTTTGCGGTCCTTTTTGTAGAGGTTTCGGACGAGCGGGTCGAAATGGGCCTTTCAATGGACCCGTTGGAATTTTAACTGAGTAAAAAGTACAGAAATTGAGGTTTTGCAATATAATTCTGTTCAAAATCTCCTAATCAATTATTTGAACTCCTAATATTTGAATAAAACATTTTTGCGGTCCTTTTTGTAGAGGTTTCGGACGAGCATATCTAAATGGGCCTTTCAATGGACCCGTTGGAATTTTAACTGTGTAAAAAGTACAGAAATTTCAGTTTTGCAATATAATTGTGTTGAAAAGCTCATAATAAATTATTTGAACTCCTAAAATTTGATTAAAACTTGTTTTGCAGTCCTTTTTGTAGAGGTTTCGGACGAGCGGGTTGAAATTGGCCTTTCAATGGAACCGTTGGAATTTTAACTGAGTAAAAAGTACAAAAATTGAGGTTTTGCAATATAATTGTGTTGAAAAGCTCCTAATCAATTATTTGAACTCCTAATATTTGAATAAACATTTTTGCGGTCCTTTTTGTAGAGGTTTCGGACGAGCGGGTCGAAACGGGCCTTTCAATGGACCCGTTGGAATTTTAAATGAGTAAAAAGTACAGAAATTGAGGTTTTGCAATATAATTGTGTTGAAAAGCTCCTAATCAATTATTTGAACTCCTAATATTTGAATAAACATTTTTGCGGTCCTTTTTGTAGAGGTTTCGGACGAGCAGGTCTAAATGGGCCTTTCAATGGACCCGTTGGAATTTTAACTGAGTAATAAGTACAGAAATTGAGGTTTTGCAATATAATTGTGTTGAAAAGCTCCTAATCAATTATTTGAACTCCTAATATTTGAATAAAACATTTTTGCGGTCCTTTTTGTAGAGGTTTCGGACGAGGAGGTCTAAATGGGCTTTTCAATGGACCCGTTGGAATTTTAACTGAGTAAAAAGTACAAAAATTGAGGTTTTGCAATATAATTTTGTTGAAAAGCTCCTAATCAATTACATGAACTCCTAAAATTTGATTAAATCTTGTTTTGCGGTCCTTTTTGTAGAGGTTTCGGACGAGCAGGTCGAAATGGGCCTTTCAATGGACCCGTTGGAATTTTAACTGAGTAAAAAGTACAGGAATTGCGGTTTTGCAATATAATTGTGTTGAAAAGCTCCTAATAAATTATTTGAACTCCTAATATTTGATTAAAACTTGTTTTGCGGACCATTTTGTAGAGGTTTCTGACGAGCGGGTCGAAATGGGCCTTTCAATGGACCCGTTGGAATTTTAACTGAGTAAAAAGTACATAAATTGAGGTTTTGCAATATAATTGTGTTGAAAAGCTCCTAATCAATTACATGAACTCCTAAAATTTGATTAAAACTTGTTTTGCAGTCCTTTTTGTAGAGGTTTCGGAGGAGCGGGTCGAAATGGGCCTTTCAATGGACCCGTTGGTATTTTAACTGAGTAAAAAGTACAGAAATTGCGGTTTTGCAATATAATTGTGTTGAAAAGCTCCTAATAAATTATTTGAACTCCTATAATTTGATTAAAACTTGTTTTGCAGTCCTTTTTGTAGAGGTTTCGGACGAGCGGGTCGAAATGGGCCTTTCAATGGACCCGTTGGAATTTTAACTGAGTAAAAAGTACAGAAATTGCGGTTTTGCAATATAATTGCGTTGAAAAGCTCCTAATCAATTACATGAATACCTAAAATTTGATTAAAACTTGTTTTGCAGTCCTTTTTGTAGAGGTTTCGGACGAGCGGGTCGAAATGGGCCTTTCAATGGACCCGTTGGAATTTTAACTGAGTAAAAAGTACATAAATTGAGGTTTTGCAATCTAATTGTGTTGAAAAGCTCCTAATCAATTACATGAACTCCTAAAATTTGATTAAAACTTGTTTTGCAGTCCTTTTTGTAGAGGTTTCTGAGGAGCGGGTCGAAATGGGCCTTTCAATGGACTCGTTGGAATTTTAACTAAGTAAAAAGTACAGAAATTGCGGTTTTGCAATATAATTGTGTTGAAAAGCTCCTAATAAATTATTTGAACTCCTAATATTTGGTTAAAACTTGTTTTGCGGTCCTTTTTGTAGAGGTTTCGGACGAGCAGGTCTAAATGGTCCTTTCAATGGACCCGTTGGAATTTTAAATGAGTAAAAAGTACAGAAATTGCGGTTTTGCAATATAATTGTGTTGAAATGCTCCTAATCAATTACATGAATTCCTAAAATTTGATTAATACTTGTTTTGCAGTTCTTTTTGTAGAGGTTTCGGACGAGTGGGTCGAAACGGGCATTTCAATGGACCCGTTGGAATTTTAACTGGGTAAAAAGTACAGAAATTGAGGTTTTGCAATATAATTGTGTTGAAAAGATCCTAATCAATTACATGAACTCCTAAAATTTGATTAAAAGTTGTTTTGTAGTCCTTTTTGTAGAGGTTTCAGACGAGCGGGTCGAAATGGGCCTTTCAATGGACCCGTTGGAATTTTAACTGAGTAAAAAAGTACAAAAATTGCGGTTTTGCAATATAATAGTGTTGAAAAGCTTCTAATAATTTATTTGAACTCCTAATATTTGATTAAAACTTGTTTTGCGGTCCTTTTTGTAGAGGTTTCGGACGAGCAGGTCTAAATGGTCCTTTTAATGGACCCGTTGGAATTTTAAATGAGTAAAAAGTACAAAAATTGCGGTTTTGCAATATAATTGTGTTGATATGCTCCTAATCAATTACATGAATTCCTAAAATTTGATTAATACTTGTTTTGCAGTCCTTTTTGTAGAGGTTTCGAACGAGCGGGTCGAAACAGGCCTTTCAATGGACCCGTTCGAATTTTAACTGAGTAAAAAGTACATTAATTGAGGTTTTGCAATATAATTGTGTTGAAAAGCTCCTAATCAATTACATGAACTCCTAAAATTTGATTAAAACTAGTTTTGTAGTCCTTTTTGTAGAGGTTTCGGACGAGCGGGTTGAAATGGGCCTTTCAATGGACCCGTTAGAATTTTAAATGAGTAAAAAGAACAGAAATTGAAGTTTTGCATTATAATTGTGTTGAAAAGCTCCTAATCAATTATTTGAACTCCTAATATTTGAATAAAACCTCTTTGCGGTCCTTTTTGTAGAGGTTTCGGACGAGCGGGTCTAAATGGGCCTTTCAATGGACCCGTTGGAATTTTAACTGAGTATAAAGTACATAAATTGAAGTTTTGCAACATTATTTTGTTGAAAAGCTCCTAATCAATTACATGAACTCCTATAATTTGATTAAAACTTGTTTTGCGGTCCTTTTTGTAGAGGTTTCGGACGAGCGTGTCGAAATGGGCCTTTCAATGGACCCGTTGGAATTTTAACTAAGTAAAAAGTACAGAAATTGCGGTTTTGCAATATAATTGTGTTCAAAAGCTCGTAATCAATTATTTGAACTCCTAATATTTGATTAAAACTTGTTTTGCGGTCCTTTTGTAGAGGTTTCGGACGAGCAGGTCGAAATGGGCCTTTCAATGGACCCGTTTGAATTTTAACTGAGTAAAAAGTATAGAAACTGCGGTTTTGCAATATAATTATGTTGAAAAGCTCCCAAGCAATTACATGAATTCCTACAATTTGATTAAAACTTGTTTTGTTGTCCATTTTGTAAAGGTTTCGGACGAGCGGGTCGAAATGGGCCTTTCAATGGACCCGTTGGAATTTTAACTGAGTAAAAAGTACATAAATTGAGGTTTTGCAATATAATTGTTTTGAAAAGCTCCTAATCAATTACATGAACTCCTAAAATTTGATTAAAACTTGTTTTGCAGTCCTTTTTGTAGAGGTTTCGGAGGAGCGGGTCGAAATGGGCCTTTCAATGGACCCGTTGGAATTTTAACTGAGTAAAAAGTACAGAAATTGCGGTTTTGCAATATAATTGTGTTGAAAAGCTCCTAATAAATTATTTGAACTCCTAAAATTTGATTAAAACTTGTTTTGCGGTCCTTGTAGAGGTTTCGGACGAGCGGGTCGAAATGGGCCTTTCAATGGACCCGTTGGAATTTTAACTGAGTAAAAAGTACAGAAATTGAGGTTTTGCAATATGATTGTGTTCAAAATCTCCTAATCAATTATTTGAACTCCTAATATTTGAATAAAACATTTTTGCGGTCCTTTTTGTAGAGGTTTTGGACGAGCATATCTAAATGGGCCTTTCAATGGACCCGTTGGAATTTTAATTGAGTAAAAAGTACAGAAATTGCGGTTTTGCAATATAATTGTGTTGAAAAGCTCCTAATAAATTATTTGAACTCCTAAAATTTGATTAAAACTTATTTTGCAGTCCTTTTTGCAGAGGTTTCGGACGAGCGGGTCGAAATTGGCCTTTCAATGGAACCGTTGGCATTTTAACTGAGTAAAAAGTACAAAAATTGCGGTTTTGCAATATAATTGTGTTGAAAAGCTCCTCATCAATTATTTGAACTCCTAATATTTGATTAAAACTTGTTTTGTGGTCCTTTTTGTAGAGGTTTCGGACGAGCAGGTCTAAATGGGCCTTTCAATGGACCCGTTGGAATTTTAACTGAGAAAAAAGTACAGAAATTGCGGTTTTGCAATATAATTGTGTTGAAAAGCTCCTAATCAATTACATGAATTCCTAAAATTTGATTAAAACTTGTTTTGCAGTCCTTTTTGTAGAGGTTTCAGACGAGCGGGTCAAAATAGGCCTTTCAATTGACCCGTTGGAATTTTAAATGAGTAAAAAGTACAGAAATTGAGGTTTTGCAATATAATTGTGTTGAAAAGCTCCTAATCAATTATTTGAACTCCTAATATTTGAATAAACATTTTTGCGGTCCTTTTTGTAGAGGTTTCGGACGAGCGGGTCGAAACGGGCCTTTCAATGGACCCGTTGGAATTTTAAATGAGTAAAAAGTACAGAAATTGAGGTTTTGCAATATAATTTGGGTTGAAAAGCTCCTAATCAATTATTTGAACTCCTAATATTTGAATAAACATTTTTGCGGTCCTTTTTGTAGAGGTTTCGGAGGAGCAAGTCTAAATGGGCCTTTCAATGGACCCGTTGGAATTTTAACTGAGTAAAAAGTACAAAAATTGAGGTTTTGCAATATAATTATGTTGAAAATCTCCTAATCAATTACATGAACTCCTAAAATTGGATTAAAACTTGTTTTGCGGTCCTTTTTGTAGAGGTTTCGGACGAGCGGGTCGAAATGGGCCTTTCAATGGACCCGTTGGAATTTTAACTGAGTAAAAAGTACAGAAATTGCGGTTTTGCAATATAATTGTGTTGAAAAGCTCCTAATAAATTATTTGAACTCCTAATATTTATTTAAAACTTGTTTTGCAGTCCTTTTTGTAGAGGTTTCTGACGAGCGGGTCGAAATGGGCCTTTTAATGGACCCGTTAGAATTTTAACTGAGTAAAAAGTACAGAAACTGCGGTTTTGCAATATAATTATGTTGAAAAGCTCCCAAGCAATTACATGAATTCCTACAATTTGATTAAAACTTGTTTTGTTGTCCATTTTGTAAAGGTTTCGGACGAGCGGGTCGAAATGGGCCTTTCAATGGACCCGTTGGAATTTTAACTGAGTAAAAAGTACATAAATTGAGGTTTTGCAATATAATTGTTTTGAAAAGCTCCTAATCAATTACATGAACTCCTAAAATTTGATTAAAACTTGTTTTGCAGTCCTTTTTGTAGAGGTTTCGGAGGAGCGGGTCGAAATGGGCCTTTTAATGGACCCGTTGGAATTTTAACTGAGTAAAAAGTACAGAAATTGCGGTTTTGCAATATAATTATGTTGAAAAGCTCCCAAGCAGTTACATGAATTCCTAAAATTTGATTAAAACTTGTTTTGTTGTCCTTTTTGTAAAGGTTTCGGACGAGCGGGTCGAAATGGGCCTTTCAATGGACCCGTTGGAATTTTAACTGAGTAAAAAGTACAGAAATTGAGGTTTTGCAATATGATTGTGTTCAAAATCTCCTAATCAATTATTTGAACTCCTAATATTTGAATAAAACATTTTTGCGGTCCTTTTTGTAGAGGTTTCGGACGAGCATATCTAAATGGGCCTTTCAATGGACCCGTTGGAATTTTAACTGAGTAAAAAGTACAGAAATTGCGGTTTTGCAATATAATTGTGTTGAAAAGCTCCTAATAAATTATTTGAACTCCTAAAATTTGATTAAAACTTATTTTGCAGTCCTTTTTGCAGAGGTTTCGGACGAGCGGGTCGAAATTGGCCTTTCAATGGAACCGTTGGCATTTTAATTGAGTAAAAAGTACAAAAATTGCGGTTTTGCAATATAATTGTGTTGAAAAGCTCCTCATCAATTATTTGAACTCCTAATATTTGATTAAAACTTGTTTTGTGGTCCTTTTTGTAGAGGTTTCGGACGAGCAGGTCTAAATGGGCCTTTCAATGGACCCGTTGGAATTTTAACTGAGTAAAAAGTACAGAAATTGCGGTTTTGCAATATAATTGTGTTGAAAAGCTCCTAATCAATTACATGAATTCCTAAAATTTGATTAAAACTTGTTTTGCAGTCCTTTTTGTAGAGGTTTCAGACGAGCGGGTCGAAATAGGCCTTTCAATTGACCCGTTGGAATTTTAAATGAGTAAAAAGTACAGAAATTGAGGTTTTGCAATATAATTGTGTTGAAAAGCTCCTAATCAATTATTTGAACTCCTAATATTTGAATAAACATTTTTGCGGTCCTTTTTGTAGAGGTTTCGGATGAGCGGGTCGAAACGGGCCTTTCAATGGACCCGTTGGAATTTTAAATGAGTAAAAAGTACAGAAATTGAGGTTTTGCAATATAATTTGGGTTGAAAAGCTCCTAATCAATTATTTGAACTCCTAATATTTGAATAAACATTTTTGCGGTCCTTTTTGTAGAGGTTTCGGAGGAGCAAGTCTAAATGGGCCTTTCAATGGACCCGTTGGAATTTTAACTGAGTAAAAAAGTACAAAAATTGCGGTTTTGCAATATAATTGTGTTGAAAAGCTCCTAATCAATTATTTGAACTCCTAATATTTGGTTAAAACTTGTTTTGCGGTCCTTTTTGTAGAGGTTTCGGACGAGCAGGTCTAAATGGGCCTTTCAATGGACCCGTTGGAATTTTAACTGAGTAAAAAAGTACAAAAATTGAGGTTTTGCAATATAATTGTTTTGAAATGCTCCTAATCAATTACATGAATTCCTAAAATTTGATTAATACTTGTTTTGCAGTCCTTTTTGTAGAGGTTTCGGACGAGCGTGTCGAAACAGGCCTTTCAATGGACCCGTTGGAATTTTAACTGAGTAAAAAGTACATAAATTGAGGTTTTGCAATCTAATTGTGTTGAAAAGCTCTAATCAATTACATGAAATCCTAAAATTTGATTAAAACTTGTTTTGGAGTCCTTTTTGTAGAGGTTTCGAACGAGCGAGTCGAAATGGGCCTTTCAATGGACCCGTTGGAATTTTAACTGATTAAAAAGTAAATAAATTGAGGTTTTGCAATATAATTGTGTTGAAAAGCTCCTAATCAATTACATGAACTCCTAAAATTTGATTAAAACTTGTTTTGCAGTCCTTTTGTAGAGGTTTCGGACGAGCGGGTCGAAATGGGCCTTTCAGTGGACCCGTTGGAATTTTAACTGAGTAAAAAGTACAGAAATTGAGGTTTTGCAATATAATTGTGTTTAAAAGCTCCTAATCAATTACATGAACTCCTAAAATTTGATTAAAACTTGTTTTGCAGTCCTTTTGTAGAGGTTTCGGACGAGCGGGTCTAAATGGGCCTTTCAATGGACCCGTTGGAATTTTAACTGAGTAAAAAGTACAGAAATTGCGGTTTTGCAATATAATTGTGTTGAAAAGCTCCTAATAAATTATTTGAACTCCTAAAATTTGATTAAAACTTGTTTTGTGGTCCTTTTTGTAGAGGTTTCGGACGAGCGGGTCGAAATGGGCCTTTCTATAGACCCGTTGGAATTTTAACTGAGTAAAAAGTACAGAAATTGCGGTTTTGCAATATAATTGTGTTCAAAATCTCCTAATCAATTATTTGAACTCCTAATATTTGAATAAAACATTTTTGCGGTCCTTTTTGTAGAGGTTTCGGACGAGCATATCTAAATGGGCCTTTCAATGGACCCGTTGGAATTTTAACTGAGTAAAAAGTACAGAAATTGCGGTTTTGCAATATAATTGTGTTGAAAAGCTCCTAATAAATTATTTGAACTCCTAAAATTTGATTGAAACTTGTTTTGCAGTCCTTTTTGTAGAGGTTTCGGACGAGCGGGTCGAAATTGGCCTTTCAATGGAACCGTTGGAATTTTAACTGAGTAAAAAGTACAAAAATTGCGGTTTTGCAATATAATTGTGTTGAAAAGCTCCTCATAAATTATTTGAACTCCTAATATTTGATTAAAACTTGTTTTGTGGTCCTTTTTGTAGAGGTTTCGGACGAGCAGGTCTAAATGGGCCTTTCAATGGACCCGTTGGAATTTTAACTGAGTAAAAAGTACAGAAATTGCGGTTTTGAAATATAATTGTGTTGAAAAGCTCCTAATCAATTACATGAATTCCTAAAATTTGATTAAATCTTGTTTTGCAGTCCTTTTTGTAGAGGTTTCAGACGAGCGGGTCGAAATAGGCCTTTCAATGGACCCGTTGGAATTTTAACTGAGTAAAAAGTACATAAATTGAGGTTTTGCAATATAATTGTGTTGAAAAGATCCTAATCAATTACAAGAACTCTTAAAATTTTATTAAAACTTGTTTTGCAGTCCTTTTTGTAGAGGTTTCGGACGAGCGGGTCGAAATGGGCCTTTCAATGGACCCGTTGGAATTTTAACTAAGTAAAAAGTACAGAAATTGCGGTTTTGCAATATAATTGTGTTGAAAAGCTCCTAATCAATTATTTGAACTCCTAATATTTGATTAAAACTTGTTTTGCGGTCCTTTTGTAGAGGTTTCGGACGAGCAGGTCGAAATGGGCCTTTCAATGGACCCGTTAGAATTTTAACTGAGTAAAAAGTACAGAAACTACGGTTTTGCAATATATTTATGTTGAAAAGCTCCCAAGCAATTACATGAATTCCTAAAATTTGATTAAAACTTGTTTTGTTGTCCTTTTTGCAAAGGTTTCGGACGAGCGGGTCGAAATGGGCCTTTCAATGGACCCGGTGGAATTTTAACTAGGTAAAAAGTACATAAATTGAGGTTTTGCAATATAATTGTTTCTAAAAGCTCCTAATCAATTACATGAACTCCTAAAATTTGATTAAAACTTGATTTGCAGTCCTTTTTGTAGAGGTTTTGGAGGAGCGGGTCGAAATGGGCCTTTCAATGGACCCGTTGGAATTTTAACTGAGTAAAAAGTACAGAAATTGCGGTTTTGCAACATAATTGTGTTGAAAAGCTCCTAATAAATTATTTGAACTCCTAAAATTTGATTAAAACTTGTTTTGCGGTCCTTTTTGTAGAGGTTTCGGACGAGCGGGTCGAAATAGGCCTTTCAATGGACCCGTTGGAATTTTAACTGAGTAAAAAGTACAGAAATTGAGGTTTTGCAATATAATTGTGTTCAAAATCTCCTAATCAATTATTTGAACTCCTAATATTTGAATAAAACATTTTTGCGGTCCTTTTTGTAGAGGTTTCGGACGAGCATATCTAAATGGGCCTTTCAATGGACCCGTTGGAATTTTAACTGAGTAAAAAGTACAGAAATTGCGGTTTTGCAATATTATTGTGTTGAAAAGCTCCTAATAAATTATTTGAACTCCTAAAATTTGATTAAAACTTGTTTTGCAGTCCTTTTGTAGAGGTTTCGGACGAGAGGGTCGAAATTGGCCTTTCAATGGACCCGTTGGAATTTTAACTGAGTAAAAAGTAAATAAATTGAGGTTTTGCAATATAATTGTGTTGAAAAGATCCTAATTAATTACAAGAACTCCTAAAATTTTATTAAAACTTGTTTTGCAGTCCTTTTTGTAGAGGTTTCGGACGAGCGGGTCGAAATGGGCCTTTCAATTGACCCGTTGGAATTTTAAATGAGTAAAAAGTACAGAAATTGAGGTTTTGCAATATAACTGTGTTGAAAAGCTCCTAATCAATTATTTGAACTCCTAATATTTGAATAAACATTTTTGCGGTCCTTTTTGTAGAGGTTTCGGACGAGCGGGTCAAAACGAGCCTTTCAATGGACCCGTTGGAATTTTAAATGAGTAAAAAGTACAGAAATTGAGGTTTTGCAATATAATTGGGTTGAAAAGCTCCTAATCAATTATTTGAACTCCTAATATTTGAATAAACATTTTTGCGGTCCTTTTTGTAGAGGTTTCGGACGAGCAGGTCTAAATGGGCCTTTCAATGGACCCGTTGGAATTTTAACTGAGTAAAAAGTACAGAAATTGAGGTTTTGCAATATTATTGTGTTGAAAAGCTCCTAATCAATTATTTGAACTCCTAATATTTGAATAAAACATTTTTGCGGTCCTTTTTGTAGAGGTTTCGGACGAGGAGGTCTAAATGGGCCTTTCAATGGACCCGTTGGAATTTTAACTGAGTAAAAAGTACAGAAATTGAGGTTTTTCAATATAATTGTTTTGAAAAGATTCTAATCAGTTATTTGAACTCCTAATATTTGAATAAAACATTTTTGCGGTCCTTTTTGTAGAGGTTTCGGACGAGCAGGTCTAAATGGGCCTTTCAATGGACCTGTTGGAATTTTAACTGAGTAAAAAGTACAAAAATTGAGGTTTTGCAATATAATTATGTTGAAAATCTCCTAATCAATTACATGAACTCCTAAAATTGGATTAAAACTTGTTTTGCGGTCCTTTTTGTAGAGGTTTCGGACGAGCGGGTCGAAATGGGCCTTTCAATGGACCCGTTGGAATTTTAACTGAGTAAAAAGTACAGAAATTGCGGTTTTGCAATATAATTGTGTTGAAAAGCTCCTAATAAATTATTTGAACTCCTAATATTTATTTAAAACTTGTTTTGCAGTCCTTTTTGTAGAGGTTTCTGACGAGCGGGTCGAAATGGGCCTTTTAATGGACCCGTTAGAATTTTAACTGAGTAAAAAGTACAGAAATTGCGGTTTTGCAATATAATTGTGTTGAAAAGCTCCTAATAAATTATTTGAACTCCTAAAATTTGATTAAAACTTGTTTTGCGGTCCTTTTTGTTGAGGTTTCGGACGAGCAAGTCTAAATGGGCCTTTCAATGGACCCGTTGGAATTTTAACTGAGTAAAACATACAGAAATTGAGGTTTTGCAATATAATTGTGTTGAAAAGCTCCTAATCAATTATTTGAGCTCCTAATATTTGAATAAAACATTTTTACTGTCCTTTTTGTAGAGGTTTCAGACGAGGAGGTCTAAATGGGCCTTTCAATGGACCCGTTGGAATTTTAACTGAGTAAAAAGTACAGTAATTGAGGTTTTGCAATATAATTATGTTGAAAAGCTCCTAATCAATTATTTGAACTCCTAGTATTTGATTAAAACTTGTTTTGTGGTCCTTTTTGTAGAGGTTTCGGACGAGCACGTCTAAATGGGCGTTTCAATGGACCCGTTGGAATTTAAAATGAGTAAAAAGTACAGAAATTGAGGTTTTGCAATATAATTGTGTTGAAAAGCTCCTAATCAATTACATGAATACCTAGAATTTGATTAAAACTTGTTTTGCAGTCCTTTTTGTAGAGGTTTCGGACGAGCGGGTCGAAATGGGCCTTTCAATGGACCCGTTGGAATTTTAATTGAGTAAAAAGTACATAAATTGAGGTTTTGCAATATAATTGTGTTGAAAAGCTCCTAATCAATTACATGAACTCCTAAAATTTGATTAAAACTTGTTTTGCAGTCCTTTTTGTAGAGGTTTCGGAGGAGCGGGTCGAAATGGGCCTTTCTATAGACCCGTTGGGGTTTTAAATGAGTAAAAAGTACAGAAATTGAGGTTTTGTAATATAATTGTGTTGAAAAGCTCCTAATCAATTACATGAACTCATAAAATTTGATTAAAACTTGTTTTGCAGTCCTTTTGTAGAGGTTTCGGACGAGAGGGTCGAAATGGGCCTTTCAATGGACCCGTTGGAATTTTAACTGAGTAAAAAGTACAGAAATTGCGGTTTTGCAATATAATTGTGTTGAAAAGCTCCTAATCAATTATTTGAACTCCTAATATTTGATTAAAACTTGTTTTGCGGTCCTTTTTGTAGAGGTTTTGGACGAGCAGGTCTAAATGGGCCTTTCAGTGGACCCGTTGGAATTTTAAATGAGTAAAAAGTACAGAAATTGCAGTTTTGCAATATAATTGTGTTGAAATGCTCCTAATCAATTACATGAATTCCTAAAATTTGATTAATACTTGTTTTGTAGTCCTTTTTGTAGAGGTTTCGGACGAGCGGGTCGAAATGGGCCTTTCAATGGACCCGTTGGAATTTTAACTGAGTAAAAAGTACAGAAATTGAGGTTTTGCAATATAATTGTGTTGAAAAGCTCCTAATCAATTACATGAACTCCTAAAATTTGATTAAAACTTGTTTTTGCAGTCCTTTTTGTAGAGGTTTCGGACGAGCGGGTCGAAATGGGCCTTTCAATGGACCCATTGGAATTTTAAATGAGTAAAAAGTACAGAAATTGCGGTTTTGCAATATAATTGTGTTGAAAAGATCCTAATCAATTACATGAATTCCTAAAATTTGATTAAAACTTGTTTTGCAGTCCTTTTGTAGAGGTTTCGGACGAGCGGGTCGAAATGGGCCTTTCAATGGACCCGTTGGAATTTTAACTGAGTAAAAAGTACAGAAATTGAGGTTTTGCAATATAATTGTGTTGAAAAGCTCCTAATCATTTACATGAACTCCTAAAATTTGATTAAAACTTGTTTTGCAGTCCTTTTGTAGAGGTTTCGGACGAGCGGGTCTAAATGGGCCTTTCAAGGGACCCGTTGGAATTTTAACTGAGTAAAAAGTACAGAAATTGCGGTTTTGCAATATAATTGTGTTGAAAAGCTCCTAATCAATTATTTGAACTCCTAATATTTATTTAAAACTTGTTTTGCAGTCCTTTTTGTAGAGGTTTCTAACGAGCGGGTCGAAATGGGCCTTTTAATGGACCCGTTAGAATTTTAACTGAGTAAAAAGTACAGAAATTGCGGTTTTGCAATATAATTGCGTTGAAAAGCTCCTAATCAATTACATGAATACCTAGAATTTGATTAAAACTTGTTTTGCAGTCCTTTTTGTAGAGGTTTCGGACGAGCGGGTCGAAATGGGCCTTTCAATGGACCCGTTGGAATTTTAACTGAGTAAAAAGTACATAAATTGAGGTTTTGCAATATAATTGTGTTGAAAAGCTCCTAATCAATTACATGAACTCCTAAAATTTGATTAAAACTTGTTTTGCAGTCCTTTTTGTAGAGGTTTCGGAGGAGCGGGTCGAAATGGGCCTTTCTATAGACCCGTTGGGGTTTTAAATGAGTAAAAAGTACAGAAATTGAGGTTTTGTAATATAATTGTGTTGAAAAGCTCCTAATCAATTACATGAACTCATAAAATTTGATTAAAACTTGTTTTGCAGTCCTTTTGTAGAGGTTTCGGACGAGAGGGTCGAAATGGGCCTTTCGATGGACCCGTTGGAATTTTAACTGAGTAAAAAGTACAGAAATTGCGGTTTTGCAATATAATTGTGTTGAAAAGCTCCTAATCAATTATTTGAACTCCTAATATTTGATTAAAACTTGTTTTGCGGTCCTTTTTGTAGAGGTTTCGGACGAGCAGGTCTAAATGGGCCTTTCAGTGGACCCGTTGGAATTTTAAATGAGTAAAAAGTACAGAAATTGCAGTTTTGCAATATAATTGTGTTGAAATGCTCCTAATCAATTACATGAATTCCTAAAATTTGATTAATACTTGTTTTGTAGTCCTTTTTGTAGAGGTTTCGGACGAGCGGGTCGAAATGGGCCTTTCAATGGACCCGTTGGAATTTTAACTGAGTAAAAAGTACAGAAATTGAGGTTTTGCAATATAATTGTGTTGAAAAGCTCCTAATCAATTACATGAACTCCTAAAATTTGATTAAAACTTGTTTTTCCAGTCCTTTTTGTAGAGGTTTCGGACGAGCGGGTCGAAATGGGCCTTTCAATGGACCCATTGGAATTTTAAATGAGTAAAAAGTACAGAAATTGCGGTTTTGCAATATAATTGTGTTGAAAAGCTCCTAATCAATTATATGAATTCCTAAAATTTGATTAAAACTTGTTTTGCAGTCCTTTTGTAGAGGTTTCGGACGAGCGGGTCGAAATGGGCCTTTCAATGGACCCGTTGGAATTTTAACTGAGTAAAAAGTACAGAAATTGAGGTTTTGCAATATAATTGTGTTGAAAAGCTCCTTATCATTTACATGAACTCTTAAAATTTGATTAAAACTTGTTTTGCAGTCCTTTTGTAGAGGTTTCGGACGAGCGGGTCTGAATGGGCCTTTCAAGGGACCCGTTGGAATTTTAACTGAGTAAAAAGTACAGAAATTGCGGTTTTGCAATATAATTGTGTTGAAAAGCTCCTAATCAATTATTTGAACTCCTAATATTTGAATAAAACATTTTTGCGGTCCTTTTTGTAGAGGTTTCGGACGAGCGAGTCGAAATGGGCCTTTCAATGGACCCGTTGGAATTTTAACTGAGTAAAAAGTACAGAAATTGCGGTTTTGCAATAGAATTGTGTTGAAAAGCTCCTAATCAATTACATGAACTCCTAAAATTTGATTAAAACTTGTTTTGCAGTCCTTTTGTAGAGGTTTCGGACGAGCGGGTCGAAATGGGCCTTTCAGTGGACCCGTTGGAATTTTAACTGAGTAAAAAGTACAGAAATTGAGGTTTTGCAATATAATTGTGTTGAAAAGCTCCTAATCAATTACATGAACTCCTAAAATTTGATTAAAACTTGTTTTGCAGTCCTTTTGTAGAGGTTTCGGACGAGCGGGTCTAAATGGGCCTTTCAATGGACCCGTTGGAATTTTAACTGAGTAAAAAGTACAGAAATTGCGGTTTTGCAATATAATTGTGTTGAAAAGCTCCTACTCAATTATTTGAACTCCTAATATTTGATTAAAACTTGTTTTGCGGTAATTTTTGTAGATGTTTCGGACGAGCGGGTCGAAATGAGCCTTTCAATGGACCCGTTGGAATTTTAAATGAGTAAAAAGTACAGAAATTGAGGTTTTGCAATATAATTGTGTTGAAAATCTCCTTATAAATTATTTGAACTCTTAATATTTGATTAAAACTTGTTTTGCGGTCCTTTTTTGTAGAGGTTTCGGACGAGCAGGTCGAAATGGGCCTTTCAATGGACCCGTTGGAATTTTAACTGAGTAAAAAGTACATAAATTGAGGTTTTGCAATATAATTGTGTTGAAAAGCTCCTAATAAATTACATGAATTCCTAAAATTTGATTAAAACTTGTTTTGCATTCCTTTTTGTAGAGGTTTCGGACGAGCGGGTCGAAATGGGCCTTTCAATGGACCCGTTGGAATTTTAAATGAGTAAAAAGTACAGTAATTGAGGTTTTTAAATATAATTGTGTTGAAAAGCTCCTAATCAATTATTTGAACTCCTAATATTTGAATAAAACATTTTTGCGGTCCTTTTTGTAGAGGTTTCAGACGAGCAGATCGAAATGGGCCTTTCAATGGATCCGTTGGAATTTTAACTGAGTAAAAAGTACAGAAATTGATGTTTTGCAATATAATTGTGTTGAAAAGATCCTAATCAATTACATGAACTCCTAAAATTTGATTAAAACTTGTTTTGCAGTCCTTTTTTTAGAGGTTTCGGACGAGCGGGTCGAAATGGGCCTTTCAATGGACCCGTTGGAATTTTAACTAATTAAAAAGTACAGAAATTGCGGTTTTGCAATATAATTGTGTTGAAAAGCTCCTAATCAATTACATGAACTCCTAAAATTTGATTAAAACTTGTTTTGCAGTCCTTTTGTAGAGGTTTCGGACGAGCGGGTCGAAATGGGCCTTTCAATGGACCCGTTGGAATTTTAACTGAGTAAAAAGTACAGAAATTGAGTTTTTGCAATATAATTGTGTTGAAAAGCTCCTAATCAATTACATGAACTCCTAAAATTTGATTAAAACTTGTTTTGCAGTCCTTTTGTAGAGGTTTCGGACGAGCGAGTCTAAATGGGCCTTTCAATGGACCCGTTGGAATTTTAACTTAGTAAAAAGTACAGAAATTGCGGTTTTGCAATATAATTGTGTTGAAAAGCTCCTAATCAATTATTTGAACTCCTAATATTTGATTAAAACTTGTTTTGCGGTCCTTTTTGTAGATGTTTCGGACGAGCGGGTCGAAATGAGACTTTCAATGGACCCGTTGGAATTTTAAATGAGTAAAAAGTACAGAAATTGAGGTTTTGCAATATAATTGTGTTGAAAATCTCCTTATCAATTATTTGAACTCATAATATTTGATTACAACTTGTTTTGCGGTCCTTTTTGTAGAGGTTTCGGACGAGCAGGTCGAAATGGGCCTTTCAATGGACCCGTTGGAATTTTAACTGAGTAAAAAGTACATAAATTGAGGTTTTGCAATATAATTGTGTTTAAAAGCTCCTAATAAATTACATGAATTCCTAAAATTTGATTAAAACTTGTTTTGCAGTCCTTTTTGTAGAGGTTTCAGACGAGCGGGTCGAAATGTGCCTTTCAATGGACCCGTTGGAATTTTAAATGAGTAAAAAGTACAGTAATTGAGGTTTTTCAATATAATTGTGTTGAAAAGCTCCTAATCAATTATTTGAACTCCTAATATTTGAATAAAACATTTTTGCGGTCCTTTTTGTAGAGGTTTCAGACGAGCAGATCAAAATGGGCCTTTCAATGGATCCGTTGGAATTTTAACTGAATAAAAAGTACATAAATTGATGTTTTGCAATATAATTGTGTTAAAAAGATCCTAATCAATTACATGAACTCCTAAAGTTTGATTAAAACTTGTTTTGCAGTCCTTTTTTTAGAGTTTTCGGACGAGCGGGTCGAAATGGGCCTTTCAATGGACCCGTTGGAATTTTAAATGAGTAAAAAGTACAGAAATTGAGGTTTTGCAATATAGTTGTGTTGAAAAGCAGCTAATCAATTATTTGAACTCCTAATATTTGAATAAAACATTTTTGCGGTCCTTTTTGTAGAGGTTTTGGACGAGGAGGTCTAAATGGGCCTTTCAATGGACCCGTAGGAATTTAAACTGAGTAAAAAGTACAGAAATTGAGGTTTTGCAATATAATTGTGTTGAAAAGCTCCTAATCAATTATATGATCTCCTAATATTTGAATAAAACATTTCTGCGGTCCTTTTTGTAGAGGTTTCGGACGAGCAAGTCTAAATGGGCCTTTCAATGGACCCGTTGGAATTTTAACTGAGTAAAACATACAGAAATTGAGGTTTTGCAATATAATTGTGTTGAAAAGCTCCTAATCAATTATTTGAGCTCCTAATATTTGAATAAAACATTTTTACTGTCCTTTTTGTAGAGGTTTCAGACGAGGAGGTCTAAATGGGCCTTTCAATGGACCCGTTGGAATTTTAACTGAGTAAAAAGTACAGTAATTGAGGTTTTGCAATATAATTGTGTTGAAAAGCTCCTAATCAATTATTTGAACTCCTAGTATTTGATTAAAACTTGTTTTGTGGTCCTTTTTGTAGAGGTTTCGGACGAGCAGGTCTAAATGGGTGTTTCAATGGACCCGTTGGAATTTAAAATGAGTAAAAAGTACAGAGATTGAGGTTTTGCAATATAATTGTGTTTAAAAGCTCCTAATAAATTAAATGAATTCCTAAAATTTGATTAAAACTTGTTTTGCAGTCCTTTTTGTAGAGGTTTCAGACGAGCAGGTCGAAATGTGCCTTTCAATGGACCCGTTGGAATTTTAAATGAGTAAAAAGTACAGTAATTGAGGTTTTTCAATATAATTGTGTTGAAAAGCTCCTAATCAATTATTTGAACTCCTAATATTTGAATAAAACATTTTTGCGGTCCTTTTTGTAGAGGTTTCAGACGAGCAGATCAAAATGGGCCTTTCAATGGATCCGTTGGAATTTTAACTGAATAAAAAGTACATAAATTGATGTTTTGCAATATAATTGTGTTAAAAAGATCCTAATCAATTACATGAACTCCTAAAATTTGATTAAAACTTGTTTTGCAGTCCTTTTTTTAGAGTTTTCGGACGAGCGGGTCGAAATGGGCCTTTCAATGGACCCGTTGGAATTTTAAATGAGTAAAAAGTACAGAAATTGAGGTTTTGCAATATAGTTGTGTTGAAAAGCAGCTAATCAATTATTTGAACTCCTAATATTTGAATAAAACATTTTTGCGGTCCTTTTTGTAGAGGTTTTGGACGAGCAGGTCTAAATGGGCCTTTCAATGGACCCGTAGGAATTTAAACTGAGTAAAAAGTACAGAAATTGAGGTTTTGCAATATAATTGTGTTGAAAAGCTCCTAATCAATTATATGATCTCCTAATATTTGAATAAAACATTTCTGCGGTCCTTTTTGTTGAGGTTTCGGACGAGCAAGTCTAAATGGGCCTTTCAATGGACCAGTTGGAATTTTAACTGAGTAAAACATACAGAAATTGAGGTTTTGCAATATAATTGTGTTGAAAAGCTCCTAATCAATTATTTGAGCTCCTAATATTTGAATAAAACATTTTTACTGTCCTTTTTGTAGAGGTTTCAGACGAGGAGGTCTAAATGGGCCTTTCAATGGACCCGTTGGAATTTTAACTGAGTAAAAAGTACAGTAATTGAGGTTTTGCAATATAATTGTGTTGAAAAGCTCCTAATCAATTATTTGAACTCCTAGTATTTGATTAAAACTTGTTTTGTGGTCCTTTTTGTAGAGGTTTCGGACGAGCAGGTCTAAATGGGCGTTTCAATGGACCCGTTGGAATTTAAAATGAGTAAAAAGTACAGAAATTGAGGTTTTGCAATATAATTGTGTTGAAAAGCTCCTAATCAAATTACATGAATTCCTATAATTTGATTAAAACTTGTTTTGCAGGCCTTTTGTAGAGGTTTCGGACGAGCGGGTCGAAATGGGCCTTTCAATGTACCCATTGGAATTTTAACTGAGTAAAAAGTACAGTGATTGAGGTTTTTCAATATAATTGTGTTGAAAAGCTCCTAATCAATTATTTGAATTCCTAATATTTGAATAAAACATTTTTGCGGTCCTTTTTGTAGATGTTTTGGACGAGCAGGTCTAAATGGGCGTTTCAATGGACCCGTTGGAATTTAAAATGAGTAAAAAGTACAGAAATTGAGGTTTTGCAATATAATTGTGTTGAAAAGCTCCTAATCAAATTAAATGAACTCCTACAATTTGATTAAAACTTTTTGCAGTCCTTTTTTAGAGGTTTCGGACGAGCGGGTCGAAATGGGCCTTTCAATGGACCCGTTGGAATTTTAAATGAGTAAAAAGTACAGAAATTTAGGTTTTGCAATATAATTGTGTTGAAAAGCTCCTAATCAATTTTTTGAACTCCTAATATTTGAATAAAACATTTTTGCGGTCCTTTTTGTAGAGGTTTTGGACGAGCAGGTCTAAATGGGCCTTTCAATGGACCCGTAGGAATTTCAACTGAGTAAAAAGTACAGAAATTGAGGTTTTGCAATATAATTGTGTTGAAAAGCTCCTAATCAATTATATGATCTCCTAATATTTGAATAAAACATTTTTGCGGTCCTTTTTGTAGAGGTTTCGGACGAGCAAGTCTAAATGGGCCTTTCAATGGACCCGTTGGAATTTTAACTGAGTAAAACGTACAGAAATTGAGGTTTTGCAATTTAATTGTGTTGAAAAGCTCCTAATCAATTATTTGAACTCCTAATATTTGAATAAAACATTTTTTACTGTCCTTTTTGTAGAGGTTTCAGACGAGGAGGTCTAAATGGGCCTTTCAATGGACCCGTTAGAATTTTAACTGAGTAAAAAGTACAGAAATTGAGGTTTTGCAATATAATTGTGTTTAAAAGCTCCTAATCAATTATTTGAACTCCTAGTATTTGATTAAAACTTGTTTTATGGTCCTTTTTGTAGAGGTTTCGGACGAGCAGGTCTAAATGGGCCTTTCAATGGACCCGTTGGAATTTAAAAAGAGTAAAAAGTACAGAAATTGAGGTTTTGCAATATAATTGTGTTGAAAAGCTCTTAATCAGTAACATGAATTCCTAAAATTTGATTAAAACTTGTTTTGCAGTCCTTTTGTAGAGGTTTCGGACGAGCGGGTCGAAATGGGCCTTTCAATGGACCCGTTGGAATTTTAACTGAGTAAAAAGTACTTAAATCGAGGTTTTGCAATATAATTGTGTTGAAAAGCTCCTAATCAATTACATGAACTCCTAGAATTTTATTAAAACTTGTTTTGCAGTCCTTTTTGTAGAGGTTTCGGACGAGCGGGTCGAAATGGGCCTTTCAATGGACCCGTTGGAATTTTAACTGAGTAAAAAGTACATAAATTGAGGTTTTGCAATATAATTGTGTTGAAAAGCTCCTAATCAATTACATGAACTCCTAAAATTTGATTGAACTTGTTTTGCAGTCCTTTTTGTAGAGGTTTCGGACGAGCGGGTCGAAATGGGCCATTCAATGGACCCGTTGGAATTTGAAATGAGTAAAAAGTACAGAAATTGAAGTTTTGCATTATAAATGTGTTGAAAAGCTCCTAATCAATTATTTGAACTCCTAATATTTGAATAAAACATTTTTGCGGTCCTTTTTGTAGAGGTTTCGGACGAGCGGGTCTAAATGGGCCTTTCAATGGACCCGTTGGAATTTTAACTAAGTAAAAAGTACACAAATTGAGCTTTTGCAATATAATTGTGTTGAAAAGCTCCTAATCAATTATTTCAACTCCTAATATTTGAATAAAACATTTTTGCGGTCCTTTTTGTAGAGGTTTCAGATGAGCAGGTCTAAATGGGCCTTTCAATGGACCCGTTGGAATTTTAACTGAGTAAAAAGTACAGAAATTGAGGTTTTGCAATATAATTGTGTTGAAAAGCTCCTAATCAATTATTTGAACTCCTAATATTTGAATAAAACATTTTTGCGGTCCTTTTTGTAGATGTTTCGGACGAGCGGGTCGAAATGGGTCTTTCAATGGACCCGTTGGAATTTTAACTGAGTAAAAACTACATAAATTGAGGTTTTGCAATATAATTGTGTTGAAAAGCTCCTAATCAATTACATGAACTCATAAAATTTGATTAAAACATCTTTTGCAGTCCTTTTCGTAGAGGTTTCGGACGAGCGGGTCGAAATGGGCCTTTCAATGGACCCGTTGGAATTTTAACTGAGTAAAAAGTACAGAAATTGCGGTTTTGCAATATAATTGTGTTGAAAAGCTCCTAATCAATTACATGAACTCCTAAAATTTGATTGAACTTGTTTTGCAGTCCTTTTTGTAGAGGTTTCGGACGAGCGGGTCGAAATGGGCTTTCAATGGACCCGTTGGAATTTTAAATGAGTAAAAAGTACAGAAATTGAGGTTTTGCAATATAATAGTGTTGAAAAGCTCCTAATAAAATATTTGAACTCCTAATATTTGAATAAAAGATTTTTGCGGTCCTTTTTGTAGAGGTTTCGGACGAGCAAGTCTAAATGGGCCTTTCAATGGACCCGTTGGAATTTTAACTGAGTAAAAAGTACAGAAAGTGAGGTTTTGCAATATAATTGTTTTGAAAAGCTCCTAATAAATTATTTGAACACCTAATATTTGAATAAAACATTTTTGCGGTCCTTTTTGTAGAGGTTTCGGACGAGCAGGTCTAAATGGGCCTTTCAATGGACCCGTTGGAATTTTAACTGAGTAAAAAGTACAGAAATTGAGGTTTTGCAATATAATTGTGTTGAAAAGCTCCTAATCAATTACATGAACTCCTAAAATTTGATTAAAACTTGTTTTGCGGTCCTTTTTGTAGAGGTTTCGGACGAGCGGGTCGAAATGGGCCTTTCAATGTACCCGTTGGAATTTTAACTTAGTAAAAAGTACACAAATTGCGGTTTTGCAATATAATTGTGTTGAAAAGCTCCTAATCAATTATTTAAACTACTAATATTTGATTAAAACTTGTTTTGTGGTCCTTTTTGTAGAGGTTTCGGATGAGCAGGTCAAAATGGGCCTTTCACTGGACCCGTTGGAATTTTAACTGAGTAAAAAGTACAGAAATTGCGGTTTTGCAATATAATTGTGTTGAAAAGCTCCTAATCAATTACATGAATTCCTAAAATTTGATTAAAACTTGTTTTGCAGTCCTTTTGTAGAGGTTTCGGACTAGCGGTTCGAAATGGGCCTTTTAATGGACCTGTTGGAATTTTAACTGAGTAAAAAGTACAAAAATTACGGTTTTGCAATATAATTGTGTTGAAAAGCTCCTATTCAATTTTTTGAACTCCTAATATTTGAATAAAACATTTTTGCGGTCCTTTTTGTAGAGGTTTCGGACGAGCGGGTCGAAATGGGCCTTTCAATGGACCCGTTGGAATTTTAACTGGGTAAAAAGTACATAAAATGAGGTTTTGCAATATAATTGTGTTGAAAAGCTCCTAATAAATTATATGAACTCCTAAAATTTGATTAAAACTTGTTTTGCAGTCCTTTTCGTAGAGGTTTCGGACGAGCGGGTCGAAATGGGCTTTTCAATGGACCCGTTGGAATTTTAAATGAGTAAAAAGTATAGTAATAGAGGTTTTGCAATATAATTGTGTTGAAAAGCTCCTAATCAATTATTTGAACTCCTAATATTTGAATAAAAGATTTTTGCGGTCCTTTTTGTAAAGGTTTCGGACGAGCAGATCGAAATGGGCCTTTCAATGGATCCGGTTGAATTTTAACTGGGTAAAAAGTACATAAATTGAGGTTTTGCAATATAATTGTGTTGAAAAGATCCTAATAAATTACATGAACTCCTAAAATTTGATTAAAACTTGTTTTGCAGTCCTTTTTTTAGAGGTTTCGGACGAGCGGGTCGAAATGGGTCTTTCAATGGACCAGTTGGAATTTTAAATGAGTAAAATGTACAGAAATTAAGGTTTTGCAATATAATTCTGTTGAAAAGCTCCTAATCAATTATTTGAACTCTTAATATTTGAATAAAACATTTTTGCGGTCCTTTTTGTAGAGGTTTTGGACGAGCAGGTCTAAATGGGCCTTTCAATGGACCCGTAGGCATTTTAACTGAGTAAAAAGTACAGAAATTGAGGTTTTGCAATATAATTGTTTTGAAAAGCTCCTAATAAATTATTTGAACTCCTAATATTTGAATAAAACATTTTTGCGGTCCTTTTTTTAGAGGTTTCGGACGAGCGGGAAGAAATGTGCGTTTGAATGGACCCATTGGAATTTTAACTGAGTAAAAAGTACAAAAATTGCGGGTTTACAATATAATTGTGTTGAAAAGCTCCTAATCAATTACATGAATTCCTAAAATTTGATTAAAACTTGTTTTGCAGTCCTTTTTGTAGAGGTTTCGGACGAGCGGGTCGAAATGGGCCTTTCAATGGACCCGTTGGAAATTTAACTGAGTAACAAGTACATAAATTGAGGTTTTGCAATATAATTGTGTTGAAAAGCTACTAATCAATTACATGAACTCCTAAAATTTGATTAAAACTTGTTTTGCAGTCCATTTTGTAGAGGTTTCGGACGAGCGGGTCGAAATGGGCCTTTCAATGGACCCGTTGGAATTTTAACTGAGTAAAAAGTACAGAAATTGCGGTTTTGCAATATAATTCTGTTGAAAAGCTCCTAATCAATAATTTGAACTCATGATATTTGATTAAAACTTGTTTTGCGGTCCTTTTTGTAGAGGTTTCGGACGAGGAGGTCTAAATGGGCCTTTCAATGGACCCGTTGGAATTTTAAATGAGTAAAAAGTACAGAAATTACGGTTTTGCAATATAATTGTGTTGAAATGCTCCTAATCAATTACATGAATTCCTAAAATTTGATTAATACTTGTTTTGCAGTCCTTTTTGTAGAGGTTTCGGACGAGCGGGTCGAAATGGGCCTTTCAATGGACCCGTTGGAATTTTAACTGAGTAAAAAGTACAGAAATTGCGGTTTTGCAATATAATTGTGTTGAAAAGCTCCTAATCAATTACATGAATTCCTAAAATTTGATTAAAACTTGTTTTGCAGTCCTTCTTTTAGAGGTTTCGGACAAGCGGGTCGAAATGGGCCTTTCAATGGAGCCGTTGGAAATTTAACTGAGTAAAAAGTACACAAATTGAGGTTTTGCAATATAATTGTGTTAAAAAGCTACTAATCAATTACATGAACTCCTAAAATTTGATTAAAACTTGTTTTGCAGTCCTTTTGTAGAGGTTTCGGACGAGCGGGTCGAAATAGGCCTTTCAATGTACCCGTTGGAATTTTAACTGAGTAAAAAGTACAGAAATTGCGGTTTTGCAATATAATTCTGTTGAAAAGCTCCTAATCAATTATTTGAACTCCTAATATTTATTTAAAACTTGTTTTGCGGTCCTTTTTGTAGAGGTTTCGGACGAGCAGGTCTAAATGGGCCTTTCAATGGACCCGTTGGAATTTTAAATGAGTAAAAAGTACAGAAATTGCGGTTTTTCAATATAATTGTGTTGAAATGCTCCTAATCAATTACATGAATTCCTAAAATTTGATTAATACTTGTTTTGCAGTCCTTTTTGTAGAGGTTTCGGTCGAGTGGGTCGAAATGGGCCTTTGAATGGACCCATTGGAATTTTAACTGAGTAAAAAGTACAAAAATTGCGGTTTTACAATATAATTGTGTTGAAAATCTCCTAATCAATTACATGAATTCCTAAAATTTGATTAAAACTTGTTTTGCAGTCCTTTTTGTAGAGGTTTCGGACAAGCGGGTCGAAATGGGCCTTTCAATGGACCCGTTGGAATTTTAACTGAGTAAAAAGTACAGAAATTGCGGTTTTGCAATATAATTCTGTTGAAAAGCTCCTAATCAATTATTTGAACTCCTAATATTTGATTAAAACTTGTTTTGCGGTCCTTTTTGTAGAGGTTTCGGACGAGCAGGTCTAAATGGGCCTTTCAATGGACCCGTTGGAATTTTAAATGTGTAAAAAGTACAGAAATTGCGGTTTTTCAATATAATTGTGTTGAAATGCTCCTAATCAATTACATGAATTCCTAAAATTTTATTAATACTTGTTTTGCAGTCCTTTTTGTAGAGGTTTCAGTCGAGCGGGTCGAAATGGGACTTTGAATGGACCCATTGGAATTTTAAATGAGTAAAAAGTACAGAAATTGCGGTTTTTCAATATAATTGTGTTGAAATGCTCCTAATCAATTACATGAATTCCTAAGATTTGATTAATACTTGTTTTGCAGTCCTTTTTGTAGTGGTTTCGGACGTGTGGGTCGAAATGGGCCTTTGAATGGACCCATTGGAATTTTAACTGAGTAAAAAGTACAAAAATTGCGGTTTTATAATATAATTGTGTTGAAAAGCTCCTAATCAATTACATGAATTCCTAAAATTTGATCAAAACTTGTTTTGCAGTCCTTTTTGTAGAGGTTTCGGACAAGCGGGTCGAAATGGGCCTTTCAATGGACCCGTTGGAATTTTAACTGAGTAAAAAGTACAGAAATTGCGATTTTGCAATATAATTCTGTTGAAAAGCTCCTAATCAATTATTTGAACTCCTAATATTTGATTAAAACTTGTTTTGCGGTCCTTTTTGTAGAGGTTTCGGACGAGCGGGTCGAAATGGGCCTTTCAATGGACCCGTTGGAATTTTAACTGAGTAACAAGTACATAAATTGAGGTTTTGCAATATAATTGTGTTGAAAAGCTACTAATCAATTACATGAACTCCAAAAATTTGATTAAAACTTGTTTTGCAGTCCTTTTTGTAGAGGTTTCGGACGAGCGGGTCGAAATGGGTCTTTCAATGGACCCGTTGGAATTTTAAATGAGTAAAAAGTAAAAAAATTGAGGTTTTGCAATATAATTGTGTTGAAAAGCTCCTAATCAATTACATGAATTCCTAAAATTTGATTAAAACTTGTTTTGCAGTCCTTTTTGTAGAGGTTTCGGACGAGCGGGTCGAAATAGGCCTTTCAATGGACCCGTTGGAATTTTAACTGAGTAAAAAGTACAGAAATTGCGGTTTTGCAATATAATTATGTTGAAAAGCTCCTAATCAATTATTTGAACTCCTAATATTTGATTAAAACTTGTTTTGCGGTCCTTTTTGTAGAGGTTTCGGACGAGCAGGTCTAAATGGGCCTTTCAATGGACCCGTTGGAATTTTAAATGAGTAAAAAGTACAGAAATTGCGGTTTTTCAATATAATTGTGTTGAAATGCTCCTAATTAATTACATGAATTCCTAAAATTTGATTAATACATTTTTTGCAGTCCTTTTTGTAGAGGTTTCGGTCGAGCGGGTCGAAATGGGCCTTTGAATGGACCCATTGGAATTTTAACTGAGTAAAAAGTACAAAAATTGCGGTTTTACAATATAATTGTGTTGAAAAGCTCCTAATAAATTACATGAATTCCTAAAATTTGATTAAAACTTGTTTTGCAGTCCTTTTTGTAGAGGTTTCGGACAAGCGGGTCGAAATGGGCCTTTCAATGGACCCGTTGGAATTTTAACTGAGTAAAAAGTACAGAAATTGCGGTTTTGCAATATAATTCTGTTGAAAAGCTCCTAATCAATTATTTGAACTCCTAATATTTGATTAAAACTTGTTTTGCGGTCCTTTTTGTAGAGGTTTCGGACGAGCAGGTCTAAATGGGCCTTTCAATGGACCCGTTGGAATTTTAAATGTGTAAAAAGTACAGAAATTGCGGTTTTTCAATATAATTGTGTTGAAATGCTCCTAATCAATTACATGAATTCCTAAAATTTGATTAATACTTGTTTTGCAGTCCTTTTTGTATAGGTTTCAGTCGAGCGGGTCGAAATGGGACTTTGAATGGACCCATTGGAATTTTAAATGAGTAAAAAGTACAGAAATTGCGGTTTTTCAATATAATTGTGTTGAAATGCTCCTAATCAATTACATGAATTCCTAAAATTTGATTAATACTTGTTTTGTAGTCCTTTTTGTAGAGGTTTCGGACGAGCGGGTCGAAATAGGCCGTTCAATGGACCCGTTGGAATTTTAACTGAGTAAAAAGTACAGAAATTGCGGTTTTGCAATATAATTATGTTGAAAAGCTCCTAATCAATTATTTGAACTCCTAATATTTGATTAAAACTTGTTTTGCGGTCCTTTTTGTAGAGGTTTCGGACGAGCAGGTCTAAATGGGCCTTTCAATGGACCCGTTGGAATTTTAAATGAGTAAAAAGTACAGAAATTGCGGTTTTTCAATATAATTGTGTTGAAATGCTCCTAATTAATTACATGAATTCCTAAAATTTGATTAATACATTTTTTGCAGTCCTTTTTGTAGAGGTTTCGGTCGAGCGGGTCGAAATGGGCCTTTGAATGGACCCATTGGAATTTTAACTGAGTAAAAAGTACAAAAATTGCGGTTTTACAATATAATTGTGTTGAAAAGCTCCTAATAAATTACATGAATTCCTAAAATTTGATTAAAACTTGTTTTGCAGTCCTTTTTGTAGAGGTTTCGGACAAGCGGGTCGAAATGGGCCTTTCAATGGACCCGTTGGAATTTTAACTGAGTAAAAAGTACAGAAATTGCGGTTTTGCAATATAATTCTGTTGAAAAGCTCCTAATCAATTATTTGAACTCCTAATATTTGATTAAAACTTGTTTTGCGGTCCTTTTTGTAGAGGTTTCGGACGAGCAGGTCTAAATGGGCCTTTCAATGGACCCGTTGGAATTTTAAATGTGTAAAAAGTACAGAAATTGCGGTTTTTCAATATAATTGTGTTGAAATGCTCCTAATCAATTACATGAATTCCTAAAATTTGATTAATACTTGTTTTGCAGTCCTTTTTTTAGAGGTTTCGGACGAGCGGGAAGAAATGTGCGTTTGAATGGACCCATTGGAATTTTAACTGAGTAAAAAGTACAAAAATTGCGGGTTTACAATATAATTGTGTTGAAAAGCTCCTAATCAATTACATGAATTCCTAAAATTTGATTAAAACTTGTTTTGCAGTCCTTTTTGTAGAGGTTTCGGACAAGCGGGTCGAAATGGGCCTTTCAATGGACCCGTTGGAATTTTAACTGAGTAAAAAGTACAGAAATTGCGGTTTTGCAATATAATTCTGTTGAAAAGCTCCTAATCAATTATTTGAACTCTTAATATTTGAATAAAACATTTTTGCGGTCCTTTTTGTAGAGGTTTTGGACGAGCAGGTCTAAATGGGCCTTTCAATGGACCCGTAGGCATTTTAACTGAGTAAAAAGTACAGAAATTGAGGTTTTGCAATATAATTGTTTTGAAAAGCTCCTAATAAATTATTTGAACTCCTAATATTTGAATAAAACATTTTTGCGGTCCTTTTTTTAGAGGTTTCGGACGAGCGGGAAGAAATGTGCGTTTGAATGGACCCATTGGAATTTTAACTGAGTAAAAAGTACAAAAATTGCGGGTTTACAATATAATTGTGTTGAAAAGCTCCTAATCAATTACATGAATTCCTAAAATTTGATTAAAACTTGTTTTGCAGTCCTTTTTGTAGAGGTTTCGGACGAGCGGGTCGAAATGGGCCTTTCAATGGACCCGTTGGAAATTTAACTGAGTAACAAGTACATAAATTGAGGTTTTGCAATATAATTGTGTTGAAAAGCTACTAATCAATTACATGAACTCCTAAAATTTGATTAAAACTTGTTTTGCAGTCCATTTTGTAGAGGTTTCGGACGAGCGGGTCGAAATGGGCCTTTCAATGGACCCGTTGGAATTTTAACTGAGTAAAAAGTACAGAAATTGCGGTTTTGCAATATAATTCTGTTGAAAAGCTCCTAATCAATAATTTGAACTCATGATATTTGATTAAAACTTGTTTTGCGGTCCTTTTTGTAGAGGTTTCGGACGAGGAGGTCTAAATGGGCCTTTCAATGGACCCGTTGGAATTTTAAATGAGTAAAAAGTACAGAAATTACGGTTTTGCAATATAATTGTGTTGAAATGCTCCTAATCAATTACATGAATTCCTAAAATTTGATTAATACTTGTTTTGCAGTCCTTTTTGTAGAGGTTTCGGACGAGCGGGTCGAAATGGGCCTTTCAATGGACCCGTTGGAATTTTAACTGAGTAAAAAGTACAGAAATTGCGGTTTTGCAATATAATTGTGTTGAAAAGCTCCTAATCAATTACATGAATTCCTAAAATTTGATTAAAACTTGTTTTGCAGTCCTTCTTTTAGAGGTTTCGGACAAGCGGGTCGAAATGGGCCTTTCAATGGAGCCGTTGGAAATTTAACTGAGTAAAAAGTACACAAATTGAGGTTTTGCAATATAATTGTGTTAAAAAGCTACTAATCAATTACATGAACTCCTAAAATTTGATTAAAACTTGTTTTGCAGTCCTTTTGTAGAGGTTTCGGACGAGCGGGTCGAAATAGGCCTTTCAATGTACCCGTTGGAATTTTAACTGAGTAAAAAGTACAGAAATTGCGGTTTTGCAATATAATTCTGTTGAAAAGCTCCTAATCAATTATTTGAACTCCTAATATTTATTTAAAACTTGTTTTGCGGTCCTTTTTGTAGAGGTTTCGGACGAGCAGGTCTAAATGGGCCTTTCAATGGACCCGTTGGAATTTTAAATGAGTAAAAAGTACAGAAATTGCGGTTTTTCAATATAATTGTGTTGAAATGCTCCTAATCAATTACATGAATTCCTAAAATTTGATTAATACTTGTTTTGCAGTCCTTTTTGTAGAGGTTTCGGTCGAGTGGGTCGAAATGGGCCTTTGAATGGACCCATTGGAATTTTAACTGAGTAAAAAGTACAAAAATTGCGGTTTTACAATATAATTGTGTTGAAAATCTCCTAATCAATTACATGAATTCCTAAAATTTGATTAAAACTTGTTTTGCAGTCCTTTTTGTAGAGGTTTCGGACAAGCGGGTCGAAATGGGCCTTTCAATGGACCCGTTGGAATTTTAACTGAGTAAAAAGTACAGAAATTGCGGTTTTGCAATATAATTCTGTTGAAAAGCTCCTAATCAATTATTTGAACTCCTAATATTTGATTAAAACTTGTTTTGCGGTCCTTTTTGTAGAGGTTTCGGACGAGCAGGTCTAAATGGGCCTTTCAATGGACCCGTTGGAATTTTAAATGTGTAAAAAGTACAGAAATTGCGGTTTTTCAATATAATTGTGTTGAAATGCTCCTAATCAATTACATGAATTCCTAAAATTTTATTAATACTTGTTTTGCAGTCCTTTTTGTAGAGGTTTCAGTCGAGCGGGTCGAAATGGGACTTTGAATGGACCCATTGGAATTTTAAATGAGTAAAAAGTACAGAAATTGCGGTTTTTCAATATAATTGTGTTGAAATGCTCCTAATCAATTACATGAATTCCTAAGATTTGATTAATACTTGTTTTGCAGTCCTTTTTGTAGTGGTTTCGGACGTGTGGGTCGAAATGGGCCTTTGAATGGACCCATTGGAATTTTAACTGAGTAAAAAGTACAAAAATTGCGGTTTTATAATATAATTGTGTTGAAAAGCTCCTAATCAATTACATGAATTCCTAAAATTTGATCAAAACTTGTTTTGCAGTCCTTTTTGTAGAGGTTTCGGACAAGCGGGTCGAAATGGGCCTTTCAATGGACCCGTTGGAATTTTAACTGAGTAAAAAGTACAGAAATTGCGATTTTGCAATATAATTCTGTTGAAAAGCTCCTAATCAATTATTTGAACTCCTAATATTTGATTAAAACTTGTTTTGCGGTCCTTTTTGTAGAGGTTTCGGACGAGCGGGTCGAAATGGGCCTTTCAATGGACCCGTTGGAATTTTAACTGAGTAACAAGTACATAAATTGAGGTTTTGCAATATAATTGTGTTGAAAAGCTACTAATCAATTACATGAACTCCAAAAATTTGATTAAAACTTGTTTTGCAGTCCTTTTTGTAGAGGTTTCGGACGAGCGGGTCGAAATGGGTCTTTCAATGGACCCGTTGGAATTTTAAATGAGTAAAAAGTAAAAAAATTGAGGTTTTGCAATATAATTGTGTTGAAAAGCTCCTAATCAATTACATGAATTCCTAAAATTTGATTAAAACTTGTTTTGCAGTCCTTTTTGTAGAGGTTTCGGACGAGCGGGTCGAAATAGGCCTTTCAATGGACCCGTTGGAATTTTAACTGAGTAAAAAGTACAGAAATTGCGGTTTTGCAATATAATTATGTTGAAAAGCTCCTAATCAATTATTTGAACTCCTAATATTTGATTAAAACTTGTTTTGCGGTCCTTTTTGTAGAGGTTTCGGACGAGCAGGTCTAAATGGGCCTTTCAATGGACCCGTTGGAATTTTAAATGAGTAAAAAGTACAGAAATTGCGGTTTTTCAATATAATTGTGTTGAAATGCTCCTAATTAATTACATGAATTCCTAAAATTTGATTAATACATTTTTTGCAGTCCTTTTTGTAGAGGTTTCGGTCGAGCGGGTCGAAATGGGCCTTTGAATGGACCCATTGGAATTTTAACTGAGTAAAAAGTACAAAAATTGCGGTTTTACAATATAATTGTGTTGAAAAGCTCCTAATAAATTACATGAATTCCTAAAATTTGATTAAAACTTGTTTTGCAGTCCTTTTTGTAGAGGTTTCGGACAAGCGGGTCGAAATGGGCCTTTCAATGGACCCGTTGGAATTTTAACTGAGTAAAAAGTACAGAAATTGCGGTTTTGCAATATAATTCTGTTGAAAAGCTCCTAATCAATTATTTGAACTCCTAATATTTGATTAAAACTTGTTTTGCGGTCCTTTTTGTAGAGGTTTCGGACGAGCAGGTCTAAATGGGCCTTTCAATGGACCCGTTGGAATTTTAAATGTGTAAAAAGTACAGAAATTGCGGTTTTTCAATATAATTGTGTTGAAATGCTCCTAATCAATTACATGAATTCCTAAAATTTGATTAATACTTGTTTTGCAGTCCTTTTTGTATAGGTTTCAGTCGAGCGGGTCGAAATGGGACTTTGAATGGACCCATTGGAATTTTAAATGAGTAAAAAGTACAGAAATTGCGGTTTTTCAATATAATTGTGTTGAAATGCTCCTAATCAATTACATGAATTCCTAAAATTTGATTAATACTTGTTTTGTAGTCCTTTTTGTAGAGGTTTCGGACGAGCGGGTCGAAATAGGCCGTTCAATGGACCCGTTGGAATTTTAACTGAGTAAAAAGTACAGAAATTGCGGTTTTGCAATATAATTATGTTGAAAAGCTCCTAATCAATTATTTGAACTCCTAATATTTGATTAAAACTTGTTTTGCGGTCCTTTTTGTAGAGGTTTCGGACGAGCAGGTCTAAATGGGCCTTTCAATGGACCCGTTGGAATTTTAAATGAGTAAAAAGTACAGAAATTGCGGTTTTTCAATATAATTGTGTTGAAATGCTCCTAATTAATTACATGAATTCCTAAAATTTGATTAATACATTTTTTGCAGTCCTTTTTGTAGAGGTTTCGGTCGAGCGGGTCGAAATGGGCCTTTGAATGGACCCATTGGAATTTTAACTGAGTAAAAAGTACAAAAATTGCGGTTTTACAATATAATTGTGTTGAAAAGCTCCTAATAAATTACATGAATTCCTAAAATTTGATTAAAACTTGTTTTGCAGTCCTTTTTGTAGAGGTTTCGGACAAGCGGGTCGAAATGGGCCTTTCAATGGACCCGTTGGAATTTTAACTGAGTAAAAAGTACAGAAATTGCGGTTTTGCAATATAATTCTGTTGAAAAGCTCCTAATCAATTATTTGAACTCCTAATATTTGATTAAAACTTGTTTTGCGGTCCTTTTTGTAGAGGTTTCGGACGAGCAGGTCTAAATGGGCCTTTCAATGGACCCGTTGGAATTTTAAATGTGTAAAAAGTACAGAAATTGCGGTTTTTCAATATAATTGTGTTGAAATGCTCCTAATCAATTACATGAATTCCTAAAATTTGATTAATACTTGTTTTGCAGTCCTTTTTGTATAGGTTTCAGTCGAGCGGGTCGAAATGGGACTTTGAATGGACCCATTGGAATTTTAAATGAGTAAAAAGTACAGAAATTGCGGTTTTTCAATATAATTGTGTTGAAATGCTCCTAATCAATTACATGAATTCCTAAAATTTGATTAATACTTGTTTTGTAGTCCTTTTTGTAGAGGTTTCGGACGAGCGGGTCGAAATAGGCCGTTCAATGGACCCGTTGGAATTTTAACTGAGTAAAAAGTACAGAAATTGCGGTTTTGCAATATAATTATGTTGAAAAGCTCCTAATCAATTATTTGAACTCCTAATATTTGATTAAAACTTGTTTTGCGGTCCTTTTTGTAGAGGTTTCGGACGAGCAGGTCTAAATGGGCCTTTCAATGGACCCGTTGGAATTTTAAATGAGTAAAAAGTACAGAAATTGCGGTTTTTCAATATAATTGTGTTGAAATGCTCCTAATTAATTACATGAATTCCTAAAATTTGATTAATACTTGTTTTGCAGTCCTTTTTGTAGAGGTTTCGGTCGAGTGGGTCGAAATGGGCCTTTGAATGGACCCATTGGAATTTTAACTGAGTAAAAAGTACAAAAATTGCGGTTTTACAATATAATTGTGTTGAAAATCTCCTAATCAATTACATGAATTCCTAAAATTTGATTAAAACTTGTTTTGCAGTCCTTTTTGTAGAGGTTTCGGACAAGCGGGTCGAAATGGGCCTTTCAATGGACCCGTTGGAATTTTAACTGAGTAAAAAGTACAGAAATTGCGGTTTTGCAATATAATTCTGTTGAAAAGCTCCTAATCAATTATTTGAACTCCTAATATTTGATTAAAACTTGTTTTGCGGTCCTTTTTGTAGAGGTTTCGGACGAGCAGGTCTAAATGGGCCTTTCAATGGACCCGTTGGAATTTTAAATGTGTAAAAAGTACAGAAATTGCGGTTTTTCAATATAATTGTGTTGAAATGCTCCTAATCAATTACATGAATTCCTAAAATTTGATTAATACTTGTTTTGCAGTCCTTTTTGTATAGGTTTCAGTCGAGCGGGTCGAAATGGGACTTTGAATGGACCCATTGGAATTTTAAATGAGTAAAAAGTACAGAAATTGCGGTTTTGCAATATAATTGTGTTGAAAAGCTCCTAATCAATTACATGAATTCCTAAAATTTGATTAATACTTGTTTTGTAGTCCTTTTTGTAGAGGTTTCGGACGAGCGGGTCGAAATAGGCCGTTCAATGGACCCGTTGGAATTTTAACTGAGTAAAAAGTACAGAAATTGCGGTTTTGCAATATAATTATGTTGAAAAGCTCCTAATCAATTATTTGAACTCCTAATATTTGATTAAAACTTGTTTTGCGGTCCTTTTTGTAGAGGTTTCGGACGAGCAGGTCTAAATGGGCCTTTCAATGGACCCGTTGGAATTTTAAATGAGTAAAAAGTACAGAAATTGCGGTTTTTCAATATAATTGTGTTGAAATGCTCCTAATTAATTACATGAATTCCTAAAATTTGATTAATACTTGTTTTGCAGTCCTTTTTGTAGAGGTTTCGGTCGAGTGGGTCGAAATGGGCCTTTGAATGGACCCATTGGAATTTTAACTGAGTAAAAAGTACAAAAATTGCGGTTTTACAATATAATTGTGTTGAAAATCTCCTAATCAATTACATGAATTCCTAAAATTTGATTAAAACTTGTTTTGCAATCCTTTTTGTAGAGGTTTCGGACAAGCGGGTCGAAATGGGCCTTTCAATGGACCCGTTGGAATTTTAACTGAGTAAAAAGTACAGAAATTGCGGTTTTGCAATATAATTCTGTTGAAAAGCTCCTAATCAATTATTTGAACTCCTAATATTTGATTAAAACTTGTTTTGCGGTCCTTTTTGTAGAGGTTTCGGACGAGCAGGTCTAAATGGGCCTTTCAATGGACCCGTTGGAATTTTAAATGTGTAAAAAGTACAGAAATTGCGGTTTTTCAATATAATTGTGTTGAAATGCTCCTAATCAATTACATGAATTCCTAAAATTTTATTAATACTTGTTTTGCAGTCCTTTTTGTAGAGGTTTCAGTCGAGCGGGTCGAAATGGGACTTTGAATGGACCCATTAGAATTTTAAATGAGTAAAAAGTACAGAAATTGCGGTTTTTCAATATAATTGTGTTGAAATGCTCCTAATCAATTACATGAATTCCTAAAATTTGAATAATACTTGTTTTGCAGTCCTTTTTGTAGTGGTTTCGGACGTGTGGGTCGAAATGGGCCTTTGAATGGACCCATTGGAATTTTAACTGAGTAAAAAGTACAAAAATTGCGGTTTTATAATATAATTGTGTTGAAAAGCTCCTAATCAATTACATGAATTCCTAAAATTTGATCAAAACTTGTTTTGCAGTCCTTTTTGTAGAGGTTTCGGACAAGCGGGTCGAAATGGGCCTTTCAATGGACCCGTTGGAATTTTAACTGAGTAAAAAGTACAGAAATTGCGGTTTTGCAATATAATTCTGTTGAAAAGCTCCTAATCAATTATTTGAACTCCTAATATTTGATTAAAACTTGTTTTGTGGTCCTTTTTGTAGAGTTTTCGGACGAGCAGGTCTAAATGGGCCTTTCAATGGACCCGTTGGAATTTTAAATGAGTAAAAAGTACAGAAATTGCGGTTTTTCAATATAATTGTGTTGAAATGCTCCTAATCAATTACATGAATTCCTAAAATTTTATTAATACTTGTTTTGCAGTCCTTTTTGTAGAGGTTTTGGTCGAGCGGGTCGAAATGGGCCTTTGAATGGACCCATTGGAATTTTAACTGAGTAAAAAGTACAAAAATTGCGGTTTTAAAATATAATTGTGTTGAAAAGCTCCTAATCAATTACATGAATTCCTAAAATTTGATTAAAACTTGTTTTACAGTCCTCTTTGTAGAGGTTTCGGACAAGCGGGTCGAAATGGGCCTTTCAATGGACCCGTTGGAAATTTAACTGAGTAAAAAGTACATAAATTGAGGTTTTGCAATATAATTGTGTTGAAAAGCTACTAATCAATTACATGAACTCCTAAAATTTGATTAAAACTTGTTTTGCAGTCCTTTTTGTAGAGGTTTCGGACGAGCGGGTCGAAATGGGTCTTTCAATGGACCCGTTGGAATTTTAAATGAGTAAAAAATACAAAAATTGAGGTTTTGCAATATAATTGTGTTGAAAAGCTCCTAATCAATTACATGAACTCCTAAAATTTGATTAAAACTTGTTTTGCAGTCCTTTTTGTAGAGGTTTCGGTCGAGCGGGTCGAAATGGGCCTTTGAATGGACCCATTGGAATTTTAACTGAGTAAAAAGTATAAAAATTGCGGTTTTAAAATATAATTGTGTTGAAAAGCTCCTAATCAATTACATGAATTCCTAAAATTTGATTAAAACTTGTTTTGCAGTCCTTTTTGTAGAGGTTTCGGACGAGCGGGTCGAAATGGGCCTTTCAATGGACCCGTTGGAATTTTAACTAAGTAAAAAGTACAGAAATTGCGGTTTTGCAATATAATTGTGTTGAAAAGCTCCTAATCAATTATTTGAACTCCTAATATTTGATTAAAACTTGTTTTGTGGTCCTTTTTGTAGAGTTTTCGGACGAGCAGGTCTAAATGGGCCTTTCAATGGACCCGTTGGAATTTTAAATGAGTAAAAAGTACAGAAATTGCGGTTTTTCAATATAATTGTGTTGAAATGCTCCTAATCAATTACATGAATTCCTAAAATTTTATTAATACTTGTTTTGCAGTCCTTTTTGTAGAGGTTTCGGTCGAGCGGGTCGAAATGGGCCTTTGAATGGACCCATTGGAATTTCAACTGAGTAAAAAGTACAAAAATTGCGGTTTTAAAATATAATTGTGTTGAAAAGCTCCTAATCAATTACATGAATTCCTAAAATTTGATTAAAACTTGTTTTACAGTCCTCTTTGTAGAGGTTTCGGACAAGCGGGTCGAAATGGGCCTTTCAATGGACCCGTTGGAAATTTAACTGAGTAAAAAGTACATAAATTGAGGTTTTGCAATATAATTGTGTTGAAAAGCTACTAATCAATTACATGAACTCCTAAAATTTGATTAAAACTTGTTTTGCAGTCCTTTTTGTAGAGGTTTCGGACGAGCGGGTCGAAATGGGCCTTTCAATGGACCCGTTGGAATTTTAACTGAGTAAAAAGTACAGAAATTGCGGTTTTGCAATATAATTCTGTTGAAAAGCTCCTAATCAATTATTTGAACTCCTAATATTTGATTAAAACTTGTTTTGTGGTCCTTTTTGTAGAGTTTTCGGACGAGCAGGTCTAAATGGGCCTTTCAATGGACCCGTTGGAATTATAAATGAGTAAAAAGTACAGAAATTGCGGTTTTTCAATATAATTGTATTGAAATGCTCCTAATCAATTACATGAATTCCTAAAATTTTATTAATACTTGTTTTGCAGTCCTTTTTGTAGAGGTTTCAGTCGAGCGGGTCGAAATGGGACTTTGAATGGACCCATTGGAATTTTAAATGAGTAAAAAGTACAGAAATTGCGGTTTTTCAATATAATTGTGTTGAAATGCTCCTAATCAATTACATGAATTCCTAAAATTTGAATAATACTTGTTTTGCAGTCCTTTTTGTAGTGGTTTCGGACGTGTGGGTCGAAATGGGCCTTTGAATGGACCCATTGGAATTTTAACTGAGTAAAAAGTACAAAAATTGCGGTTTTATAATATAATTGTGTTGAAAAGCTCCTAATCAATTACATGAATTCCTGATCAAAACTTGTTTTGCAGTCCTTTTTGTAGAGGTTTCGGACAAGCGGGTCGAAATGGGCCTTTCAATGGACCCGTTGGAATTTTAACTGAGTAAAAAGTACAGAAATTGCGGTTTTGCAATATAATTCTGTTGAAAAGCTCCTAATCAATTATTTGAACTCCTAATATTTGATTAAAACTTGTTTTGTGGTCCTTTTTGTAGAGTTTTCGGACGAGCAGGTCTAAATGGGCCTTTCAATGGACCCGTTGGAATTTTAAATGAGTAAAAAGTACAGAAATTGCGGTTTTTCAATATAATTGTGTTGAAATGCTCCTAATCAATTACATGAATTCCTAAAATTTTATTAATACTTGTTTTGCAGTCCTTTTTGTAGAGGTTTCAGTCGAGCAGGTCGAAATGGGACTTTGAATGGACCCATTGGAATTTTAAATGAGTAAAAAGTACAGAAATTGCGGTTTTTCAATATAATTGTGTTGAAATGCTCCTAATCAATTACATGAATTCCTAAAATTTGAATAATACTTGTTTTGCAGTCCTTTTTGTAGTGGTTTCGGACGTGTGGGTCGAAATGGGCCTTTGAATGGACCCATTGGAATTTTAAATGAGTAAAAAGTAAAAAAATTGAGGTTTTATAATATAATTGTGTTGAAAAGCTCCTAATCAATTACATGAATTCCTAAAATTTGATCAAAACTTGTTTTGCAGTCCTTTTTGTAGAGGTTTCGGACAAGCGGGTCGAAATGGGCCTTTCAATGGACCCGTTGGAATTTTAACTGAGTAAAAAGTACAGAAATTGCGGTTTTGCAATATAATTCTGTTGAAAAGCTCCTAATCAATTATTTGAACTCCTAATATTTGATTAAAACTTGTTTTGTGGTCCTTTTTGTAGAGTTTTCGGACGAGCAGGTCTAAATGGGCCTTTCAATGGACCCGTTGGAATTTTAAATGAGTAAAAAGTACAGAAATTGCGGTTTTTCAATATAATTGTGTTGAAATGCTCCTAATCAATTACATGAATTCCTAAAATTTTATTAATACTTGTTTTGCAGTCCTTTTTGTAGAGGTTTCGGTCGAGCGGGTCGAAATGGGCCTTTGAATGGACCCATTGGAATTTTAACTGAGTAAAAAGTACAAAAATTGCAGTTTTAAAATATAATTGTGTTGAAAAGCTCCTAATCAATTACATGAATTCCTAAAATTTGATTAAAACTTGTTTTACAGTCCTCTTTGTAGAGGTTTCGGACAAGCGGGTCGAAATGGGCCTTTCAATGGACCCGTTGGAAATTTAACTGAGTAAAAAGTACATAAATTGAGGTTTTGCAATATAATTGTGTTGAAAAGCTACTAATCAATTACATGAACTCCTAAAATTTGATTAAAACTTGTTTTGCAGTCCTTTTTGTAGAGGTTTCGGACGAGCGGGTCGAAATGGGTCTTTCAATGGACCCGTTGGAATTTTAAATGAGTAAAAAATACAAAAATTGAGGTTTTGCAATATAATTGTGTTGAAAAGCTCCTAATCAATTACATGAACTCCTAAAATTTGATTAAAACTTGTTTTGCAGTCCTTTTTGTAGAGGTTTCGGTCGAGCGGGTCGAAATGGGCCTTTGAATGGACCCATTGGAATTTTAACTGAGTAAAAAGTACAAAAATTGCGGTTTTAAAATATAATTGTGTTGAAAAGCTCCTAATCAATTACATGAATTCCTAAAATTTGATTAAAACTTGTTTTGCAGTCCTTTTTGTAGAGGTTTCGGACGAGCGGGTCGAAATGGGCCTTTCAATGGACCCGTTGGAATTTTAACTAAGTAAAAAGTACAGAAATTGCGGTTTTGCAATATAATTGTGTTGAAAAGCTCCTAATCAATTATTTGAACTCCTAATATTTGATTAAAACTTGTTTTGTAGTCCTTTTTGTAGAGGTTTCGGACGAGCGGGTCGAAATGGGCCTTTCAATGGACCCGTTGGAATTTTAAATGAGTAAAAAGTAAATGAATTGAATTTTTGCAATATAATTGTGTTGAAAAGCTCCTAATCAATTATTTGAACTCCTAATATTTGAATAAATGATTTTTGCGGTCCTTTTTGTAGTGGTTTCAGATGAACAGGTTTAAATGGGTCTTTCAATGGACCCGTTGGAATTTTAACTGAGTAAAAACTACATAAATTGAGGTTTTGCAATATAATTGTGTTGAAAAGCTCCTAATCAATTACATGAACTCCTAAAATTTGATTAAAACTTGTTTTGCAGTCCTTTTTGTAGAGGTTTCGGACGAGCGGGTCGAAATGGGCCTTTCAATGCACCCGTTGGAATTTTAACTGAGTAAAAAGTATAGAAATTGCGGTTTTGCAATATAATTGTGTTGAAAAGCTCCTTATCAATTATTTGAACTCTTAATAATTGATTAAAACTTGTTTTGTGGTCCTTTTGTAGAGGTTAGGGACGAGCAGGTCTAAATGGGCCTTTCAATGGACCCGTTGGAATTTTAAATGAGTAAAAAGTACAGAAATTGCGGTTTTTCAATATAATTGTGTTGAAATGCTCCTAATCAATTACATGAATTCCTAAAATTTGATTAATACTTGTTTTGCAGTCCTTTTTGTAGAGGTTTCGGACGAGCGGGTCAAAATGGGCCTTTCAATGGACCCGTTGGAATTTTAAATGAGTAAAAAGTACAGTAATTGAGGTTTTGCAATATAATTGTGTTGAAAATCTCCTAATCAATTATTTGAACTTCTAATATTTGAATAAAACATTTTTGCGGTCCTTTTTGTAGAGGTTTCAGACGAGCGGATCGAAATGGGCCTTTCAATGGATCCGTTGGAATTTTAACTGAGTAAAAAGTACATAAATTGAGGTTTTGCAATATAATTGTGTTCAAAAGCTCCTCATAAATTATATGAACTCCTAAAATTTGATTAAAACTTGTTTTGCAGTCCTTATTGTAGAGGTTTCGGATGAGCGGGTAGAAATGGGCCTTTCAATGGACCCGTTGGAATTTTAACTGAGTAAAACGTACAGAAATTGAGGTTTTGCAATATAATTGTGTTGAAAAGCTCCTCATAAAATATATGAACTCCTAAAATTTGATTAAAACTTGTTTTGCAGTCCTTTTTGTAGAGGTTTCGGACGAGCGGGTAGAAATGGGCCTTTCAATGGACCCGTTGGAATTTTAACTGAGTAAAACGTACAGAAATTGAGGTTTTGCAATATAATTGTGTTGAAAAGCTCATAATCATTTAATTGAACTCCTAATATTTGAATAAAACATTTTTACTGTCCTTTTTGTAGAGGTTTCAGACGAGGAGGTCTAAATGGGCCTTTAAATGGACCCGTTGGAATTTTAACTGAGTAAAAAGTACAGGAATTGAGGTTTTGCAATATAATTGTTTTGAAAAGCTCCTAATCAATTATTTGAACTCCTAATATTTGAATAAAAGATTTTTGCGGTCCTTTTTGTAGAGGTTTCGGACGAGCAGGTCTAAATGGGCCTTTCAATGGACCCGTTGGAATTTTAACTGAGTAAAAAGTACAGAAATTGAGGTTTTGCAATATAATTGTGTTAAAAAAGCTCCTAATCAATTACATGAACTCCTAAAATTTGATTAAAACTTGTTTTGCGGTCCTTTTTGTAGAGGTTTCGGACGAGCGGGTCGAAATTGGCCTTTCAATGGACCCGTTGGAATTTTAAATGAGTAAAAAGTACAAAAATTGCGGTTTTGCAATATAATTGTGTTCAAAAGCTCCTAATCAATTTTTTGAACTCCTAATATTTGAATAAAACATTTTTGCGGTCCTTTTTGTAGAGGTTTCAGACGAGCGGATCGAAATGGGCCTTTCAATGGATCCGTTGGAATTTTAACTAAGTAAAAAGTACATAAATTGATGTTTTGCAATATAATTGTGTTGAAAAGATCCTAATCAATTACATGAACTCCTAAGATTTGATTAAAACTTGTTTTGCAGTCCTTTTTGTAGAGGTTTCGGACAAGCGGGTCGAAATGGGCCTTTCAATGGACCCGTTGGAATTTTAACTGAGTAAAAAGTACATAAATTGAGGTTTTGCAATATAATTGTGTTGAAAAGCTACTAATCAATTACATGAACTCATAGAATTTGATTAAAACTTGTTTTGCAGTCCTTTTTGTAGAGGTTTCGGACGAGCGGGTCGAAATGGGCCTTTCAATGGACCCGTTGGAATTTTAAATGAGTAAAAAGTACAAAAATTGCGGTTTTGCAATATAATTGTGTTGAGAAGCTCCTAATCGATTATTTTAACTCCTAATATTTGATTAAAAGATTTTTGTGGTCCTTTTTGTATAGGTTTCGGACGAGCAAGTCTAAATGGGCCTTTCAATGGATCCGTTGGAATTTTAACTGAGTAAAAAGTACATAAATTGAGGTTTTGCAATATAATTGTGTTGAAAAGCTCCTCATAAATTATATGAACTCCTAAAATTTGATTAAAACTTGTTTTGCAGTCCTTTTTGTAGAGGTTTCGGACGAGCGGGTCGAAATGGGCCTTTCAATGGACCCGTTGGAATTTTAAATGAGTAAAAAGTACAGAAATTGCGGTTTTTCAATATAATTGTGTTGAAATGCTCCTAATCAATTACATGAACTCCTAGAATTTGATTAAAACTTGTTTTGCAGTCCTTTTTTAGAGGTTTCGGACGAGCGGGTTGAAATGAGTAAAAAGTATAGAAATTGACGTTTTGCAATATAATTGTGTTGAATAGCTCCTAATCGATTATTTGAACTCCTAATATTTGATTAAAAGATTTTTGCGGTCCTTTTTGTAAAGGTTTCGAACGAGCAGGTCTAAATGGGCCTTTCAATGGACCCGTTGGAATTTTAACTGAGTAAAAAGTACATAAATTGAGGTTTTGCAATATAATTGTGTTGAAAAGCTCCTAATCAATTACATGAACTCCTAAAATTTGATTAAAACTTGTTTTGCAGTCCTTTTTGTAGAGGTTTCGGACGAGCGGGTCGAAATGGGCCATTCAATGGACCCGTTGGAATTTTAACTGAGTAAAAAGTACAGAAATTGCAGTTTTGCAATATAATTCTGTTGAAAAGCTCCTAATCAATTATTTCAACTCCTGATATTTGATTAAAACTTGTTTTGCGGTCCTTTTTGTAGAGGTTTCGGACGAGTAGGTCTAAATGGGCCTTTCAATGGACCCGTTGGAATTTTAAATGAGTAAAAAGTACATAAATTGCGGTTTTTCAATATAATTGTGTTGAAATGCTTCTAATCAATTACATGAACTCCTAAAATTTGATTAAAACTTGTTTTGCAGTCCTTTTTTAGAGGTTTCGGACGAGCGGGTTGAAATGGGCCTTTCAATGGACCCGTTAGAATTTTAAATGAGTAAAAAGTACAGAAATTGACGTTTTGCAATATAATTGTGTTGAATAGCTCCTAATCGATTATTTGAACTCCTAATATTTGATTAAAAGATTTTTGCGGTCCTTTTTGTAAAGGTTTCGGACGAGCAGGTCTAAATGGGCCTTTCAATGGACCCGTTGGAATTTTAACTGAGTAAAAAGTACAGAAATTGAGGTTTTGCAATATAATTGTGTTGAAAAGCTCCTAATCAATTACATGAACTCCTAATATTTGATTAAAACTTGTTTTGCAGTCCTTTTTGTAGAGGTTTCGGACGAGCGGGTCGAAATGGGCCATTCAATGGACCCGTTGGAATTTTAACTGAGTAAAAAGTACAGAAATTGCAGTTTTGCAATATAATTCTGTTGAAAAGCTCCTAATCAATTATTTGAACTCCTAATATTTGATTAAAACTTGTTTTGCGGTCCTTTTTGTAGAGGTTTCGGACGAGTAAGTCTAAATGGGCCTTTCAATGGACCCGTTGGAATTTTAAATGAGTAAAAAGTACAGAAATTGCGGTTTTTCAATATAATTGTGTTGAAATGCTCCTAATCAATTACATGAATTCCTAAAATTTAATTAATACTTGTTTTGCAGTCCTTTTTGAAGAGGTTTCGGTCGAGCGGGTCGAAATGGGCCTTTGAATAGACCCATTGGAATTTTAAATGAGTAAAAAGTACAAAAATTGCAGTTTTAAAATATAATTGTGTTGAAAAGCTCCTAATCAATTACATGAATTCCTAAAATTTGATTAAAACTTGTTTTACAGTCCTCTTTGTAGAGGTTTCGGACAAGCGGGTCGAAATGGGCCTTTCAATGGACCCGTTGGAATTTTAACTGAGTAAAAAGTACATAAATTGAGGTTTTGCAATATAATTGTGTTGAAAAGCTCCTCATAAATTATATGAACTCCTAAAATTTGATTAAAACTTGTTTTGCAGTCCTTTTTGTAGAGGTTTCGGACGAGCGGGTCGAAATGGGCCTTTCAATGGACCCGTTGGAATTTTAAATGAGTAAAAAGTAAAGAAATTGCGGTTTTGCAATATAATTGTGTTGAAAAGCTCCTAATCAATTATATGAATTCCTAAAATTTGATTAACACTTGTTCTGCAGTCCTTTTTGTTGAGGTTTCGGACGAGCGGGTCGAAATGGGCCTTTCAGTGGACCCGTTTGAATTTTAACTGAGTAAAAAGTACAAAAATTGCGGTTTTGCAAAGTAATTGTGTTGAAAAGCTCCTAATCAATTATTTGAACTCCTAATATTTGATTAAAACTTGTTTTGCGGTCCTTTTTGTAGAGGTTTCGGACGAGCAGGTCTAAATGGGCCTTTCAATGGACCCGTTGGAATTTTAACTGAGTAAAAAGTACAAAAATTGAGGTTTTGCAATATAATTGTGTTGAAAAGCTCCTAATCAATTACATGAATTCCTAAAATTTGATTAATACTTGTTTTGCGGTCCTTTTTGTAGAGGTTTCGGACGAGCGGGTCGAAATGGGCCTTTGAATTGACCCATTGGAATTTTAACTGAGTAAAAAGTACAAAAATTGCGGTTTTACAATATAATTGTGTTGAAAAGCTCCTAATCAATTACATGAATTCCTAAAATTTGATTAAAACTTGTTTTGTAGTCCTTTTTGTAGAGGTTTCGGACGAGCGGGTCGAAATGGGCCTTTCAATGGACCAGTTGGAATTTTAAATGAGTAAAAAGTACAGAAATTGAGGTTTTGCAATATAATTGTGTTGAAAAGCTCCTAATCAATTATTTAAACTCCTAATATTTGAATAAAACATTTTTGCGGTCCTTTTTGTAGAGGTTCTGGACGAGCAGGTCTAAATGGGCGTTTCAATGGACCCGTAGGAATTTTAACTGAGTAAAAACTACAGAAATTGAGGTTTTGCAATATAATTGTGTTGAAAAGCTCCTAGTCAATTATTTGAACTCCTAATATTTGAATAAAAGATTTTTGCGGTCCTTTTTGTAGAGGTTCTGGACGAGCAGGTCTAAATGGGCCTTTCAATGGACCCGTTGGAATTTTAACTGAGTACAAAGTACAGAAATTAAAGCTTTGCAATATAATTGTGTTTAAAAGCTCCTAATCAAATATTTGAACTCCTAATATTTGTATAAAACATTTTTGCGGTCCTTTTTGTAGAGGTTTCGGACGAGCAGGTCTAAATGGGCCTTTCAATGGACCCGTTGGAATTTTAACTGAGTAAAAAGTATAGAAATTGAGGTTTTGCAATATAATTGTTTTGAAAAGCTCCTAATCAATTATTTGAACTCCTAATATTTGAATAAAACATTTTTGCGGTCCTTTTTGTAGTGGTTTCGGACGAGCAGGTCTAAATGGGCCTTTCAATGGACCCGTTGGAATTTTAACTGAGTACAAAGTACAGAAATTAAAGCTTTGCAATATAATTGTGTTTAAAAGCTCCTAATCAAATATTTGAACTCCTAATATTTGTATAAAACATTTTTGCGGTCCTTTTTGTAGAGGTTTCGGACGAGCAGGTCTAAATGGGCCTTTCAATGGACCCGTTGGAATTTTAACTGAGTAAAACGTACAGAAATTGAGGTTTTGCAATATAATTGTGTTGAAAAGCACCTAATCAATTATTTGAACTCCTAATATTTGAGTAAAACATTTTTACTGTCCTCTTTGTAGAGGTTTCGGACGAGGAGGTCTGAATGGGCCTTTCAATGGACCCGTTGGAATTTTAACTGAGTAAAACGTACAGAAATTGAGGTTTTGCAATATAATTGTGTTGAAAAGCTCGTAATCAATTATTTGAACTAATATTTGAATAGCTCCTAATCGATTATTTGAACTCCTAATATTTGATTAAAAGATTTTTGCAGTCCTTTTTGTAGAGGTTTCAGACGAGCGGGTCGAAATGGGCCTTTCAATGGACCCGTTGGAATTTTAAATGAGTAAAAAGTACAGCAATTGAGGTTTTGAAATATAATTGTGTTGAAAAGCTCCTAATCAATTATTTGAACTCCTAATATTTGAATAAACATTTTTGCGGTCCTTTTTGTAGAGGTTTCGGACGAGCGGATCGAAATGGGCCTTTCAATGGACCCGTTGGAATTTTAACTGAGTAAAAAGTACAGAAATTGCGGTTTTGCAATATAATTGTGTTGAAAAGCTCCTTATCAATTATTTGAACTCCTAATATTTGATTAAAACTTGTTTTGTGGTCCTTTTTGTAGAGGTTTCGGACGAGCAGGTCTAAATGGGCCTTTCAATGGACCCGTTGGAATTTTAACTGAGTAAAAAGTATAGAAATTGCGGTTTTGCAATATAATTGTGTTGACAAGCTCCTAATCAATTACATGAATTCCTAAAATTTGATTAAAACTTGTTTTGCAGTCCTTTTTGTAGAGGTTTCAGACGAGCGGGTCGAAATGGGCCTTTCAATGGACCCGTTGGAATTTTAATTGAGTAAAAAGTATAGAAATTGCGGTTTTGCAATATAATTGTGTTGAAAAGCTCCTAATCAATTACATGAACTCCTAAAATTTTATTAAAACTTGTTTTCCGGTCCTTTTTTTAGAGGTTTCGGACGAGCGGGTCGAAATGGGCCTTTCAGTGGACCCGTTGGAATTTTAAATGTGTAAAAAGTACAGAAATTGAGGTTTTGCAATATAATTGTGTTGAAATCTCCTAATCAATTATTTGAACTCCTAATATTTGAATAAAACATTTTTGTGATCCTTTTTGTAGAGGTTTCGGACGAGCAGGACTAAATGGGCCTTTCAATGGACCCGTTGGAATTTTAACTGAGTAAAAAGTACAAAAATTGAAGTTTTGCAATATAATTGTGTTTAAAAGCTCCTAATCAATTATTTGAACTCGTAATATTTGAATAAAACATTTTTGCGGTCCTTTTTGTAGAGGTTTCGGACGAGCAGGTCTAAATGGGCCTTTCAATGGACCCGTTGGAATTTTAACTGAGTAAAACGTACAGAAATTGAGGTTTTGCAATATAATTGTGTTGAAAAGCACCTAATCAATTATTTGAACTCCTAATATTTGAATAAAACATTTTTATTGTCCTCTTTGTAGAGGTTTCGGACGAGGAGGTCTAAATGGGCCTTTCAATGGACCCGTTGGAATTTTAACTGAGTAAAAAGTACAGAAATTGAGGTTTTGCAATATAATTGTTTTGAAAAGCTCCTAATCAATTATTTGAACTCCTAATATTTGATTAAAACTTGTTTTGCGGTCCTTTTGTAGAGGTTTCGGACGAGCAGGTCTAAATGGGCCTTTCACTGAACCCGTTGGAATTTTAACTGAGTAAAAAGTACAGAAATTGCAGTTTTGGAATATAATTGTGTTGAAAAGCTCCTAATCAATTACATGAACTCCTAAAATTTGATTAAAACTTGTTTTGCGGTCCTTTTTTTAGAGGTTTCGGACGAGCGGGTCGAAATGGGCCTTTCACTGGACCCGTTGGAATTTTAAATGAGTAAAAAGTACAGAAATTGAGGTTTTGCAATATAATTGTGTTGAAATATCCTAATCAATTATTTGAACTCCTAATATTTGAATAAAACATTTTTGCGATCCTTTTTGTAGAGGTTTCGGACGAGCAGGACTAAATGGGCCTTTCAATGGACCCGTTGGAATTTTAACTGAGTAAAAAGTACAGAAATTGAAGTTTGGCAATATAATTGTGTTTAAAAGCTCCTAATCAATTATTTGAACTCGTAATATTTGAATAAAACATTTTTGCGGTCCTTTTTGTAGAGGTTTCGGACGAGCAGGTCTAAATGGGCCTTTCAATGGACCCGTTGGAATTTTAACTGAGTAAAACGTACAGAAATTGAGGTTTTGCAATATAATTGTGTTGAAAAGCACCTAATCAATTATTTGAACTCCTAATATTTGAGTAAAACATTTTTACTGTCCTCTTTGTAGAGGTTTCGGACGAGGAGGTCTGAATGGGCCTTTCAATGGACCCGTTGGAATTTTAACTGAGTAAAACGTACAGAAATTGAGGTTTTGCAATATAATTGTGTTGAAAAGCACCTAATCAATTATTTGAACTAATATTTGAATAAAACATTTTTACTGTCCTCTTTGTAGAGGTTTCGGACGAGGAGGTCTAAATGGGCCTTTCAATGGACCCGTTGGAATTTTAACTGAGTAAAAAGTACAGAAATTGAGGTTTTGCAATATAATTGTTTTGAAAAGCTCCTAATTAATTATTTGAACTCATAATATTTGAATAAAACATTTTTGCGGTCCTTTTTTAAAGGTTTCGAACGAGCAGGTCGAAATGGGCCTTTCAATGGACCCGTTGGAATTTTAACTGAGTAAAAAGTACAGAATTTGAGGTTTTGCAATATAATTGTGTTGAAAAGCTCCTAATCAATTACATGAACTCCTGAAATTTGATTAAAACTTGTTTTGCGGTCCTTTTTGTAGAGGTTTCGGACGAGCGGGTCGAAATGTGCCTTTCACTGAACCCGTTGGAATTTTAACTGAGTAAAAAGTACAGAAATTGCGGTTTTGCAATATAATTGTGTTGAAAAGCTCCTAATAAATTACATGAATTCCTAAGATTTGATTAAAACTTGTTTTGCAGCCCTTTTTGTAGAGGTTTCGGACGAGCGGGTCGAGATGGGCCTTTCAATGGACCCGTTGTAATTTTAAATGAGTAAAAAGTACAGAAATTGAGGTTTTGCAATATAATTGTGTTGAAAAGCACCTAATCAATTATTTGAACTCCTAATATTTGAATAAAACATTTTTACTGTCCTCTTTGTCGAGGTTTCGGACGAGGAGGTCTAAATGGGCCTTCCAATGGACCCATTGGAATTTTAACTGAGTAAAAAGTATAGAAATTGAGGTTTTGCAATATAATTGTTTTGAAAAGCTCTTAATAAATTATTTGAACTCCTAATATTTGAATAAAACATTTTTGCGGTCCTTTTTGTAGAGGTTTCGGACGAGCAAGTCTAAATGGGCCTTTCAATGGACCCGTTGGAATTTTAGCTGAGTAAAAAGTACAAAAATTGTGGTTTTGCAATATAATTGTGTTGAAAAGCTCCTAATCAATTACATTAACTCCTAAAATTTGATTAAAACTTGTTTTGCGGTCCTTTTGTAGAGGTTTCGGACGAGCGAGTCGAAATGGGCCTTTCAATGGACCCGTTGGAATTTTAACTAAGTAAAAAGTACCGAAATTGAGGTTTTGCAATATAATTGTGTTGAAATGCTCCTAATCAATTATTTGAACTCCTAATATTTGAATAAAACATTTTTGCGGTCCTTTTTGTAGAGGTTTCGGACGAGCAGGTCTAAATGGTCCTTTCAATGGACCCGTTGGAATTTTAACTGAGTAAAAAGTACAGAAATTGAGGTTTTGCAATATAATTGTGTTGAAAAGCTCCTAATCAATTATTTGAACTCCTAAATTTGAATAAAACATTTTTGCGGTCTTTTTTGTAGAGGTTTCGGACGAGCAGGTCTAAATGGACCTTTCAATGGACCCGTTGGAATTTTAATTGAGTAAAAAGTATAGAAATTGAGGTTTTGCAATATAATTGTGTTTAAACGCTCCTAATCAATTACATGAACTCCTAAAATTTGATTAAAACTTGTTTTGCGGTCCTTTTTGTAGAGGTTTCGGACGAGCGGGTTGAAATGGGCCTTTCAATGGACTCGTTGGAATTTTAACTGAGTAAAAAGTACAGAAATTGCGGTTTTGCAATATAATTGTGTTGAAAAGCTCCTAATCAAATATTTGAACTCATAATATTTGATTAAAACTTGTTTTACGGTCCTTTTTGTAGAGGTTTCGGACGAGCAGGTCTAAATGGGCCTTTCAATGGACCCGTTGGAATTTTAAATGAGTAAAAAGTACAGAAATTGCGGTTTTGTAATATAATTATGTTTAAAAGCTCCGAATCAATTACATGAATTCCTAAACTTTGATTAATACTTGTTTTGCAGTCCTTTTGTAGAGGTTTCGGACGAGTGGGTCGAAATGGGCTTTTCAATGGACCCGTTGGAATTTTAAATGAGTAAAAAGTACAGAAATTGCGGTTTTGTAATATAATTGTGTTGAAAAGCTCCTAATCAATTACATGATCTCCTAAAATTTGATTAAAACTTGTTTTGCAGTCCTTTTTGTAGAGGTTTCGGACGAGGGGGTCGAAATGGGTCTTTCAATGGACCCGTTGGAATTTTAACTGAGTAAAAAGTACAGAAATTGCGATTTTGTAATATAATTATGTTGAAAAGCTCATAATCAATTATTTGAACTCCTAATATTTTAATAAAACATTTTTGCGGTCCTTTTTGTAGAGGTTACGGACGAGCAGGTCTAAATGGGCCTTTCAATGGACCCGTTGGAATTTTAAATGAGTAAAAAGTACAGAAATTGCGGTTTTGCAATATAATTGTGTTGAAAAGCTCCTAATCAATTACATGAATTCCTAAAATTTTATTAATACTTGTTTTGAAGTCCTTTTTTTAGAGGTTTCGGACAAGCAGGTCGAAATGGGCCTTTCAATGGACCCGTTGGAATTTTAAATGAGTAAAAAGTACAGAAATTGCAGTTTTGGAATATAATTGTGTTGAAAAGCTCCTAATCAATTACATGAACTCCTAAAATTTGATTAAAACTTGTTTTGCAGTCTTTTTTGTAGAGGTTTCGGACGAGTGGGTCGAAATGGGGCTTTCAATGAACCCGTTGGAATTTTAACTGAGTAAAAAGTACAGAAATTACGGTTTTGCAATATAATTGTGTTGAAAAGCTGCTAATCAATTACATGAATTCCTAAAATTTGATTAAAACTTGTTTTGCAGTCCTTTTTGTAGAGGTTTCGGACTAGCGGGTCGAAATGGGCCTTTCAATGGACCCGTTTGAAATTTAACTGAGTAAAAAGTACATAAATTGAGGTTTTGCAATATAATTGTGTTGAAAACCTCCTAATCAATTACATGAACTCCTAAAATTTGATTAAAACTTGTTTGCAGTCCTTTTTGTAGAGGTTTTGGACGAGCGGGTCGAAATGAGCCTTTCAGTGGACCCGTTGGAATTTTAACCTATCAAAAAAGTATAGAATTTGAGGTTTTGCAATGTAATTGTGTTGAAAAGCTTCTAATAAATTATTTGAACTCCTAAAATTTGATTAAACTTGTTTTGCAGTCCATTTTGTAGAGGTTTCGGACGAGCAGGTCTAAATGGGCCTTTCAATGGACCCGTTGGAATTTTAACTGAGTAAAAAGTACAGAAATTGAGGTTTTGCAATATAATTGTGTTGAAAAGCTCCTAATCAATTATTTGAACTCATCATATTTGATTAAAACTTGTTTTGCGGTCCTTTTTGTAGAGGTTTCAGACGAGCAGGTCTAAATGGGCCTTTCAATGGACCCGTTGGAATTTTAAATGAGTAAAAAGTACAGAAATTGCGGTTTTGCAATATAATTGTGTTGAAAAGCTCCTAATCAATTACATGAATTCCTAAAATTTGATTAATACTTGTTTTGCAGTCCTTTTTGTAGAGGTTTCGGACGAGCGGGTCGAAATTGGCCTTTCAATGGACCCGTTGGAATTTTAACTGAGTAAAAAGTACAAAAATTGCGGTTTTGCAATATAATTGTGTTGAAAAGCTCCTAATCAATTACATGAACTCCTAAAATTTGATTAAAATATTTTTGCGGTCCTTTTTGTAGAGGTTTCGGACGAGCGGGTCGAAATGGGCCTTTCAAAGGACCCGTTGGAATTTTAACTGAGAAAAAAGTACAAAAATTGAGGTTTTGCAATATAATTGTGTTGAAAAGCTCTTAATAAATTATTTGAACTCCTAATATTTGATTAAAACTTGTTTTGCGGTCCTTTTTGTAGAGGTTTCGGACGAGCGGGTCGAAATGGGCCTTTCAATGGACCCGTTGGAAATTTAACTGAGTAAAAAGTACATAAATTGAGGTTTTGCAATATAATTGTGTTGAAAAGCTCCTAATCAATTACATGAACTCCTAAAATTTGATTAAAACTTGTTTTGCAGTCCATTTTGTAGAGGTTTCGGACGAGCGGGTCGAAATGGGCCTTTCAATGGACCCGTTGGAATTTTAAATGAGTAAAAAGTACAGAAATTGAGGTTTTGTAATATAATTGTGTTGAAAATCTCCTAATTAATTATTTTAACTCCAAAATTTTGATTAAAATTTGTTTTGCGGTCCTTTTTGTAGAGGTTTCGGACGAGCGGGTCGAAATGGGCCTTTCAATGGACCCGTTGGAAATTTAACTGAGTAAAAAGTACAAAAATTGCGGTTTTGCAATATAATTGTGTTGAAAAGCTCCTAATCAATTATTTGAACTCCTAATATTAGATTAAAACTTGTTTTGCGGTCCTTTTTGTAGAGGTTTCAGGCGAGCAGGTCTAAATGGGCTTTTTAATGGACACGTTTTAATTTTAAATGAGTAAAAAGTACAGAAATTGCGGTTTTGCAATATAATTGTGTTGAAAAGCTCTTAATCAATTACATGAATTCCTAAAATTTGATTAATACTTGTTTTGCAGTCCTTTTTGTAGAGGTTTCGGACGAGTGGGTCGAAATGGGCCTTTCAATGGACCCGTTGGAATTTTAACTGAGTAAAAAGTACAGAAATTGCGGTTTTGCAATATAATTGTGTTGAAAAGCTCCTAATCAATTACATGAATTCCTAAAATTTGATTAAAACTTGTTTTGCAGTCCTATTTGTAGAGGTTTCGGACTAGCGGGTCGAAATGGGCCTTTCAATGGACCCGTTGGAAATTTAGCTGAGTAAAAAGTACATAAATTGAGGTTTTGTAATATAATTGGGTTGAAAAGCTCCTAATCAATTACATGAACTCCTAAAATTTGATTAAAACTTGTTTGCAGTCCTTTTTGTAGAGGTTTCGGACGAGCGGGTCGAAATATGACTTTCAATGGACCCGTTGGAATTTTAACCTATCAAAAAAGTATAGAAATTGAGGTTTTGCAATGTAATTGTGTTGAAAAGCTTCCAATCAATTATTTGAACTCCTAAAATTTGATTAAACTTGTTTTGCTGTAACACCCCAATTTTGGGCTTAGAAGTTTTGGGTTTGAACCGGACCGATCGGATCGTAGTTCGATTATAAAAGGTGATTTTTTGGAAAGCCTAGTTTGGGTTGCATTAAAAATATGGAAAAATGTCTTAAAATCCTCTTTTATTATATATAAGAGAATGGTGAAATCAATTTTACAAAATGAGGTTTGGAAGTGTGACATTTTGGTTTAGTGACTAAAATGTAATTTGTAGAAACTTGGTGACTGTTTTAAAAAGGGTTGAAACTTTGAATCTTTAAGGAGCTATTTACCCAAGAAGAGTTTTCTCCAGATTTTTCTTAATATTAAACAATTTATTAATGGTTTTTAATTAAATGTAAAAGGAGGGAAAAGGATATTTTGTCATAACTAACTTTTCTCCAAAATTTTCCATTTCTCTTCTCTCAACTTTTCTCTCAACCCAAACACTTTTCTCCAGCAAATTTCCCTCTGATTTTGGTCTCTAAAGATGAGATTTCAACCTTTATTTGATCTCTAATCTTTTCTACATCAAAACCTTAGCATTTGCTTATTGGATTTTCAAGAATCTTGGTTCCAAAAAGGGAGAAACTCACATTTAGAGGTATGAACGTCCTTCTCCTCTAAATACTCAGTTCTTTACTGAAATTCCCAAGTTCTCAATCCTTGATTTGTGTTTTATTAAAGGTTTTGTAGTTGTGTTCATGATCTTGGCTTTAAAATGCAAGATTTGGTTAATTTTTGGTGAAATTCGTATGAAATGATTGGGTACTGTTTTGAGAGGTGTTTTTAATGTAAAATGGATGTATAATTGATGAGAGATTGAGGTTTAATCAATGCAATCCCGGATAGGTTGATTTTCCTAAGTTTTGCTTGAGTTTTTGGTGGTTTTTGGAGTGATCTTGGTGATCTGCTATAGCTGGAGTTATAAGGACGTGATTAGATCCTTTTTGGATGTTAATTGAGGTTTATGAATGATTAGAATTGATGGATCTTGGCTGGGTAGTGTTGTAGTGATGTTTAGATGTGATTTCGGTTGTGTTTGGTGGCCGAAATGTGAGTGTTGATGAGAGCAGCAAGTTTAGATGTCTTGGTTGAAGATATTAATGCATGATGATGCATTAATCCTCTGCTTTGATGTGTTTAAAACAAGGGAGGCATCTTCGGATCCTTGTGGTGTTGATCCGGAAGCTTGATTGGTGTTTCGGCAAGTGGCGAAACGGAATCGGTGAGTGAAGTTTGGTTTTCAGCTTTGAAACCGATGTTTTGAAGGTTTGGGAGCTTAGTTTAAGTCTAAACAACTTAGCTAAGCTCAAGAGTAAGTTTTCGGAAAAACTCTCTAGTTGATGAACCATGAATTGGTTGAATGCAATGTGATTTGTTTGCATGTTTAATTTCTGTTTTTTAAAGCATATTTTAGCATGTTTATTGTTGGTTTCATAAGCCATGTATTGAAGGATGCTCAAGGTAAGAGATCCTTGTTTTTGGTATATTGATAAATGTGGTTTTGATGCATAATGATGCATGATGTTAATGGCTTTGTCAAATGCTTTAAAATAGTGGATTAATGTTGTTAAATGATTTATATTGGCAAGTGATGTGGTTTGTCTTAAAGTACTTGAATCGGATATAGTTAGCCGGCTATAGGATTGGGTGCACCGTGAATAAAGTCGCCTTGGATGTCGAGGGGTTGTGATTGTACCATGCTCCATCCAAGTACACTAACGAGATGGTTAAGAACAACATGGTGGTTAAAATTCCATGTGTGGACCTTGTGTATGGTAAGATCACAATGGTGGTTTAAATTCCATGTGTGGATCTTGTGTTGTTTGTCCCGTGATCTCGTTAGTGATGTTATACAACTACCAATGAGTGATGTGGAGGGGTTGTGATTGTACCAAGTCTCCATCACGGGTGTTGAGGGGTTGTGATTGTACCATGCTCCACCTTGATATTGGTAGTGTGTATGAAGCGTAAGGGACAACGCTTGTAATCCGCGTATCCGATTGTTGATTGTCGATTGTGTTATGGAAAGGTTATGATTTTCACTTGTAAGCCAATATGACATGTTAATGATTTGAAGCATGAAATGCTTGGTGTGTTTACATTTATGCATGATCAAATGTGGTTTAAACTAAAGGTTTTGAGAAGGGGTTTTATAAATGCATTGTTGTGATGTTTTAAACGAGCATTCCTCACTAAGCTATGCGCTTACGCTCTCTCTTTTCTTAAACCAATAATGCAGAGCATTGAAGTGCTTAAAGGGCAGCAAGGAGGTCAAGAATCCAAGTGAAGAACTAAGCTCATGTATGGTGAATGTTTTTCTAACACTATTAGCTTTTGGGCATTTGGCAATGGGAACCTATGTTGTTGTTTTGGGAGATGTTTTGGACTCCCTAAGTAGGTTTTATGCTTTTGATATTGTTGGAACTTGTAAATGGCCTTTATGAGGATTGTTTGGTGTTTGAATGGTTTTCAATATAGGATGCATGCCTATAGAGTTGGGATTTTCCTTGATTGATGCCATGTTTGAGAATGGTTGATGCTATTATGTTCCTTAAGTATATAATGACTTGCTGGTATGATTTTGAGGGTCTTTGGAGCATGTTTGATTGGTCGAAAGCATGTTAAACCAGCAAAATTTCTGCAATCTGGGCAGCCTGTTTCGGAACAGGTGCTACCGTATCGGAACGGAGGGCCTGAAATGGCCTTGGCGTTCCGAAACGGGTGGAACCGTTCCGGAACGGTTTTGCCACTGCCAAGCCTTGTTCCGGAACTCGTTTCGGAACGGTCCCGCATTTCGGAATGGACCATCCCCGTTCCGGAACACTCGACCGTTGGGCACTGAAATTGTTGGTTAAATGTTTTGCAATCTTTGCGTTTTGGTCCTGAACTTTGTATAAGCAATTGAATGAGTTTGAGATGCCCGTTTGAGTTGAAATTTGGCAGAGAAGCACGAAACATGACTAATTTCATAATGGTAACCCAAAAGTTGGTTAAGTCCTTATAATTTTCAGAATTTACGTTTTGGTCCCTAAATTCATGATTTGTGCAATCGAGTCCCTAATTGTTTTCTGATTGCGGTCATCTTTGAGTATGCTGATCTTATGAACATATCTAGGGTTAATATGCATTTAGATAAGATTAAAAAGAAAAAAAGGGTCGTTAATCAAGGTTGACTTTCGGGTTGACTTTGGTTTTCCCCGTGTAAACTTCTTAATTCGGGTCAACCGTCTAGGCCGGGTTAAGGGGGTTACATTTGTTGGTATCAGAGCTGAGTTCTCGAGTAATTGGGAATGGTTATGTGGGTGATGAGTGCATGAATGCTTTGTATGCTTGTTGAATGAAAGTATGTTGTGTGAATTGTAAGTATGTTACAATTGTGATGAATGTTGTGGTGAAGCATGTTAGAGGGACCCATTGCCAAATCAAAGCTAATGTAATGATTTGTTTTTAATTGGAAATGAGCTTGAGTACTTGGATTGCTTACCTTGCTGAGCCTGACTTTGTTTATTGCATTGTGATTGCATTGTTTAGTGAATGGCACCTCGTAGAGAAACGAGGATTAATACGCGAGCCATGGCTCAAAACGAGAATGAGGAGAATGTGGAAAATGTGGTGGATTTACCTCCTCCGCCTGATGGTGGTGGTGCTGGGGGTGAAGGAGTTGCTGCTGGTGCTGGTGCTGGGGTCGCTGGACCTGAAGCTGGTCAGGGGCAGGCTGTTCCTGACATGACAATGCTGGTACAAGCCATTGCTGGAGCTTTTCGAGCAGCAGTAGCTGGAGCTCAAGGAGCTGAGCATCAGGGAGATGCTAATGCTAGACTACCTTTGGAGCGTTTGCGCAGTCTGGGAGGGACTGAGTTCAGGGGTTTGTCTGCTGAAGGTTCTGAGTCTTGGCTGGAAAGTACCAAGAGAATCTTGGGGCAAATGAATTGCACTGATGTGCAGAAGCTGGGCTGTGTGGTATCGTTGTTGCAGGACGATTCTTACACTTGGTGGACAACCACTATCTCTGGGATGGCGGATGCTGATGTGACATGGACGTTCTTTCAGAACATATTCAAGAGAAGGTACTTGGGTGTGAGGTACTTGGATGAAAAGAAGAGGGAATTCATGTCTCTTACTCAAGGGAGCATGACAGTGGCTGAGTACGAGGTTCAGTTTGTCCGACTCAGTCAGTACGCACCTGAGCTTATTCCTGATGAGTGGGAGAGGTGTGAACGGTTTCGTTATGGTTTGGTGACGGAGGTGAAGACTTATATGCTGGCTGCTGAGTATAATGATTTTGATGTGCTGGTTGGTAGAGCAAAGGATATTCAGATGAATTTGGGTTTATCTTCTAGAAGTGCTTGTTCTAGTGCTGGTAAACGAGTTGCTGAGTATAGTTCCGGTGATGGACGGAACAAAAGGGGACGTGATCGGAAGTTTCAGTCTTCAGCTAGGCGGGGTGCTGGAGGGCAAGGTGTGCCTGCTCAGGGAGACAAGGCAAGAGCTGATCCGAACACATGTTGGACATGTGGGTCGCGTGGCCATTTGAGGCGTGATTGTCCTCGAGCGGCGAGGGAGGTTCAGGCTCCTGTTGTGGCGGCTGGTAACTCGTGCTGGAACTGTGGATCAGCGGGTCACATGAGGAGAGAGTGTCCTTTGTTGGCCGGTGGTGGCCAAGGACATGCTCCTGGAGTTGTTGCACCCCAGAGAGGTCGTGGGCGTGTCCGTGGTAATTTCCAGCGTAGAGAAGAAGGTGGACGGAATGTGGCTCATGTTGTAGCTGTTCAGCCTGAGGGTGGTGGCCAGGCCAGAGTGTATGCTCAAAGGGAGGGGAGGAATGACACGAATGTGATCGCAGGTACTTTTACTTTGCAATCCTTGTCATTACTTTCCTTGATTGATTCTGGATATACACACTCATACATTTTGCGTGAGCATGCTGAATTGCTTGGTTTGCCTGTTGAGTCTTTGGATGTTGGTATGTGTGTCACTAGTTCTTTTGGCGAGACTGTTGTGACTCGAAAGCTTTATAGAAGATGTGCTTTGGTTGTGCAGGATCATGTTTTTCATGTTGATCTCATGGAATTGCCTTTTATGGTTTTGATGTAATCCTTGGTATGGATTGGCTTGTTGAGCATCGAGCTGTAGTGGATTGTGAGAATAAGCGAGTTTCGTTGAAGCTTGCGGATGATTATGAGGTAGTTGTGGTTGGTGAGAATGTGAAGTTTCTTGCCAATGTGGTGTCTACATTGGAGGCGAGCCGGATGCTGAGGCAAGGTTGTGAAGCTTATCTCGCTTTTGTCATGAATCCTAGCTCTAAGGAGTTGCGTGTGCAAGATATCAGGACTGTGCGAGAGTTTCCTGGTGTGTTTCCTGAGGAGTTGCCTGGATTGCCTCCTAATCGTGAAGTGGAGTTTGGGATTGAGTTGTATGAAAACACGACTCCAGTGTCCATTACCCCTTATCGAATGGCGCCTAAGGAGTTGAAAGAGCTGAAGACGCAATTGCAAGAGTTGCTTGATCGTGGTTTCATTCGGCCGAGTGTGTCACCTTGGGGTGCACCGGTCTTGTTTGCGAAGAAGAAGGATGGCACTATGAGAATGTGCATTGATTATCGTCAGCTTAACAAGTTAACTATCAAGAATCGGTATCCATTGCCGAGAATTGATGATCTTTTTGATCAATTTCGGGGAGCAGCTGTGTTCTCTAAGATTGACTTAAGGTCAGGGTATTACCAGTTGAAGGTGAAGGATGTGGATGTGCCAAAGACAGCTTTCAGGACGAGGTATGGGCATTATGAGTTCCTTGTGATGCCGTTTGGTTTGACAAATGCTCCTGCAGCTTTCATGGACATGATGAATCGTGTATTTCATGAATACCTGGATAAGTTTGTTGTGGTGTTCATTGATGATATCCTCGTGTACTCGCGTACGGAGGAGGAGCATGAAGGGCATTTGAGAATTGTGTTGCAAGCTTTGTTGGAGAATCAACTTTATGCCAAGCTGAGCAAGTGTGAGTTTTGGCTTAGAGAAGTGGTGTTTCTTGGTCATGTGGTTTCTACTGAAGGGATTCGTGTTGATCCTCAGAAGATTGAGGCGGTGATGAATTGGAAGGTTCCTAAGTCTGTTCATGAAGTCCGTAGTTTCCTTGGTTTGGCAGGATATTATCGGAGGTTCGTGGATGGGTTTTCAAAGATTGATGCACCTTTGACGAAGTTGTTGCAGAAGGATGTTAAGTATGAGTGGACGGAAGCGAGGCAGCAGGCTTTTGAGAAGCTTAAGGCAGCTTTGACACAAGCTCCAATCTTGGTTCAACCTGAATCAGGGAAAGAGTTTGTGGTGTATAGTGATGCGTCCTACGTTGGTTTGGGATGTGTGTTGGTGCAAGAGGGTAAGGTGGTGGCTTATGCGTCGCGGCAGTTGAAGGTGCATGAGCGCAATTATCCTACGCATGACATTGAGTTGGCTGCTGTGGTTTTTGCTTTGAAAATCTGGAGACATTACCTGTATGGTGAGAAGTGTACTGTGTACACGGATCACAAGAGTTTGAAGTATCTGATGTCTCAGAAGGAGTTGAATCTTAGACAGCGACGTTGGGTGGAGTTGCTCAAGGATTATGATTTGACGATTGAGTATCACCCGGGTAAAGCTAATGTTGTGGCGGATGCCTTGAGTAGGAAAGTAGCTGTTGAGTTGAGGGCTATGTTTTCTAGTTTGAGTATTTCGCGTGATGGTGGTCTTGTGGCTGAGTTGCAAGTGAAACCATCTTTGGTCCAGTTGATTAAGGAAAAGCAGTTGTTGGATGATTCCTTGGTACCGCATGTTCAGGATATTGCGGAGGATAGGCCTTCGGAATTTTGTTTTAATGATGATGGAGTGTTGTGTTTTGGGAGTCGGATAGTAGTGCCCAATGATGCTGAGTTGAGGCATACTATTCTGACTGAAGGTCATAGTAGTCCTTTTGCTATGCACCCTGGTAGTACTAAGATGTATCGTGATCTTTGTGATGAGTACTATTGGGTGGGTTTAAAGGAGATGTTGCTGAGTTTGTGAGTAAGTGCATGGTGTGTCGGCGAGTTAAGGCTGAACATCAGTTTCCTTCAGGGTTGTTGCAACCATTGAGGATTCCTGAATGGAAGTGGGAAAGGATTACCATGGATTTTTTATCTAGTTTGCCTTTGTCGCCATCGAAGAAGAATTCGGTGTGGGTTATTGTGGATCGCTTGACGAAGTGTGCGCATTTCTTGCCTGTGCATACTACGTTGGAATTTTAATGGACCCGTTGGAATTTTAAATTAGTAAAAAGTACAGAATTTGAGGTTTTGCAATATAATTGTGTTGAAAATCTCCTAATCAATTATTTGAACTCCTAATATTTGAATAAAACATTTTTGCGATCCTTTTTGTAGAGGTTTCGGAAGAGCAGGTCTGAATAGAGGTGGCAATCGGGTCATTCGGTTCGGGTTCGGTTCGGGTCGTTTCGGTTCGGGTCATTTCGGGTCTATCTAGAATCGGTTTAGATTCGGTTCGGGTCGGTTCGGTTCGGGTTCGGGTCTAATTCGGGTCTGTGATGAGTCGGATTCGGTTCGGGTATTGGATCGGGTCAAAATCAGATCGGTTATTTTCGGGTCAGGTCAATATCGGATCGGTCGCTTTCGGTTCGGGTCAAAATCGGGTCGTTCGGGTCGCTTTCGGTTCGGGTTAAAATCGAGTCAATTTCGGGTCGGGTTAACATTTAAATTTTCAGGTCAATTCAATTTGAGTTGGGTTAAAGGTTTGAGGTTTATTATTTATGGTTTAGTTTAGAGTTATTAGTGTATGAGATTAATTCTGATTCAACTTGTTAATTTATGCATTTGAATTTGATTAAATATTTAAATCAAAGCTTCATGTATCCATATAAATTTTTTTGTATAATTATATTAAATCAAAGTTTATAATAATAATAATAATAATAATAATAATAATACTAATAATAATAATAATAATAATAATAATGTCTGAAATGAATTAATTTATTAAACTTAGGATCGAATTGAACTAACTAAAATCTAAAAGCATAAATCACGGACATAATTAAAATAATTTTAAAACTAAATGTGAAATTTTAATTAAATTAATCTAAATTGAAACTCAATTAAATTAAGAAAAAGAGAAAGACAATTGGTAAAAATAGAGAAGGAAAAAACAAAATTTTGGAGGGAAATAAGCCACCAATTTTTTAAGCTAGGTTGAAAAAAAAGAAAAAGATAATTGGAAAAAATAGAGAGAGAAAAGACAAAATTTTGGAGGGAAATAAGCTACCAATTTTTTAAGCTAGAGATTAATTACTTTTTAGGCCATGTTGCATTTAAAATGTTATATTTTAGTCAACTTTAAGTTTTAGTTTAATTTAATTTAGTCACAAGTATTCCCACGGTTTAGACTTCGGATATAGAAATCCTCTCCCCGTAGTGATATTTAGTCTCTAAAAATTTACTTTTAGTTGAAATTAACTAATCTTTGTAATTTAGTCTATTAATTTAATATATTGATATTTTCGTTCATTTTAATTTCAAAGATTTAATTTTTAGCCAAAATTGAACCCTATTTATTTATATGGTATAATTACAAAATTGGTCATTGAACTCTCAAATTTTTCCACTTCCAAACTGTCAATTTAGTCTACAATTTCAATTTTATGCTATATTTTATGATGAAATTATAAAATTGGTCACCAAGATCTCAAATTTCTATACTTCATTTTATTATTTATTATATTGTTAAAAATAGATATTCGGGTTAAAATCGGGTCAAAATCGGGTTAAAATCGGGTCGATATTCGGTTCAGCTTTTGGTTCGGGTAGCATTCGGTTCGGGTCCATTCGGTTCGGGTCCATTTCGGTTCAACAAAAAATTTCGGTTCGATTCGGTTCGGTTCAGTTCGGTTCGGGTTTCGGGTCAACTTCGAATCATCATGTTCGGGTCAAAATCGGGTTTCGGTTCGGGTAATTCGGTTCGGGTTTCAAGTCTCGGGTCAAGTTTGCCAGGTCTAGGTCTGAATGGGCCTTTCAATGGACCCGTTGGAATTTTAACTGAGTAAAAAGTACATAGATTGAGGTTTTGCAATATAATTGTGTTGAAAAGCTCCTAATCAATTACATGAACTCCTAAAATTTGATTAAAACTTGTTTGCAGTCCTTTTTGTAGAGGTTTCGGACGAGCGGGTCGAAATAAGCCTTTCAATGGACCCGTTGGAATTTTAACCTATCAAAAAAGTATAGAAATTGAGGTTTTGCAATGTAATTGTGTTGAAAAGCTTCTAATCAATTATTTGAACTCCTAAAATTTGATTAAACTTGTTTTGCAGTCCATTTTGTAGAGGTTTCAGATGAGCAGGTCTAAATGGGCCTTTCAATGGACCCGTTGGAATTTTAACTGAGTAAAAAGTACAGAAATTGAGGTTTTGCAATATAATTGTGTTGAAAAGCTCCTAATCAATTATTTTAACTCCTCATATTTGATTAAAACTTATTTTGCGGTCCATTTTGTAGAGGTTTCGGACGAGCAAGTCTAAATGGGCCTTTCAATGGACCCGTTGGAATTTTAAAAGAGTAAAAAGTACAGAAATTGCGGTTTTGCAATATAATTGTGTTGAAAAGCTCCTAATCAATTACATGAATTCCTAAAATTTGATTAATACTTGTTTTGTAGTCCTTTTTGTAGAGGTTTCGGACGAGCGGGTCGAAATGGGCCTTTCAATTGACCCGTTGGAAATTTAACTGAGTAAAAAGTACATAAATTGAGGTTTTGCAATATAATTGTGTTGAAAAGCTCCTAATCAATTACATGAACTCCTAAAATTTGATTAAAACTTGTTTTGCATTCCATTTTGTAGAGGTTTCGGACGAGCGGGTCGAAATGGGCCTTTCAATGGACCCGTTGGAATTTTAAATGAGTAAAAAGTACAGAAATTGAGGTTTTGCAATATAATTGTGTTGAAAATCTCCTAATCAATTATTTGAACTCCTAATATTTGAATACAACATTTTTGCGGTCCTTTTTGTAGAGGTTTCGGACGAGCAGGTCTATATGGACCTTTCAATGGACTCGTTGGAATTTTAACTGAGTAAAAAGTACAGAAATTGAGGTTTTGCAATATAATTGTGTTGAAAAGCTCCTAATCAATTACATGAACTCCAAAATTTTGATTAAAACTTGTTTTGCGGTCCTTTTTGTAGAGGTTTCGGACGAGCGGGTCGAAATGGGCCTTTCAATGGACCCGTTGGAATTTTAACTGAGTAAAAAGTACAGAAATTGAGATTTTGCTATATAATTGTGTTCAAACGCTCCTAATCAATTATTTGAACTCCTAATATTTGAATAAAATCATTTTTGTGGTCCTTTTTGTAGAGGTTTCGGACGAGCAGGTCTAAATGGGCCTTTCAATGGACCCGTTGGAATTTTAACTGAGTAAAAAGTACAGAAATAGAGGTTTTGCAATATAATTGTGTTGAAAAGCTTCTAATCAATTACATGAACTCCTAAAATTTGATTAAAACTTGTTTTGCAGTACTTTTTGTAGAGGATTCGGACGAGCGGGTCGAAATGGGGCTTTCAATGGACCCGTTGGAATTTTAAATGAGTAAAAAGTACAGAAATTGAGGTTTTGCAATATAATTGTGTTGACAAGCTCCTAATCAATTATTTGAACTCCTAATATTTGAATAAAACATTTTTGCGGTCCTTTTTGTAGGGGTTTCGGACGAGCAGGTCTAAATGGGCTTTTCAATGGACCCGTTGGAATTTTAACTAAGTGAAAAGTATAGAAATTGAGGTTTTGCAATATAATTGTGTTGAAAAGCTCCTAATCAATTATTTGAACTCCTAAAATTTGATTAAAACATTTTTGCGGTCCTTTTGTAGAGGTTTCGGACTAGCGGGTCTAAATGGGCCTTTTAATGGACCCGTTGGCAATTTAACTGAGTAAAAAGTACATAAATTAAGGTTTTGCAATATAATTGTGTTGAAAAGCTCCTAATCAATTACATGAATTCCTAATATTTGAATAAATCATTTTTGCGATCCTTTTTGTAGAGGTTTCGGACTAACGGGTCTAAATGGGCCTTTCAATGGACCCGTTGGAATTTTAACTGAGTAAAAAGTACATAAATTGAGGTTTTTCAATATAATTGTGTTGAAAAGCTCCTAATCAATTACATGAACTCCAAAATTTTGATTAAAACTTGTTTTGCGGTCCTTTTTGTAGAGGTTTTGGACGAGCGGGTCGAAATGGGCCTTTCAATGGACCCGTTGGAAATTTAACTGAGTAAAAAGTACAGAAATTGTGGTTTTGCAATATAATTGTGTTGAAAAGCTCCTAATCAATTATTTGAACTCCTAATATTTGATTAAAACTTGTTTTCCGGTCCTTTTTGTAGAGGTTTCGGGCGAGCATGTCTAAATTGGCTTTTCAATGGACACGTTTGAATTTTAAATGAGTAAAAAGTACAGAAATTGCGGTTTTGCAATATAATTTTGGTGAAAAGCTCCTAATCAATTACATGAATTCCTAAAATTTGATTAATACTTGTTTTGCAGTCCTTTTTGTAGAGGTTTCAGACGAGTGGGTCGAAATTGGCCTTTCAATGGACCCGTTGGAATTTTAACTGAGTAAAAAGTACAGAAATTGCGGTTTTGCAATATAATTGTGTTGAAAAGCTCCTAATAAATTACATGAATTCCTAGATTTTGATTAAAACTTGTTTTGCAGTCCTTTTTGTAGAGGTTTTGGACTAGCGGGTCGAAATGGGCCTTTCAATGGACCCGTTGGAAATTTAACTGAGTAAAAAGTACATAAATTGAGGTTTTGCAATATAATTGTGTTGAAAAGCTCCTAATCAATTACATGAACTCCTAAAATTTGATTAAAACTTGTTTGCAGTCCTTTTGTAGAGGTTTCGGACGAGCGGGTCGAAATGAGCCTTTCAATGGACCCGTTGGAATTTTAACCTATCAAAAAAGTATAGAAATTGAGGTTTTGCAATGTAATTGTGTTGAAAAGCTTCTAATCAATTATTTGAACTCCTAAAATTTGATTAAACTTGTCTTGCAGTCTATTTTGTAGAGTTTTCGGACGAGCAGGTCGAAATATGACTTTCAATGGACCCGTTGGAATTTTAACTGAGTAAAAAGTACAGAAATTGAGGTTTTGCAATATAATTGTGTTGAAAAGCTCCTAATCAATTATTTGAACTCCTCATATTTGATTAAAACTTGTTTTACGGTCCTTTTTGTAGAGATTTCGGACGAGCAGGTCTAAATGGGCCTTTCAATGGACCCGTTGGAATTTTAAATGAGTAAAAAGTACAGAAATTGCGGTTTTGCATTATAATTGTGTTGAAAAGCTTCTAATCAATTACATGAATTCCTAAAATTTGATTAATACTTGTTTTGCAGTCCTTTTTGTAGAGGTTTCGGACGAGCGGGTCGAAATGGGCCTTTCAATGGACCCGTTGGAAATTTAAATGAGTAAAAAGTACATAAATTGAGGTTTTGCAATATAATTGTGTTGAAAAGCTCCTAATCAATTACATGAACTCCTAAAATTTGATTAAAACTTGTTTTGTAGTCCAATTTGTAGAGGTTTCAGACGAGCGGGTCGAAATGGGCCTTTCAATGGACCCGTTGGAATTTTAAATGAGTAGAAAGTACAGAAATTGAGGTTTTGCAATATAATTGTGTTGAAAATCTCCTAATCAATTATTTGAACTCCTAATATTAAATAAAACATTTTTGCGGTCCTTTTTGTAGAGGTTTCGGACGAGCAGGTCTGAATGAGCATTTCAATGGACCCTTTGGAATTTTAACTAAGTAAAAAGTACATAAATTTAGGTTTTGCAATATAATTGTGTTGAAAAGCTCCTAATCAATTACATGAACTCCTAAAATTTGATTAAAACCTGTTTGCAGTCCTTTTTGTAGAGGTTTTGGATGAGCGGGTCGAAATGAGCCTTTCAATGGACCCGTTGGAATTTTAACCTATAAAAAAAGTATAGAAATTGAGGTTTTGCAATGTAATTGTGTTGAAAAGCTTCTAATCAATTATTTGAACTCCTAAAATTTGATTAAACTTGTTTTGCAGTCCATTTTGTAGAGGTTTCAGACGAGCAGGTCTAAATGGGCCTTTCAATGGACCCGTTGGAATTTTAACTGAGTAAAAAGTACATAAATTGAGGTTTTGCAATATAATTGTGTTGAAAAGCTCCTAATAAATTATTTGAACTCCTCATATTTGATTAAAACTTATTTTGCGGTCCTTTTTGTAGAGGTTTCGGACGAGCAAGTCTAAATGGGCCTTTCAATGGACACGTTGGAATTTTAAATGAGTAAAAAGTACATAAATTGCGGTTTTGCAATATAATTGTGTTGAAAAGCTCCTAATCAATTACATGAATTCCTAAAACTTGATTAATACTTGTTTTGCAATCCTTTTTGTAGAGGTTTTGGACGAGCGGGTCGAAATGGGCCTTTCAATGGACCCGTTGGAAATTTAACTAAGTAAAAAGTACATGAATTGAGGTTTTGCAATATAATTGTGTTGAAAAGCTCCTAATCAATTACATGAACTCCTAAAATTTGATTAAAACTTGTTTTGCATTCCATTTTGTAGAGGTTTCGGACGAGCGGGTCGAAATGGGCCTTTCAATGGACCCGTTGGAATTTTAAATGAGTAAAAAGTACAGAAATTAAGGTTTTGCAATATAATTGTGTTGAAAATCTCCTAATCAATTATTTGAACTCCTAATATTTGAATAAAACATTTTTGCGGTCCTTTTTGTAGAGGTTTCAGACGAGCAGGTCTAAATGGGCCTTTCAATGGACCCGTTGGAATTTTAACTGAGTAAAAAGTACAGAAATTGAGGTTTTCCAATATAATTGTTTTCAAAAGCTCCTAATCAATTATTTGAACTCCTAATATTTGAATAAAACATTTTTGCGGTCCTTTTTGTAGAGGTTTCGGACGAGAATGTCTAAATGGGCCTTTCAATGGACCCGTTGGAATTTTAACTGAGTAAAAAGTACATAAATTGAGGTTTTGCAATATAATTGTGTTGAAAAGCTCCTAATCAATTACATGAACTCCTAAAATTTGATTAAAACTTGTTTGCAGTCCTTTTTGTAGAGGTTTCGGACGAGCGGGTCGAAATAAGCCTTTCAATGGACCCGTTGGAATTTTAACCTATAAAAAAAGTATAGAAATTGAGGTTTTGCAATGTAATTGTGTTGAAAAGCTTCTAATCAATTATTTGAACTCCTAAAATTTGATTAAACTTGTTTTGCAGTCCATTTTGTAGATGTTTCAGACGAGCAGGTCTAAATGGGCCTTTCAATGGACCTGTTGGAATTTTAACTGGGTAAAAAGTACAGAAATTGAGGTTTTGCAATATAATTGTGTTGAAAAGCTCCTAATCAATTATTTGAACTCCTCATATTTGATTAAAACTTATTTTGCGGTCCTTTTTGTAGAGGTTTCGGACGAGCAAGTCTAAATGGGTCTTTCAATGGACACGTTGGAATTTTAAATGAGTAAAAAGTACATAAATTGCGGTTTTGCAATATTATTGTGTTGAAAAGCTCCTAATCAATTACATGAATTCCTAAAATTTGATTAATACTTGTTTTGCAGTCCTTTTTGTAGAGGTTTCGGACGAGCGGGTCGAAATGGGCCTTTCAATGGACCCGTTGGAAATTTAACTGAGTAAAAAGTACATAAATTGAGGTTTTGCAATATAATTGTGTTGAAAAGCTCCTAATCAATTACATGAACTCTTAAAATTTGATTAAAACTTGTTTTGCATTCCATTTTGTAGAGGTTTCGGACCAGCGAGTCGAAATGGGCCTTTCAATGGACCCGTTGGAATTTTAAATGAATAAAAAGTACAGAAATTGAGGTTTTGCAATATAATTGTGTTGAAAATCTCCTAATCAATTATTTGAATTCGTAATATTTGAATAAAATATTTTTGCGGTCCTTTTTGTAGAGGTTTCGGACGAGCAGGTCTAAATGGACCTTTCAATGGACCCGTTGGAATTTTAACTGAGTAAAAAGTACAGAAATTGAGGTTTTGCAATATAATTGTGTTGAAAAGCTCCTAATCAATTACATGAACTCCAAAATTTTGATGAAAACTTGTTTTGCGGTCCTTTTTGTAGAGGTTTCGGACGAGCGGGTCGAAATGGGCCTTTCAATGGACTCGTTGGAATTTTAACTGAGTAAAAAGTACAAAAATTGTGGTTTTGCAATATAATTGTGTTGAAAAGCTCCTAATCAATTATTTGAACTCCTAATATTTGATTAAAACTTGTTTTGCGGTCCTTTTTGTAGAGGTTTCGGACGAGCAGGTCGAAATGGGCCTTTCAATGGACCCGTTGGAATTTTAACTGAGTAAAAAGTACGGAAATTGAGGTTTTTCAATATAATTGTGTTGAAAAGCTCCTAATCAATTATTTGAACTCCTAATATTTGAATAAAATATTTTTGCGGTCCTTTTTGTAGAGGTTTCGGACGAGCAGGTCTAAATGGACCTTTCAATGGACCCGTTGGAATTTTAACTGAGTAAAAAGTACAGAAATTGAGGTTTTGCAATATAATTGTGTTGAAAAGCTCCTAATCAATTACATGAACTCCAAAATTTTGATTAAAACTTGTTTTGCGGTCCTTTTTGTAGAGGTTTCGGACGACCGGGTCGAAATGGGCCATTCAATGGACTCGTTGGAATTTTAACTGAGTAAAAAGTACAAAAATTGAGGTTTTGCAATATAATTGTGTTGAAAAGCTCCTAATCAATTATTTGAACTCCTAATATTTGATTAAAACTTGTTTTGCGGTCCTTTTTGTAGAGGTTTCGGACGAGCAGGTCGAAATGGGCCTTTCAATGGACCCGTTGGAATTTTAACTGAGTAAAAAGTACAGAAATTGAGGTTTTGCTATATAATTGTGTTCAAAAGCTCCTAATCAATTATTTGAACACCTAATATTTGAATAAAACATTTCTGCGGTCCTTTTTCTAGAGGTTTCGGACGAGCAGGTCTAAATTGGTCTTTCAATGAACCCGTTGGAATTTTAACTGAGTAAAAAGTACAGAATTTGAGGTTTTGCAATATAATTGTGTTCAAAAGCTCCTAATCAATTACATGAACTCCTAAAATTTTATTAAAACTTGTTTTGCAGTTCTTTTTGTAGAGGATTCGGACGAGCGGGTTGAAATGGGCCTTTCAATGGACCCGTTGGAATTTTAAATGAGTGAAAAGTACAGAAATTGAGGTTTTGCAATATAATTGTGTTGACAAGCTCCTAATCAATTATTTGAACTCCTAATATTTGAATAAAACATTTTTGCGGTCCTTTTTGTAGAGGTTTCGGAAGAGAAGGTCTAAATGGGCCTTTCAATGGACCCGTTGGAATTTTAACTGAGTAAAAAGTACATCAATTGAGGTTTTGCAATATAATTGTGTTGAAAAGCTCCGAATCAATAACATGAACTCTTAAATATTTATTAAAGCTTGTTTTGCAGTCATTTTTGTAGAGGTTTCGGACGAGCGGGTCGAAATGGGCCTTTCAATGGACTCGTTGGAATTTTAACTAAGTAAAAAGTACAAAAATTGCGGTTTTGCAATATAATTGTGTTGAAAGGCTCCTAATCAATTACATGAACTCCTAAAATTTGATTAAAACATTTTTGCGGTCCTTTTTGTAGAGGTTTCGGACGAGCGGGTCGAAATGAGCCATTCAATTGACCCATTGGAATTTTAACTAAGTAAAACGTATAGAAATTGAGGTTTTGCAATATAATTGTGTTGAAAAGCTCCTAATCAATTACTTGAACTCCTAAAATTTGATTAAAACTTGTTTTGCGGTCCTTTTTGTAGAGGTTTCGGACGAGCAGGTCTAAATGTGCCTTTCAATGGACCCGTTGGAATTTTAAATGAGTAAAAAGTACATAAATTGCGGTTTTGCAATATTATTGTGTTGAAAAGCTCCTAATCAATTACATGAATTCCTAAAATTTGATTAATACTTGTTTTGCAGTCCTTTTTGTAGAGGTTTCGGACGAGCGGGTCGAAATGGGCCTTTCAATGGACCCGTTGGAAATTTAAATGAGTAAAAAGTACATAAATTGAGGTTTTGCAATATAATTGTATTGAAAAGCTCCTAATCAATTACATGAACTCCTAAAATTTGATTAAAACTTGTTTTGCATTCCATTTTGTAGAGGTTTCGGACCAGCGAGTCGAAATGGGCCTTTCAATGGACCCGTTGGAATTTTAAATGAGTAAAAAGTACAGAAATTGAGGTTTTGCAATATAATTGTGTTGAAAATCTCCTAATCAATTATTTGAATTCCTAATATTTGAATAAAACATTTTTGCGGTCCTTTTAGTAGAGGTTTCAGACGAGCAGGTCTAAATGGGCCTTTCAATGGACCCGTTGGAATTTTAACTGAGTAAAAAGTACAGAAATTTAGGTTTTTCAATATAATTGTGTTGAAAAGCTCCTAATCAATTATTTGAACTCCTAATATTTGAATAAAATATTTTTGCGGTCCTTTTTGTAGAGGTTTCGGACGAGCAGGTCTAAATGGACCTTTCAATGGACCCGTTGGAATTTTAACTGAGTAAAAAGTACAGAAATTGCAGTTTTGCAATATAATTGTGTTGAAAAGCTCCTAATCAATTATTTGAACTCCTAATATTTGATTAAAACTTGTTTTGCGGTCCTTTTTGTAGAGGTTTAGGACGAGCGGGTCGAAATGGGCCTTTCAATGGACCCGTTGGAATTTTAAATGAGTAAAAAGTATAGAAATTGAGGTTTTGCAATATAATTGTGTTGAAAATCTCCTAATCAATTATTTGAATTCCTAATATTTGAATGAAACATTTTTGCGGTCCTTTTAGTAGAGGTTTTAGACGAGCAGGTCTAAATGGGCCTTTCAATGGACCCGTTGGAATTTTAACTGAGTAAAAAGTACAGAAATTGAGGTTTTTCAATATAATTGTGCTGAAAAGCTCCTAATCAATTATTTGAACTCCTAATATTTGAATAAAATATTTTTGCGGTCCTTTTTGTAGAGGTTTCGGACGACCAGGTCTAAATGGACCTTTCAATGGACCCGTTGGAATTTTAACTGAGTAAAAAGTACAGAAATTGAGGTTTTACAATTTAATTGTGTTGAAAAGCTCCTAATCAATTACATGAACTCCAAAATTTTGATTAAAACTTGTTTTGCGGTCCTTTTTGTAGAGGTTTCGGACGAGCGGGTCGAAATGGGCCTTTCAATGGACCCGTTGGAATTTTAACTGAGTAAAAAGTACAAAAATTGAGGTTTTGCAATATAATTGTGCTGAAAAGCTCCTAATCAATTATTTGAACTCCTAATATTTGATTAAAACTTGTTTTGCGGTCCTTTTTGTAGAGGTTTCGGACGAGAAGGTCGAAATGGGCCTTTCAATGGACCCGTTGGAATTTTAACTGATTAAAAAGTACAGAAATTGAGGTTTTGCTATATAATTGTGTTCAAAAGCTCCTAATCAATTACACGAACTCCTAGAATTTGATTAAAACTTGTTTTGCAGTTCTTTTTGTAGAGGATTCGGACGAGCGGGTAGAAATGGGCCTTTCAATGGACCCGTTGGAATTTTAAATGAGTAAAAAGTACATAAATTAAGGTTTTGCAATATAATTGTGTTGAAAAGCTCCTAATCAATTATTTGAACTCCTAATATTTGAATAAAACATTTTTGCGGTCCTTTTTGTAGAGGTTTCGGACTAGAAGGTCTAAATGGGCCTTTCAATGCACCTGTTGGAATTTTAAATGAGTAAAAAGTACATAAATTGAGGTTTTGCAATATAACTGTGTTGAAAAGCTCCGAATCATTAACATGAACTCTTAAATATTTATTAAAGCTTGTTTTGCAGTCATTTTTGTAGAGGTTTCGGACGAGCGGGTCGAAATGGGCCTTTCAATGGACTCGTTGGAATTTTAACTAAGTAAAAAGTACAGAAATTGAGGTTTTGCAATATAATTGTGTTGAAAAGCTCCTAATCAATTACTTGAACTTCTAAAATTTGATTAAAACATTTTTGTGGTCCTTTTTGTAGAGGTTTCGGACTAGCGGGTCTAAATGGGCCTTTCAATGGACCCGTTGGAAATTTAACTGAGTAAAAAGTACATAAATTAAGGTTTTGCAATATAATTGTGTTGAAAAGCTCCTAATCAATTACATGAATTCCTAATATTTGAATAAAACATTTTTGCGGTCCTTTTTGTAGAGGTTTCGGACTAGCGGGTCTAAATGGGTCTTTCAATGGACCCGTTGGAATTTTAACTGAGTAAAAAGTACATAAATTGAGGTTTTTCAATATAATTGTGTTGAAAAGCTCCTAATCAATTACATGAACTCCAAAATTTTGATTACAACTTGTTTTGCGGTCCTTTTTGTAGAGGTTTCGGACGAGCGGGTCGAAATGGGCCTTTCAATGGACCCGTTGGAAATTTAACTAAGTAAAAAGTACAGAAATTGCGGTTTTGCAATATAATTGTGTTGAAAATCTCCTAATCAATTATTTGAACTCCTAATATTTGATTAAAACTTGTTTTCCGGTCCTTTTTGTAGAGGTTTCGGGAGAGCATGTCTAAATGGGCTTTTCAATGGACACGTTTGAATTTTAAATGAGTAAAAAGTACATAAATTGCGGTTTTGCAATATAATTGTGTTGAAAAGCTCCTAATCAATTACATGAATTCCTAAAATTTGATTAATACTTGTTTTGCAGTCCTTTTTGTAGAGGTTTCGGACGAGTGGGTCGAAATGGGCCTTTCAATTGACCCGTTGGAATTTTAACTGAGTAAAAAGTACATAAATTGAGGTTTTGCAATATAATTGTGTTGAAAAGCTCCTAATCAATTACATGAACTCCTAAAATTTGATTAAAACTTGTTTGCAGTCCTTTTGTACAGGTTTCGGACGAGCGGGTCGAAATGAGCCTTTCAATGGACCTGTTGGAATTTTAACCTATCAAAAAAGTATAGAAATTGAGGTTTTGCAATGTAATTGTGTTGAAAAGCTTCTAATCAGTTATTTGAACTCCTAAAATTTGATTAAACTTGTTTTGCAGTCCATTTTGTAGAGGTTTCGGACGAGCAGGTCTAAATTGGCCTTTCAATGGACCCGTTGGAATTTTAACTGAGTAAAAAGTACAGAAATTGAGGTTTTGCAATATAATTGTGTTGAAAAGCTCCTAATCAATTATTTGAACTCCTCATATTTGATTAAAACTTGTTTTGCGGTCCTTTTTGTAGAGGTTTCGGACGAGCATGTCTAAATGGGCCTTTCAATGGACCCGTTGGAATTTTAAATGAGTAAAAAGTACATAAATTGCGGTTTTGCAATATTATTGTGTTGAAAAGCTCCTAATCAATTACATGAATTCCTAAAATTGTTTTAATACTTGTTTTGCAGTCCTTTTTGTAGAGGTTTCGGACGAGCGGGTCGAAATGGACCTTTCAATGGACTCGTTGGAATTTTAACTAAGTAAAAAGTACAGAAATTGAGGTTTTGCAATATAATTGTGTTGAATAACTCCTAATCAATTACTTGAACTCCTAAAATTTGATTAAAACATTTTTGTGGTCCTTTTTGTAGAGGTTTCGGACTAGCGGGTCTAAATGGGCCTTTCAATGGACCCGTTGGAAATTTAACTGAGTAAAAAGTACATAAATGAAGGTTTTGCAATATAATTGTGTTGAAAAGCTCCTAATCAATTACATGAATTCCTAATATTTGAATAAAACATTTTTGCGGTCCTTTTTGTAGAGGTTTCGGACTAGCGGGTCTAAATGAGCCTTTCACTGGACCCGTTGGAATTTTAACTGAGTAAAAAGTACATAAATTGAGGTTTTTCAATATAATTGTGTTGAAAAGCTCCTAATCAATTACATGAACTCCAAAATTTTGATTAAAACTTGTTTTGCGGTACTTTTTGTAGAGGTTTCGGACGAGCGGGTCGAAATGGGCCTTTCAATGGACCCGTTGGAAATTTAACTGAGTAAAAAGTACAGAAATTGCGGTTTTGCAATATAATTGTGTTGAAAATCTCCTAATCAATTATTTGAACTCCTAATATTTGATTAAAACTTGTTTTCCGGTCCTTTTTGTAGAGGTTTCGGGCGAGCATGTCTAAATGGGCTTTTCAATGGACACGTTTGAATTTTAAATGAGTAAAAAGTAAAGAAATTGCGGTTTTGCAATATAATTGTGTTGAAAAGCTCCTAATCAATTCCATGAACTCTTAAAATTTGATTAAAACTTGTTTTGGACGAGCGGGTCGAAATGGGCCTTTCAATGGACCCGTTGGAATTTTAACTGAGTAAAAAGTACAGGAATTGCGGTTTTGCAATATAATTGTGTTGAAAAGCTCCTAATCAATTACATGAATTCCTAACATTTGATTAAAACTTGTTTTGCGGTCCTTTTTGTAGATGTTTCGGACGAGCAGGTCGAAATTGGCCTTTCAATGGACCCGTTGGAATTTTAACTTAGTAAAAAGTACATAAATTGAGGTTTTGCAATATAATTGTGTTGAAAAGCTCCTAATAAATTACATGAACTCCTAAAATTTGATTAAAACATTTTTGCGGTCCTTTTTGTAGAGGTTTCGGACGAGCGGGTCGAAATGGGCCTTTCAATGGTCCCGTTGGAATTTTAAATGAGTAAAAAGTACAAAAATTGAGGTTTTGCAATATAATTGTGTTGAAAAGCTCATAATCAATTATTTGAACTCCTAATATTTTAATAAAACATTTTTGCGGTCCTTTTTGTAGAGGTTTCGGACGAGCAGGTCTAAATTGGCCTTTCAATGGACCCGTTGGAATTTTAACTAAGTAAAAAGTACAGAAATTGAGGTTTTGCAATATAATTGTGTTGAAAAGCTCCTAATCAATTACATGAACTCTTAAAATTTGATTAAAGCTTGTTTTGCAGTCATTTTTGTAGAGGTTTCGGACGAGCGGGTCGAAATGGGCCTTTCAATGGACCCGTTGGAATTTTAACTGAGTAAAAAGTACAAAAATTGAGGTTTTGCAATATAATTGTGTTGAAAAGCTCCTAATCAATTACATGAAATCCTAATATTTGAATAAAACATTTTTGCGGTCCTTTTTGTAGAGGTTTCGGATTAGCGGGTCTAAATGGGCCTCTCAATGGACCCGTTGGAATTTTAACTAAGTAAAAAGTACATAAATTGAGGTTTTTCAATATAATTGTGTTGAAAAGCTCCTAATCAATTACATGAACTCCAAAATTTTGATTAAAACTTGTTTTGCGGTCCTTTTTGTAGAGGTTTCGGACGAGCTGGTCGAAATGGGCCTTTTAATGGACCCGTTGGAATATTAACTGAGTAAAAAGTATAAAAATTGCGGTTTTGCAATATAATTGTGTTGAAAATCTCCTAATCAATTATTTGAACTCCTAATATTTGATTAAAACTAGTTTTGCGGTCCTTTTGTAGAGGTTTCGGGCGAGCAGGTCTAAATGGGCTTTTCAATGGACACGTTGGAATTTTAAATGAGTAAAAAGTACAGAAAATGCGGTTTTGCAATATAATTGTGTTGAAATGCTCCTAATCAATTACATGAATTCCTAAAATTTGATTAAAACTTGTTTTGCAGTCCTTTTTGTAGAGGTTTCGGACTAGCGGGTCGAATTGGGCCTTTCAATGGACCCGTTGGAAATTTAACTGAGTAAAAAGTACATAAAATGAGGTTTTGCAATATAATTGTGTTGAAAAGCTCTTAATCAATTACATGAACTCCTAAAATTTGATTAAAACTTGTTTGCAGTCCTTTTTGTAGAGGTTTCGGACGAGCGGGTCGAAATGAGCCTTTCAATGGACCCGTTGGAACTTTGACCTATAAAAAAAGTATAGAAATTGAGGTTTTGCATTGTAATTGTGCTGAAAAGCTTCTAATCAATTATTTGAACTCCTAATATTTGAATAAAACATTTTTGCGGTCCTTTTTGTAGAGGTTTCGGACTAGCGGGTCGAAATGGGCCTTTCAATGGACCCATTGGAAATTTAACTGAGTAAAAAGTACATAAATTGAGGTTTTGCAATATAATTGTGTTGAAAAGCTCCTAATCAATTACATAAACACCAAAATTTTGATTAAAACTTGTTTTGCGGTCCTTTTTGTAGAAGTTTCGGACGAGCGGGTCGAAATGTGCCTTTCATTAGACCCGTTGTAAAACAGCTTTGTTAAAAATCTCTCTGCCACTAAAGGAAAGCAGGTGTTTGTCCCAGCTAGAGAGTCTATCATGTACTTTATCTCGTACAAAACCTAAAGATTCAGTTTTATTTTTCCCTATGAGGAGCGGGATACCGAGGTATACTCCGGGGTTAGAAACTTCACGTACTTGTAAAAGACTATTGATTGCAGTTCTTGTAGCAGAAGGTGTACGAGGGTTGTAAAAAATTGTAGATTTCTCGAAGTTTATTGCTTGACCAGATGCATTAGCATATACTTGAAGAGCATTTTTCAAAAGGGAAGCTTCCGATTGATTGGTATTTATAAATACCATACAATCATCTGCAAAAAGTAGGTGGTTAACTTTGGGCCCATGTTTACATGCTCCTAGACCTGGAAGAATATTAGTTTGTTGGGCAGCCGGTAAATAAGCCGAGAGACCCTGAGTGCAGAATAGGAAAAGAAAAGGGGATAGAGGGTCCCCCTGACGTAGACCACGTTGAGGTTGAAATGTAGGTGAAAAGGAGTTATTGATTTTAACTGAGAAAGAGACAGTAGATATACAACGCATTATAAGATCAATCCAGCTGGATGCAAAGCCCATACGTGTCATAACATTTGCAAGGAAAGACCATTCAACTCTATCAAAAGCTTTTTCCATGTCAAGCTTGAGAGCAGCCCCTTGCGAGGATTTAGTTGCACCAGAATTGATGTTGTGAATACTTTCATGCGCAACAAGGATATTATTAGAAATGTTGCGTCCCTGAACAAAGGCAGCTTGATTAGGGCTAATACAAAGAGGTATAGCCTGTTTCATTCTATTTACAATTGTTTTGGCAACAATTTTATAGAGAACAGTACATAGGCTAATTGGTCTGAGTTGTTTCATGGATGTTGGATCCTTAACTTTGGGAATTAGCACCAGTATAGTTTTATTAACTAAGGCCATATCGGCGTTGCCATTTAATAGATACATGCAAAGATTAAGGACATCATCACCAACTGTGTCCCAGTGTTGTCGAAAGAAACTACTAGGTAGACCGTCGACACCAGGAGCCTTCCTAGGGTCAATATCTTTAAAGGCATGTAGAATTTCTTCTCTGGAGAACGGCTTGAGAAGATTGTCGTTTATTGAAGAATTAATGGAGGGGTGGATTTTGTCAAGAATAATTCCCGAAAGTTGGGGATTAGAGGTTGTAAAAAGGTTTTGGAAATAATTCGAGGCTATATCCATTATTTCAGATTCCGAGGTGCACCAATTGGAGTTGGCATCATAAAGCCCTTTAATAGAATTTTTCTTATTCCGATTAGAAGCTCTGGCATGGAAGAATTTGGTATTTTTGTCCCCTTGGGATAGCCAAAGTGTTCGAGATCTTTGAGCCCAATAAGCTTCTTGTTCAGTTAAGAGTTTATCTAACTCCGTTCTATAATTTAAATAAACATGTTTATTAGTGGTTGTTAAGGGGCGATAGAGAAGTTTGTTAATTTTTTTGGTAAGGAATTTAATACGTCCTGTTGTTTTAAAGCGTTGTTGGTTTTGCCAGTCATCTAAGTATGTTCCTACCGCTTTGATTTTATTGATGGCCGTACCGGGGGTATCAGCCCATGCCCTTTTAATTGTTTGGATGTTATCTTTATTATTAGCCCAACAATTTTCAAATCTGAAATTTTTGGGATTTTGAGATTTGAGTGTGTTAGTTGGTTTATCAATTTCAAGAAGAAGGAAACAGTGGTCGGATTTTGCAACATAATCCGTAGTTATACGATGATTAGGGTAGAGATCTTTCCAAGCATAGTTAGCTACAAAACGGTCGAGTTGTTCATGAATTACTGGGGTTACGGGACCTACTTTTGTCCATGTAAACCATCCCGAGGTAGGTTTGCAATCGAATAGGTTGTTTCGAATTAAACAGTTTCGAAAATTTTTTATTTGGGATCTAGCTCTACGGGGACCCCCTTGTTTTTCTGAATCTGTTAGGATCTCATTGAGATCTCCTCCGATAAGCCAAGGTTTATCTTTAGTTGAAGTGTATAAGGAATCAATTAATTCCCATGTTTTATATTTTTGGCTAGTTTTCGAAAATCCATGCATTCCAGTAAAAAACGTAGTGCTGTTATTATTCGTAATTTGAATGTGAATATAACACAGCGAATAGGAAATTAAACTTATATTAATATCGTTTGCGGCGAATAAAGATATTCCGGAACACCCATCCGAGGGGGGAATAGAGATAATGTCTAACATACCTAATGAAAGACATAAGCGGTTACATTCCACTTTATTCAATTTGGTTTCACATAAAAAGATAATATTAGGGTTGGTACGTTGGACATAGGATCTGAGATGTTGAACCGTCGGAGCTTGTCCAAGACCCTGACAGTTCCAGCAGAGGATCTTCATTTTGCTCAGCGGGGCTGGGAGTCAGCCGCCGCCGGAGAGTTTTTAGAGCTGCTCATCCCAGCTTTTGGAGTAGATCCTGATTGTTTGGATTTTTTCGGCGGGAGCGATACTTGAATTGGTGAGCGGCGTTTCATGCCTCGGTTAGTTTGGGTCGGTGCAGGGGCTGGTGCAGGTGCTGGAACAGGAGCAGGTGCAGGGGCTGCATCATTTGGGTAAGTTTTAAGCAACCACTGATTAAATTCATTGAATAATGGATCAGTGGGTTTAGAGGGCTTACTCGATTCAGAGTCAAATTTTTTGATTTGTTCGGCAGTAGGGCTGGGAACACCATAGTCATCATTGGTTTCCCAATCATCATCAGAACCATCTTCCGGAATTGGATAGATGGTATTCAAGGGCTGAGGCTCAAGAGGAGCTTTTTGTTTCGGATCGGCAGCAGGGGGATCGGTAACAGTAGTGGGGCCATCTTCCATGGTCACGTCGACATTTTGGGCATCTTCGGTAACTTGTTCCGTAAATGAGGCGGCATCGCCCTCATTTAAAGAGCCTTTATATTGAAAAAAGAGAAGTATTAGAGATTTGTAATTATTTGTAAAAAGGATGATGAATGAGTAGAGAGAATTACCCAAATTGTTCTGATCGTTAGGAGGAGCTGTAGGATTGACCGGGACAGCTGTGTTATTCGTCGGATTTACTACGAGAAAAATAAAGGATAAGAAATTTGAAAGAAAGTTTGATAAAGGATAATAAATAAAAACAGTTGTAATTATAAAAGTTGAAAAAAGTGTACCATTCACTGGAGGGATGTTTGGATTCAGATTCGGTTCTACATTACGGATACGCCCTCGAATTCCAACTGGGCGACGTCTAGGAGGAAGGTAACGGAGCCATTCTCCGTATTGCAGTTTGTTGGGGTCGAGTGAAGACCGGATAGGACAGTTCTCTAAGGTATGACTTATTATACCGCAACCTGGGCAGAGAATTGGAAGTCTTTCATATTGCAGGCGACACATAATTTTGTTTTCACCGGAACCGATGAACACGAAGCGAGTAACAGGTCTTGTAATATTGAGAAAGATTTCAACACGAAGGAATTCCACCATATTCCCATCAACTTTGCGGGTATCCGTTCGGAGAACATTGCCCACCATCGATCCCAAAGCATGTCCCACCAGATGGGATCGATCTATGTCAGCAAAGAGTGGATCAGGAAGGGAGAAAATTCTGATCCAGATTCTCATAGTTGTAAAATTGTAGTCTGTTAAGGATTTGGCTGGGTCGTATTCGGTGACTGCGAGCCATTCATCCTTGTACAGCCAGGGTCCTCGTTTGAGAATTTCATAGCAGTTCTTGATTTCTTTGAACTTGATCTTGAGAAGGTTATCTTGTATCACTGAGATGGATACAACTTCATTGGGTTTCCAGATTCCTTCGAAGGCGTTGATAACAGCATAAATATCAAGAGGTTTGGACGATATGAATCGACCAATGACAAAGAGTTTGGGATCTTCATTGATGAAATCAAAATCAGGGGTGTAGAGCAGATTTGATTCTTCATTGGTGAGATTGATCGAGTTGAGTTGGGGGATTGATGAAGAAGAAGCCATTGAGGGATTTAGAGGGTATAATGAATACGAGATGGGTAGGATTTGTATTGTGTTGGTGTAATTGTAATACAAATATATAAATAGAACGAAAACAGCTAAGGGTGGTGAAATATGGAAAGTGGGTTGATAAAGATTCGGAGGAATATTTAGCGATTGTAATAGATTGGAACTACTAATATCAGAAAGAAAGTTAATTAATGTATATTCCTTAAATGAAATAAAAGACCTTGGAAAAGAAGAGACTCTAAAAGTTATTAAAGCAAAGTAGCTTAAATATTTATTAGAATTTTTATAAAACTTTAACGGTATTATGAATAAAGTATGACTGATATATTGGCTGGAAAGGAGAAGGATTAGGGTAGCTATGGTAATATAAGGGAAATTTTTAATAATTAAGAGTAATAAATTAGGAAAGACAGAATTATTCTTGGCGAAAATAATAGATATTGTAAAGACCATATATTTAAGGCGGAGAGAAAATTTAGGAGATGCATTTAATAGAAAATAAAACAAGGAAAGTACTGATAATAATATTATTAATGGTGCTGTTATAATAAAAGAAACGGCAAGGTTTAAGGATTGTGAAATTAGAAATAAAGTAAATTGTATTAAATAGATTATATATAATTTGAAAGGAATATTATTAGGTAAATGACGTGTAAACCATGATAAAACCAGAAAGATATGGTATCTGACATCTATATATAAGACTGTTATACTGGGCAATTTTTGAAAATTAAAACCGATAATAAGTATTGCATGAGGGAATATAGGAATTAAAATATAACTTGTTGGTTTCATTAAAGACCAGGGAAAAATTACTCTTGGTTTAAGAATAGAGTTCCACCATAAATATTTACTGGGAAAAATGAGGAGGGATAAGAATAATAATTTGAAGTTTTGTAAGTAGTGAGAAGAGAGGTAGCCCCTAAAAAATAGGGTAGTTATAAAATCCCTTGAAAGGGCTAGAGAGAGGTCACCTAATAAGGTGTAGAAGTAGTCACAAACTATAATATCGATTGAGCAGAAATTAAAACATACAAAATTGCATACACGAAGCAGGCAGACAGAAGCATGTAACTCAAAGAAATATCCTAGAGGCATGCATCTAATAGTAACTAACAACCAAATAAAAAGCATAAAGAAAAAGAAAGCAAAAGAAAAGCAACACAAAATAATTACAGACCCAGGGAGAGGAGGAAGCGGGGAATAGAAATTTAATATAGACCAAATGAGCAAAAAAATGAAGGGGGAGGGCAGATTAAATTAACTACATCAACATAATTACAAAGCCAAAGAGTGATGCAGCATGAAGAGTCGAAAGGCCTACAGAATTGCATGGTAATGTTGTCATCAGGTTTCAAGGTCTGCAAAAAGGTAAAAGTGCATATAAGAGAACCTTTGTGAATAGATTTAGCAGTCCATTCTGAATTAATAAATGATATGGTACGAAATGGATTAGCTATAGAGTAATAAAATATAGTAATGCAATGTATGCAGACTGGAACAGAAAATAAAAATTGATAGAAACATATTAGGTATGTATTAGTTGTGTTAGTAATGTATATGTGACAAGTAATGGTACTGGTAATATTATAAGGTTTGTAGTTCAGAATCATTAAAGCAACCATGAGATTTATAGGAGCATATTTTAACAAAATTGGGAAGATGGTTCTAAAAACATGAGACCGATTAGAGCATCTATATTTCGCCATGAATCTAAGTATTACTGTCAAACAGGAAAGTTGGATTAAGACATTATACATCAAAGATATAGCTTGGTATATAGGAAAGGAATGGTAAAAGTTGAATAATCCCAAAGGTTGGGCTTGAATAATTTTCCCTTGAAGTGCTGGTAAATAGAGATCAGTAGTGATAGAGAGAACTAATGAAGAAAACAGAACATGCAAATTGAGGCTTATAGAGAATAAAGAGCTAGAGGTCATGAGAGTGTAATATAATGATTGCATATAATAAAAAATGATGGAATAACCTAAATTGATATGGAAGTTAAAATTATAGATGTTTAAAAAAGGGTGTGAACATAAATCAAACGCCAGATTAAAATTCAATAGCCCAGTAGCAGAGAGGCTTATAGAGAATATGGCAGAGAATAAAGATAAAAGGATACTTAAAAAAAGATTAGATTTATACAGGATAAGGCAAAATAACCAAGATAGACCATAGTGTTTACAAAAATAGATGCTTAAATTACAACAAGTACATGATGAAAGCAGGAAGATACAAAAGATAACTCCATAGATAAAAATCGGGCTGGGAAATAAAAGTGTAAAACAGATTATAAGGATGGGATAAGGACAGGAGAAAACCTTTGTGATATGCTTCCAGAAAATGAAAAGTCTTGATCCAACGCAAGATAAGGGATACCAGATCTGGATGAGTAAGAGAATACATAAAATTAAAAAACTTAGATAATAATAACCAGAGAATGAAATAAAGAAAAGAGAAAAAGATGAAAATGTATTTGCCCAGTATTTTGTTGATATCCCGGACGGTAGATGAAAGGGTGGAACGAAAAGAGGAGGCTCCTTCCTGTCTCCATGGATATGGGTTCCAAACGGCTTCCCATGGAACCTGAGAAGAAGGTAAAGGAACAAGACTAGATTAGAGATAGGACTAAAGAAAAAGAATTATAGATATACGTAAGTGATAGAAGAAGGCAATCGGAAATTAGCAAACCCCATAACATTGCCGGCGGCTTAGAAAACCTGGCAAAGAAATTAGGGTTAAAAAAATTTGAGAAGATGAGACGGTTCGAGAGAGAGCCGAATTGAATATGAAAAAAAACACTTGATTTAACAAAAAGAAAAAAGGAATTAAAAAAATAAAAGAGAATAACAAAACCAGACTGTCGGCTCCATCAAGGGGAGCGATCGGAGCGAAGGGGGGATTTCTCCGGAGCAACAGAGAGACAGACGGAGGTAGATTGGGAACATGCAAGTGCTTCCGCCGGGGAAAGGACCATTTTCTGCTAGAGACAGATCTGGTGGCGGGAGAGAGCCTCAGATCGATTCTTGATAGCACCGTACGGATTTTGCTACCAGAAAAAAATAAAAAGCTTGTTAGAAACCAGATTGATATATAAAAACCAAAAATAAAAAGGTAAAAGACTCCTTTTCCGATTGTTACAGATCTGATGGCGAGGGAGAAACCCATATCGGATTGCATAAGAACCGAGCAAATCTCGCAACAAAAGAGCAGAAAAAGCATTAGAAATCTGAAAAGGGTATTATAACAATGAAATAAAAAAATTAAAATAAGCAAAGATGGGTGGGGTGGGGCAGCTCTTGGCCTTCTCTTACCATTTTCCAATAGTTCCAATTGAATCCGGTAGGTGGATAATGAATGCATTTTCGGCGGAAAGAGGAAGGGTGCCGTGAGGGAGAGGGGAAGTGCGTGGAGGAGAGAGGGATGGACCACCGGAAAACAAGGAAAAAAGAAAGGAAAATGCAAACACTCACTAGAACCCCCAGAGAGAATTGAGAGAGAATTGAGAGCCATCCCACACCTGTTGGAATTTTAACTGGGTACCCCGTTGGAATTTTAAATGAGTAAAAAGTACAGAAATTGAGGTTTTGCAATATAATTGTGTTGAAAAGCTCATAATCAATTATTTGAACTCCTGATATTTTAATAAAACATTTTTGCGGTCCTTTTTGTAGAGGTTTCGGACGAGCAGGTCTAAATTGGCCTTTCAATGGACCCGTTGGAATTTTAACTGAGTAAAAAGTACAGAAATTGAGGTTTTGCAATATAATTGTGTTGAAAAGCTCCTAATCAATTACATGAACTCTTAAAATTTGATTAAAACTTGTTTTGAAGTCCTTTTTGTAGAGGTTTCGGACGAGCGGGTCGAAATGGGCCTTTCAATGGACCCGTTGGAATTTTAACTGAGTAAAAAGTACAAAAATTGAGTTTTTGCAATATAATTGTGTTGAAAAGCTCCTAATCAATTATTTGAACTCCTAATATTTGATTAAAACTTGTTTTGCGGTCTTTTTTGTAGAGGTTTCGGACGAGCGGGTCGAAATGGGCCTTTCAATGGACCCGTTGGAATTTTAAATGAGTAAAAAGTACAGAAATTGAGGTTTTGCAATATAATTGTGTTGAAAATCTCCTAATCAACTACATGAACTCCTAAAATTTGTTTAAAACTTGTTTTGCAGTCCTTTTTGTAGAGGTTTCGGACGAGCGGGTCGAAATGTGCCTTTCAATGGACCCGTTGGAATTTTAACTGAGTAAAAAGTACAAAAATTGCGGTTTTGCAATATAATTGTGTTCAAAAGCTCCTAATCAATTATTTGAACTCCTAATATTTGATTAAAACTTGTTTTGCAGTCCTTTTTGTAAAGGTTTTGGAACGAGCGGGTCGAAATGGGCCATTCAATGGACCCGTTGGAATTTTAACCGAGTAAAAAGTAAAAAAATTGCGGTTTTGCAATATAATTGTGTTGAAAAGCTCCTAATCAATTATATGAACTCCTAAAATTTGATTAAAACATTTTTGCGGTCCTTTTTGTAGAGGTTTCGGACGAGCGGGTCGAAAAGGGCCTTTCAATGGACCCGTTGGAATTTTAACTGAGTAAAAAGTACAGAAATTGAGGTTTTGCAATATAATTGTGTTGAAAAGCTCCTAATCAATTACATGAACTCCTAAAATTTGATTAAAACATTTTTGCGGTCCTTTTTGTAGAGGTTTCGGACGAGCGGGTCGAAATGGGCCTTTCAATGGACCCGTTGGAATTTTAACTTAGTAAAAAGTACAGAAATTGCGATTTTGCAATATAATTGTGTTGAAAAGCTCATAATCAATTATTTGAACTCCTAATATTTGATTAAAACTTGTTTTGCGGTCCATTGTGTAGAGGTTTCGGTCGAGCAGGTCTAAATGGGCCTTTCAATGGACCCGTTGGAATTTTAACTGAGTAAAAAGTACATAAATTGAGGTTTTGCAATATAATTATGTTGAAAAGATCCTAATCAACTACATGAACTCCTAAAATTTGTTTAAAACTTGTTTTGCAGTCCTTTTTGTAGAGGTTTCGGACGAGCGGGTCGAAATGGGCCTTTCAATGGACCCGTTGGAATTTTAACTGAGTAAAAAGTAAAAAAATTGCGGTTTTGCAATATAATTGTGTTCAAAAGCTCCTAATCAATTATTTGAACTCCTAATATTTGATTAAAACTTGTTTTGCAGTCCTTTTTGTAGAGGTTTTGGAACGAGCGGGTCGAAATGGACCTTTCAATGGACCCGTTGGAATTTTAACTGAGTAAAAAGTAAAAAAATTGCGGTTTTGCAATATAATTGTGTTGAAAAGCTCCTAATCAATTACATGAACTCCTAAAATTTGATTAAAATATTTTTGCGGTCCTTTTTGTAGAAGTTTCGGACGAGCGGGTCGAAATGGGCCTTTCAATGGACCCGTTGGAATTTTTTTTTTGAAGAAAAGGCCTCATTAAAAACCCCTACTACTGTCCTTCAAGCAAAGCTAGAGGACCTTAAAAAGGGGAAAAGAGTGCCCAATTATTATTAATCAATGAATATTTGTTACAAGATGATGGATACAATGTGGAAAATCCGATTCAAATGACGTAGAAGTCATAGAATTCAGAGAGAAAGAAGCCAACGTATGAGCTATAATATTTGCCTCTCGGCGTACAAAGGAAATGGAAATAAAGTCGAAGTTATGAAGAGCAGCTTGTATCTGAAGAATAGTTGGTCCCATAGTAGATAGGTCCTGAGCAGGATTGTTGATCCTATTCGCAAGAGAGGCGCAGTCCGTTTCGATCATGATACGATTCCATCCTTGTGAACGGGCAAAGGTGAGACTAGAAAGGATGCTTTCCCCCTTCACGTGTGATAGCGTCCAGACGGCTACCAAGAGGGAAAGCGAGACCACCCACGACTGCTCCGGCAGGGTCACGAGCAACAACGCCGACAGCTGCTGCACGAGTTGAAGGGTTAAAAGCACCATCCACATTAATTTTGATATAATTAGATGGAGGAGAACATGAGGGATTAGTAATAGTGGATGTAGGTGGATCAGATGAGATTAAAGATTTACAAAATTCATCATGTAAGCTAATTGAATTGACTGCAATTAGCCATGAGGGTTGTAGATGGTGGTTGTGAACCCAATCATTACGTCTGTTCCAAATATTCCATAACACTGTAAGAAAGAGTCCAAATTTATCAGGGGAAATTGTAGAGGCTGCTTCCTCTAACCATTGTAAGGGTGAAGGAGCTATACTCTTATAGAGAGAGGTAGGAATACCATTAATTTGGAGGGCTTCAGCAGCCCCAGGGCAATCACGAAGCGCATGAAGAATTGATTCCGAGTGATTACCACAGATAGAGCATAACCCCGAGCTAGGGGAGAAAGCTTGCATTTTAGAGCCAACGGGTAGAGCATCAGATGCCATACGCCATCCAAAAGTTTTGACTTTGGGTAAAGCTTTTATTTTAGATAAAAATTTCCATAACCGAGTAGGCGGCGAAGGTTGGGGGAAGGAGCGTTGTAAGAAAATATATCCAGAGCGAACTAAGTAGATACCTGAATCATTGGGAGACCATAAAATTGAATCCCGTTGTTCATTTATGATGGGGATACGAAGAATGGCATCCGCATCAATTGGATTGAAATAATTGTTCAATTTTACGGTATCCCAGGCAGTTTGATTGCGGATCATGAAATCCCGACATCGGATGTGAAATTCATCTGAAATTTCATAATCCCCGTTGGAATTTTAACTGAGTAAAAAGTACAGAAATTGAGGTTTTGCAATATAATTGTGTTGAAAAGCTCCTAATCAATTATTTGAACTCCTAAAATTTGATTAAAACATTTTTGCGGTCCTTTTTGTAGAGGTTTCGGACTAGTGGGTCTAAATGGGCCTTTCAATGGACCCGTTGGAAATTTAACTGAGTAAAAAGTACATAAATTGAGGTTTTGCAATATAATTGTGGTGAAAAGCTTCTAATAAATTACATGAATTCCTAATATTTGAATAAAACATTTTTGCGGTCCTTTTTGTAGAGGTTTCGGACTAGCGGGTCTAAATGGGCCTTTCAATGGACCCGTTGGAATTTTAACTGAGTAAAAAGTACATAAATTGAGGTTTTTCAATATAATTGTATTGAAAAGCTCCTAATCAATTACATGAACTCCAAAATTTTGATTAAAACTTGTTTTGCGGTCCTTTTGTAGAGGTTTCGGACGAGCGGGTCGAAATGGGCCTTTCAATGGACCCGTTGGAATTTTAACTGAGTAAAAAGTACAGAAATTGCGGTTTTGCAATATAATTGTGTTGCAAAGCTCCTAATCAATTATTTGAACTCCTAATATTTGATTAAAACTTGTTTTGCGGTCCTTTTTGTAGAGGTTTCAAACGAGAGGGTCGAAATGGGCCTTTCAATAGACCCGTTGGAATTTTAACTGAGTAAAAAGTACAAAAATTGAGGTTTTGAAATATAATTGTGTTGAAAAGCTCCTAATAAATTATTTGAACTCCTAATATTTGATTAAAACTTGTCTTGCGGTCCTTTTTGTAGAGGTTTCGGATGAGCGGGTCGAAATGGGCCTTTCAATGGACCCGTTGGAATTTTAACTGAGTAAAAAGTACAGAAATTGCGGTTTTGCAATATAATTGTGTGGAAAAGCTCCTAATCAATTACATGAATTCCTAAAATTTGATTAATACTTGTTTTGCAGTCCTTTTTGTAGAGGTTTCGGACTAGCGGCTCGAAATGGGCCTTTCAATGGACCCGTTGGAAATTTAACTGAGTAAAAAGTACAGAAATTGAGGTTTTGCAATATAATTGTGTTGAAAAGCTCCTATTCAATTATTTGAACTCCTAAAATTTGATTAAAACATTTTTGCAGTCCTTTTTGTAGAGGTTTCAGACTAGCGGGTCTAAATGGGCCTTTCAATGGACCCGTTGGAATTTTTTTTTGTTGAAGAAAACGGGCCTCATTAAAAACCCCTACTAAAATCCCCAAGCACAAGACTTGGAGAAACCTAAGAAGGGGAAAAGAGTACCCAAAATATATTATTAAGACGAGGTTAAACCTCGCAAAGTACAAGATTTTTGATACAATCAGGGTAAGTGGATCCAAAAGACAAAGAAGACATGGATCTAAGGGCATGAGTAGCCAACGTATGAGCTACAAAATTAGCCTCACGGCAAATAAACTGAACATGAGCTACAGAAAAATCCTCCAAAGCAGAATGAGCCTGCAGAATCAACGGCCCCAAAGGAGAGAGATCTGGCCCAAGAGAGTTGATCCGGTTTGCTAGAGATGCACAGTCTGTCTCGAAAATCAAGTGGCTCCATCCCTGAGATAGAGCAAAGGTAATACCGGCAAGAAGACCTCTCCCTTCAGCTGAAATAGCATCGGAACAGCTGCCCAGCGGAAAAGCCAGACCACCCACAACCGTACCAGTGTCATCCCGAGCGACAACACCAACCGCCGCTGCACGAGTGGAAGGATCAAAAGCTCCATCCACATTAACTTTGATAAACCCACGAGGGGGTTGTCTCCATCGAGGAGGGGATGCCAAAGGAATAGATGATGTAGATGAAGAAATTGAGTTAGAGTAGTCCTTATGGAGACTGATAGAGTTGACAGCTATTAGCCAAGGGGGTTGAAGATGTTTATTATGGATCCAGTCGTTACGCCTATTCCAAATATTCCAAAGAGTAGTTAAAAAGAGGCCAAAGAGATCAGAAGAAAGAAGGGAAGCACCTTCCTCAAGCCACTGGAGGCCCGTAGAGGCGGAGCTATTGATAAAAGAAGAGGGAAGACCAATCAGTTTGAGGGTTTCTGAAGCACCAAAGCAGTCACGGAGAGCGTGTAAAACCGACTCTGAACCAGAGTTACAGATGGGGCATGGCCCAGAATCTGGGGCAAAAGTCTGAAGGCGAATCCCAACAGGCAGGGCTTCTGCCCCCAGACGCCAACCAAAAGTTTTAACCTTAGGCAAGACCTTGAGTTTGGCAAGATATTTCCAGAATCGAGGGGGACGAAGTCTAGGCGCTGGGGGTCGTTGCAAGAAAAGATAGCCAGATCTTACAGAATAAATTCCTGAATCATTGGGAATCCAGAGGATGGTATCTCGAGTGTCGTTAATGATAGGAACAGAAAGTATGGTATTGGCATCATCCACAGTAAAGTAAGCACGAACTTTGTCAGGGTCCCAGGCAGCTTGGTTCCGCAACATAAAATCTCGACAACGAATGTGTACTTCCTCCGATAGCTCATAATCCCCATAGAGGTGAATAGGTGAGGAGCCTCCCCAGTTATCATGATGGATGCGTATGTTACTATTAATACCCGGTCGGTAAAGGAAACCACCAAATAGGTGTTGCATAGCATTATAAAGACCTTGCCAGGCAAAAGAACCTCGCAAAGGCCGAGAGGCATTAAGGATATTACCTGACGGGAAGTACTTGAATTTATAGATTTGTCCCAAGAGGGAATCAGGATCGCAAATAAGGCGCCAAAGTTGTTTGCCAAGAAGAGCAATGTTAAAATTATTGAGATCCCGGAAACCCAATCCGCCAGCAGATTTAGGCAAGCATACCTGATCCCATGGGAGCATATGCCAACCTTTCTTATTGGATTTCCCAGACCACCAATATCGTCGAATGGCAGATGTCATATCATCAATAATATTTTGGGGTAATAGATAACAGGACATAACATATTGGGGTAAAGATTGTAAAACAGCTTTAATAAAAATTTCCGTACCACTGAAGGAAAGAAGCTGTTTATCCCAATTGGATAATCTATCATGAACTTTATCACGTATAAACCCTAAAGCGAGAGTCTTATTTTTACCAATAAGAAGAGGTACTCCCAGGTAAACACCAGGGTTGGAGACCTCACGTACTTGAAGATAGGAATTAATAGCTTGGCGAGTAGAAGGAGGAGTGCGGGGATTGTAAAAAATAGTAGACTTATCAAAATTGATTGCTTGCCCAGAGGCAGAGGCATAAGTCTGGAGGGCCAGCTTAAGGTGTGCAGCTTCATCGGGGTTTGAGTTAAGGGAGACTAAGCAATCATCAGCAAATAAAAGATGGTTAACCTTGGGACCATGCTTACAAGCCCCTAGACCTGGGAGAAAGCCTTGTTGTTTTGCATCGGCCAAAAAAGCTGAGAGCCCTTGGGTACAAAATAGGAAAAGAAAAGGAGACAAAGGGTCACCTTGGCGGAGACCCCTTTGAGGTCGAAACAAAGGGGAAAAAGAATTGTTGACCTTAACTGTAAAGGAAACTGAAGAAATACATCTCATGATAAGAGAGACCCATGATGCGGCAAACCCCATACGGTTAATAACGTTCTCGAGGAATGGCCATTCGACCCTGTCAAAAGCCTTTTCCATATCAAGTTTAAGGGCAGCTCCACGAGAGGTTTTAGAGGTACCAGTATTAATTGAATGAATTATTTCGTGGGCAATAAGGATGTTATCTGTGATGTTACGTCCTTGAACAAAAGCGGCTTAGTTTGAACTGATACAGAAAGGAATGGTATGTTTCATACGGTTAACTAAAACTTTAGCAATGATTTTGTAGATTACCGTACAGAGACTGATGGGCCGAAGATGCCTCATGGTAGTTGGATCCTTAATCTTAGGTATGAGTACCAAAATAGTTTGATTAACTGAAGCCATATCAGCTGACCCTTTAAGGAGATTAAGGCATAGTGTTATAATGTCTGGCCCTACCATGTCCCAATGTTGACGAAAAAAACCACTTGGTAGACCATCGATACCCGGGGCTTTCCTAGGATCAATGTCTCGGAAAGTGATAATAATTTCTTCTTGAGTGAAATCCCTGGAAAGGGACTCATTCATAGCAGTCGTAATAGAAGGAGTGATTTTTGATAGAATTTGGTCTGAAAAGTGAGGATTGGAGGAAGTAAAAAGATTATGGATATATGTGGAAGCAATATCCATAAGGTCAGAATCGTCCGTGCGCCAAACATTGTCGGAGTCGAAAAGACCTGAGATAGTGTTCTTTTTCTTCCTATTAGAAGCTCGGGCATGAAAGAAACGGGTATTTTTATCCCCTTGGGAAAGCCATAGGTTACGAGAACGTTGTGCCCAATATGCTTCTTGCTCATCAAGAAGTTTATGGAGCTCAATTTTAGCAGAGATATATCTTTTTTCAGCAGAAGCTGAAAGAGGACGTTGTAGAAATTTATTAATTTTCTTAGTGAGAAAGTTGATACGTCCATTGGTCTTAAATCTTTGTTGGGATTGCCAGTCTCCTAGACAGGAGCCAATGGCTTTAATTTTATCCAGAGTAGTACCTTTGGTACTTGACCAAGTTTGTTTTACAACAGTAATGCCCTCCTCATTGGAGGCCCAGCAATTTTCAAACCTGAACGTATTTGGAGGAGAACGGTGAGTTGTTGGGGAAGGTGGCTCTGTATTTAATAATAAAAAGCAGTGATCTGATTTCGCATCAAAGTCTGAGATGACGTTGTAATTAGGAAAGGAAGATTTCCATGTCATATTTCCAACGAAGCGATCTAAACGCTCAAGTAGAGTAGGGGTTTTGGGCCCCAATTTGGACCATGTAAACCATCCCGTTGTAGGTTTGCAATCAAAAAGATTATTACGAGAAAGGCAATTGCGGAAATTATTAATTTGAGATCTGGGTCGTCGGCAACCTCCTTGTTTTTCATTGTCAGATAAGATTTCATTAAAATCGCCACCGATAAGCCAAGAATGGCCGTCATTAGTATTGAGTGAATCAATTAAATCCCAAGTTTTAGGTTTGTTACTTGTTTCAGAAAACCCATGAATACCAGTGAAATAGAACGAAGAAGAGTTGCATTTAACATACGTATGAATAAAGCGATCAGAGTAAGCAAGCAAATCAACAATATTATTATTCTTTGTAAATAAAGCTAATCCAGAACAAGTAGAAGAAAAATCAACAGAAAAAGCTAGGGCCATCCCTAGCAAATCACCAAGACGGCTATAAGCCGTATTTTTGAGTTTAGTTTCGCATAAAAAAAGTAAATCGGGTTCATGAAGTTTAACATAATGCTGGAGATGTTGAACTGCATGGGCTTTACCAAGGCCCTGGCAGTTCCAACATAAAATAATCATTTCCCTCGGCGGGGCTGTGCATCAGCCGCCGCCGGAGAGTTTTTTCCGCTGCTCATCCCAACTTTCAATGTAGGAGAAGGAGAGGGCCTAGATTTCTTAGGCTGGAGTACCACATGGATGGGGGAACGTCTTTTTACACCACGGTTGGAGGGAATGGGAATGGGAGCAGGATCTGAGGCTGCAATATTTGGATAGTACTTGAGTAGCCATGAATCAAATGCATCTATAAGCGAAATACCGGTTTGGAAGAAGGGCTTACTTAATTGAGAGTCCAGTTTGCGAACTTGATGAGCTGTGGGACTTGAAGCTCCATCAGCGTGAACTTCCAGATTGTCTTGTTCTGAATCCACAGGAACAGGGTAGATAGTGCTTATAGGCTGAGGCGAAATAACCCGAAGAGGACGTGGCACACGTGGAGGTGGCTGGGAATCTGGCTTGGCCGCAGGCGGCTCAGAAGATTGTTCCTCAACAATCTCTTCATTGTTGTTAGTGTCCTCCACAGGGAGATCAGCAAAAGAGGCAGCATCCCCTTCATTCAACTTCCCTAAAAAATCAGAGAAGCATGAAGTGAGCTTTAGGTGTGGGAAACGTTGGATAAAGAGCAAATGGTAGTGTTTAATAAGAGAAAGACCTGAGTCTTGTGCAGAAGCCATGGGTTCCACTACGGATTTTCCTTTATCCTTTGGATCTGTTGATGAAGGAAATTCAGTAAAAAGATTAAGAGAAAAGTAGGTAATGTAAAATAGTGTAATGAAAAAACATAGAGTACCTTTCAGTGGGAGCTGGTTCACAGTAGTAGGGTTAGCAGAAGATTTTCCTTTATCCGTGGAATCTAAATGAGAGAAAGAATCAAGGTATGAGTAAAGTGAATAACGATGAGGATATTTTTTAATCCGAAGAAAAAAATATAAAGTACCTTGTGGTGGTTGGCGATAATCTGGAATAGGGTTATCAACAGAACGGATTCGACCCCGTGGTCCTTGTTCCCGATGGCGTGGGGGGAGCCAACGGAGCCATTCTCCATATTGTAATTTAGCCGGATCAAAAGCACTTTTATTGGGGCAGTTCTCAAAAATATGACTAATGAAACCACAGCCGTGGCATAAGAGAGGCAAGCGTTCATACTGAAGTCGACAAGAAGTGGTTTGAGTACCTTTACCAATGAGGATGAATCGGCGAATGGGCTTGGAAATATCCATCAGGATCTCAACTCTCAGAAAATCTGTCATGTTTCCTTCTTTTTTCCGAGTATCAGTCCTAAGAACTGTACCAACCATAGCACCAAGTGATTGACCCACCAGGTGGGTTCTGTCAGGATCTGCGTCTGTAGTTACCATTAGTGGTTTGGGGAGGGCAAGAATGCGGAACCAGATACGCATAGGGTTGAAGGAGTATTCATCCATGCTTTTCCCAGGAATGTATTCAGCTAGAGCTAACCACTCATCTTTGTATAGCCAAGGTCCTCTCTCAAAAACATCATCACGGTCACTTGGGGTAGCGAACTCAATTCGGAAGAACGAGTCACGAACAATTGACATAGATTTTAGGTTATTTTTTTTTCCAAATTCCTTCAAAAGCTTGAAGGACTGCCCAATCATCAATGGATTTGGAGGAGATGAATTTCCCGATAAGGATAGAGTTTGGATTTTCATCAAAGAAGTCGAAATCGGGTGTATATATGGCATTGGCTTCTTCATTAGTAAGATCAAAGTTGGAGTAATGGGGAAGAGAGGATGAGGAAGCCATTCGAGAAGATCTAGGTAGAAAGTGTAAGAGAAAGTCTAGGGTAAAAATCAAAGGAAGTAGGAAAGTGAGAGTAAAAGATAGATGTTTATTTAAAGGAAGATAATTATTTAAATGGCAGTATATTGAAAAAGGAAAGGAGTTAAACAATTGATTTATGGGATCATAAATCAGATTCCAATATAGAAGTTTATGAGTTATGTAATTGATGGGATGAGAATAAGGAAAGATTTGGATTGGAAAGAGGACAATGAAAAATAATTTCCATATATGTAAGGTGATCTTATGAAGAGTTATGGAAAGATTGGTGAGGATATTGTGGAAAATAACGGGAAAGATATGTGTGGGAGTAAAAAGGAAAGGAAGATAATATTTGCTAGATAATGGAATGATTATATAAGTAATGTAGCTGGGTATTAAATATGAAGGTAAAAAATTTGTAAAGGAAATATAAAAAATTATCATTAATGGAAAGAAGAGAGTTAAATGTGGGTGAGGATAAGGAAATAATATGAATATTTTCCGGTACATATAATAAAAGGTGTGAGATACGACAACAATAAAGATGGAGAAAAAATTAATTGAATGGTGAATTAAGACATTAAAGATTGGGATGGAAGTATAAGGAAATTTTATAATAGGGAATAAGATGATTAATTTGAGGAAAGTATAATTAAAGAGGTGATAGCTATTAAAGGGAATAGTGGATAAGGAAATAATTGATTAGAAGAATAAAACATTAAAGATCGAGATGTGTAAAAAAGGAACTTTAGTAAAAAAGAATCTAATATTTAACGTGTATTTAGAGTATGATAGTAAATAAATTTGGAAGAAAAGGAAAGATAGTGGTATATATAAAGGGATGATTGTACAAGAAATATTCTTGGTAATTAGTAATGATGGTAATTGTGTATTGGAAATGGAAATTTTTGTTGCCTGTATAAAGTGAAGAGTTGAATATGGGACAGAATGAGGGGGTAAGATGGCCTGATTGGTGTAATAAAGTGGAAAGTTTGGTATTAAATATTGAATTGTAATAATAGAGAGGTTATTTAAACTATTTAGTGCGTTATAAGATATCATTAAGGCGTTTAGATTATTGTAAGTTAACACGATAGGATATGTGTGAGCTATGTGGAAAAAATTAAGAGAATAAGGAAAATTGTTTGATAATTGGGAATATTTAAGTATCCGTAAGATGGAGAGTACCGTAGAATTAACGATGTAATAAAATAAACAAGTAGGTGTAATATTGGTGTACATTGATGAAATAAAGATAATATTAAATTGAGTTTGTAATTTGTATAAAGTTTTACTGTGCGAATTTGTGTAGTTGGTAAATAGATCTTTAATTATTTGTGGAAAAAAATAGTAGTGCAGGATAAATTGAAAATTTACTGAATGATGTCTTGAATTATTTAATTTCACCATGAAGGTGATAGTGGTAAGTTCCCCAATGGGGGATAGTAGAAAACCACCTAAAGAGGTGTTGATGATTGTGAAAAAATGGAAAGAGTTCCATAGATATGAAATGAAATGGATGGAAATAAAAAATAGATAAAACAATAGAGCAAAGGCAATATATATATTATAATAATAAAATTGGAAATAAAAGGCGTATTGACCGGAGAGGAAGGAATGGATAAACAGGTACAAGAAAATAAGCAAAAAAAGATGAGTCACAACTAACATGGTAGGAGAGATCCAGGGTCTTAAAAAAGTGACTAATGGAAAAAAACCCAATAAACGATAAACAAAGGTGCTGAGAAAGAAGGTGGATGTTGATGAAAATGAAAGAGGTAGAGACATAATATAGATTGCTACACTAAAAATATAAAGGGAGTGAAAAAAGATTATTCGAAATAGAGAAGAAAAAATGCAAAAGAAATAAAAGGACGAAATAAAAAAGAAAAAGCAAGTATGCATAAGAAAACAGAGCATCATGAAAAGACATAAAAAAAGAGGCGAAAGCATCAAAAAAGAAAGCAACATAAGAGACAAATAATAACAGACCAAGGGAAATAAAGAGAGAAAGGATAGAAAAATAATACAAGTAAATGGAGAATGAAGGGGGGAGATAAAATAGATACAAACCCAAATAGAACTAAGATGGGAAAAAAGAATACTAGCACCAGAATAGCTTGTACGAAGAGGACAACGTCCCCCTTGAGATGTAATCCTCGAAGACGCAAAGGGCTCACCCGAAGGTTTGATATGCAAGGCACCAGAAAAAGCAATAGTTAAAATAGATAACACAAGTAAATGAACTGGTAACAAAGTCCCTATAGAGGGATGAAAGCATAATAAAACATGAACATAACTGAAGAAAAAAGCTCCCACATGGTGGGTCGATAATAAATTCCCTAGAAGGGATCGAGGGGGATTAAAAGTAAAGGGAGCCATAACCAAATGAATTGAAGAGATAAAGCAACAGATTAGGGGAGAATTGAAAATAAACAGCAGTAAAAGGGGAGCAAACCATGAGAAATTGATGAAAAGACTATGACTAGGCAAAGAGCAGCCGGAAGAAGGGAAGTACATTAGAGAGTTATATAACAGAGCAGAAAAATAAAGGGGAAAGTAACAGATCAAAAGATTCAGGTATAATTTAAAGAGTGTAATAATATGATTATTAAAAAATAGAAAAACGGAAAAACCAAGGAACAAACAGAATCGGATGGAGGAAAAATGATAGATCAAAGGCAGAGGCTTACCGGCAGTCTCCAATAGAATAAACAGAGCACCGATCCATCGGAAGCCCGGCGGAGGATGGTGGTCAAAGAACCGTTGCAGTAGACAATAAAACATAATAAAAAAAACAACTAATGTTAGGGAAAAGGATTCTAATGGTAGGAAAAAAGAACCGAGTTCAAAAGAGAAAGAAGGGGGAAACATTACCCATAATAAAAAGGGCAGAGATGCCCATATTCCTGTCATCGCCAAAAGAAGGAAGGGGTTCGACCAGGAGAGTAAAAATTCCTCTGCATAGGAAACCCAAAAACGAACGGAAATTAGAGACATAGAAGAAAAAAATGGATCGAAAGATTGGTAACAGAAAAAAAGAAAAGGACATAATAACAAAATTAAAGAAATAAAAAATAGACGGTAAAGGCAGAAAGAAAAAAAAACAGGATCGGAGATGATGGTGAAAAAGCCCTGGAAAAATAGAGGAAACCCTTGCAAAAGAGACAAAAAACATAAGATCCGAAAAAAGATATATGGAAAAAAAATAGAGGGATAATCGCAAACCACCAGAAGAGGAGAAATCGATCATGCACAAAGGAAATGCATTGATATTCCTTGCAAAACAGAATAGATGCAGGGTTAAAATAAAAAATAAATTTAATTCAAAAAAAAAATTAGAACCAAAACCGTGATAGATCAATCTGGGAAAGAGAGGGAATGGATCTGAGAAGAAAACGTGCTTGCTTAAAGGAGAGACCACAATATTCCTCGCAAAACAGCAGAGAAGCAAGATTAAGTGAAAAAAAAATTAGAATCAGAAAGAAAAATAAAAACAATATCAAGAAAAGCAGATCTATGAATGGTGATCGGATTTGGGGCGGGATGGGGTCTCTTCGAAACTTTACCTTGTAACACATGGCTCTCGTGGTGAGGGTAAACGCCGGCTGGTGAGGGGGAAAGAGCAGAGGCGGACGGCGTAGAGGGGGCAAAAGCGGCGACAGAAAGCAACATCAGTGAAGGAGAGCTTGGATGAAACAACAAAAAGGGAGAGGGTAAAGCGGCGGAGCAAATGAAAAAAGAAAAGGGAATAGCAAAGAAACACGCTAAACCCCTAGAGAGACCCGAGAGAGTTGAGAGAATTTCGAGAGACCCCATCAACATCAATACCCGTTTGAATTTTGTCTACCCGTTGGAATTTTAAATGAGTAAAAAATACAGAAATTGAGGTTTTGCAATATAATTGTGTTGAAAAGCTCATAATCAATTATTTGAACTCCTAATATTTTAATAAAACATTTTTGCGGTCCTTTTTGTAGAGGTTTCGGACGAGCAGGTCTAAATTGGCCTTTCAATGGACCCGTTGGAATTTTAACTGAGTAAAAAGTACAGAAATTGAGGTTTTGCAATATAATTGTGTTGAAAAGCTCCTAATCAATTACATGAACTCCTAAAATTTGATTAAAACTTGTTTTGAAGTCCTTTTTGTAGAGGTTTCGGACGAGCGGGTCGAAATGGGCCTTTCAATGGACCCGTTGGAATTTTAACTGAGTAAAAAGTACAAAAATTGAGGTTTTGCAATATAATTGTGTTGAAAAGCTCCTAATCAATTATTTGAACTACTAATATTTGATTAAAACTTGTTTTGCGGTCCTTTTTGTAGAGGTTTCGGACGAGCGGGTCGAAATGGGCCTTTCAATGGACCCGTTTGAATTTTAACTGAGTAAAAAGTACAGAAATTGAGGTTTTGCTATATAATTGTGTTGAAAAGCTCCTAATCAATTATTTGAAGTCCTAATATTTGAATAAAACATTTTTGCAGTCCTTTTTGTAGAGGTTTCGGACGAGCAGGTCTAAATGGACCTTTCAATGGACCCGTTGGAATTTTAACTGATTAAAAAGTACAGAAATTGAGGTTTTGCAATATAATTCTGTTGAAAAGCTCCTAATCAATTACATAAACTCCAAAATTTTGATTAAAACTTGTTTTGCGGTCCTTTTTGTAGAGGTTTCGGACGAGCGGGTCGAAATGGGCCTTTCAATAGACCCGTTGGAATTTTAACTGAGTAAAAAGTACAGAAATTGCGGTTTTGCAAAATAATTGTGTTGAAAAGCTCCTAATCAATTACATGAACTCCTAAAATTTGATTAAAACATTTTTGCGGTCCTTTTTGTAGAGGTTTCGGACGAGCGGGTCGAAATGGGCCTTTCAATGGACCCGTTGGAATTTTAACTGAGTAAAAAGTACAAAAATTGCGGTTTTGCAATATAATTGTGTTGAAAAGCTCCTAATCAATTATTTGAACTCCTCATATTTGATTAAAACTTGTTTTGCGGTCCTTTGTGTATAGGTTTTGGACGAGCGGGTCGAAATGGGCCTTTCAATGGACCCGTTGGAATTTTAAATGAGTAAAAAGTACAGAAATTGAGGTTTTGCAATATAATTGTGTTGAAAATCTCCTAATCAACTACATGAACTCCTAAAATTTGTTTAAAACTTGTTTTGCAGTCCTTTTTGTAGAGGTTTCGGACGAGCGGGTCGAAATGGGCCTTTCAATGGACCCGTTGGAATTTTAACTGAGTAAAAAGTACAAAAATTGCGGTTTTGCAATATAATTGTGTTGAAAAGCTCCTAATAAATTACATGAACTCCTAAAATTTGATTAAAACATTTTTGCGGTCCTTTTTGTAGAGGTTTCGGACGAGCGGGTCGAAATGGGCCTTTCAATGGAACCGTTGGAATTTTAACTGAGTAAAAAGTATAGAAATTGCGGTTTTGCAATATAATTGTGTTGAAAAGCTCCTAATCAATTATTTGAACTCCTAATATTTGATTAAAACTTGTTTTGCGGTCCTTTGTGTAGAGGTTTCGGTCGAGCAGGTCTAAATGGGCAATTCAATGGACCCGTTGGAATTTTAACTGAGTAAAAAGTACATAAATTGAGGTTTTGCAATATAATTGAATTGAAAAGCTCCTAATCAACTACATGAACTCCTAAAATTTGTTTAAAAATTGTTTTGCAGTCCTTTTTGTAAAGGTTTCGGACGAGCGGGTCAAAATGGGCTTTTCAATGGACCCGTTGGAATTTTAACTGAGTAAAAAGTTCAAAAATTGCGGTTTTGCAATATAATTGTGTTGAAAAGCTCCTAATCAATTATTTAAACTCCTAATATTTGATTAAAACTTGTTTTGCAGTCCTTTTTGTAGAGGTTTTGGAACGAGCGGGTCGAAATTGACGTTTCAATGGACCCGTTGGAATTTTAACTGAGTAAAAAGTGAAAAAATTGCTGTTTTGCACTATAATTGTGTTGAAAAGATCCTAATCAATTACATGAACTCCTAAAATTTGATTAAAACATTTTTGCGGTCCTTTTTGTAGAGGTTTCGGACGAGCGGGTCGAAATGGGCCTTTCAATGGACCCGTTGGAATTTTAACTGAGTAAAAAGTACAGAAATTGCGGTTTTGCAATATAATTGTGTTGAAAAGCTCCTAATCAATTATTTGAACTCCTCATATTTGATTAAAACTTGTTTTGCGGTCCTTTGTGTATAGGTTTTGGACGAGCGGGTCGAAATGGGCCTTTCAATGGACCCGTTGGAATTTTAAATGAGTAAAAAGTACAGAAATTGAGGTTTTGCAATATAATTGTGTTGAAAATCTCCTAATCAACTACATGAACTCCTAAAATTTGTTTAAAACTTGTTTTGCAGTCCTTTTTGTAGAGGTTTCGGACGAGCGGGTCGAAATGGGCCTTTCAATGGACCCGTTGGAATTTTAACTGAGTAAAAAGTACAAAAATTGCGGTTTTGCAATATAATTGTGTTGAAAAGCTCCTAATAAATTACATGAACTCCTAAAATTTGATTAAAACATTTTTGCGGTCCTTTTTGTAGAGGTTTCGGACGAGCGGGTCGAAATGGGCCTTTCAATGGACCCGTTGGAATTTTAACTGAGTAAAAAGTATAGAAATTGCGGTTTTGCAATATAATTGTGTTGAAAAGCTCCTAATCAATTATTTGAACTCCTAATATTTGATTAAAACTTGTTTTGCGGTCCTTTGTGTAGAGGTTTCGGTCGAGCAGATCTAAATGGGCAATTCAATGGACCCGTTGGAATTTTAACTGAGTAAAAAGTACATAAATTGAGGTTTTGCAATATAATTGAATTGAAAAGCTCCTAATCAACTACATGAACTCCTAAAATTTGTTTAAAAATTGTTTTGCAGTCCTTTTTGTAAAGGTTTCGGACGAGCGGGTCAAAATGGGCTTTTCAATGGACCCGTTGGAATTTTAACTGAGTAAAAAGTTCAAAAATTGCGGTTTTGCAATATAATTGTGTTGAAAAGCTCCTAATCAATTATTTAAACTCCTAATATTTGATTAAAACTTGTTTTGCAGTCCTTTTTGTAGAGGTTTTGGAACGAGCGGGTCGAAATTGACGTTTCAATGGACCCGTTGGAATTTTAACTGAGTAAAAAGTGAAAAAATTGCTGTTTTGCACTATAATTGTGTTGAAAAGCTCCTAATCAATTACATGAACTCCTAAAATTTGATTAAAACATTTTTGCGGTCCTTTTTGTAGAGGTTTCGGACGAGCGGGTCGAAATGGGCCTTTCAATGGACCCGTTGGAATTTTAACTGAGTAAAAAGTACAGAAATTGAGGTTTTGCAATATAATTGTGTTGAAAAGCTCCTAATCAATTATTTCAACTCCTAAAATTTGATTAAAACATTTTTGCGGTCCTTTTTGTAGAGGTTTCGGACTAGCGGGTCTAAATGGGCCTTTCAATGGACCCGTTGGAAATTTAACTGAGTAAAAAGTACATAAATTGAGATTTTGCAATATAATTGTGGTGAAAAGCTTCTAATAAATTACATGAATTCCTAATATTTGAATAAAACATTTTTGCGGTCCTTTTTGTAGAGGTTTCGGACTAGCTGGTCTAAATGGGCCTTTCAATGGACCCGTTGGAATTTTAACTGTGTAAAAAGTACAGAAATTGCGGTTTTGCAATATAATTGTGTTGAAAAGCTCCTAATCAATTATTTGAAATCCTAATATTTGATTAAAACTTGTTTTGCGGTCCTTTTTGTAGAGGTTTCAGACGAGCGGGTCGAAGTGGCCTTTCAATGGACCCGTTGGAATTTTAACTGAGTAAAAAGTACAGAAATTGCGGTTTTGCAATATAATTGTGTTGAAAAGCTCCTAATCAATTACATGAATTCCTAAAATTTTATTAAAACTTGTTTTGCAGTCCTTTTGTAGAGGTCTCGGACTAGCGGGTCGAAATGGGCCTTTCAATGGACCCGTTGGAAATTTAACTGAGTAAAAAGTACAGAAATTGAGGTTTTGCAATATAATTGTGTTGAAAAGCTCCTAATCAATTATTTGAACTCCTAAAATTTGATTAAAACATTTTTGCGGTCCTTTTTGTAGAGGTTTCGAACTAGCGGGTCTAAATGGGCCTTTCAATGGACCCGTTGGAATTTTAAATGAGTAAAAAGTACAGAAATTGAGGTTTTGCAATATAATTGTATTGAAAAGCTCATAATCAATTATTTGAACTCATAATATTTTAATAAAACATTTTTGCGGTCCTTTTTGTAGAGGTTTCGGACGAGCAGATCTAAATTGGCCTTTCAATGGACCCGTTGGAATTTTAACTGAGTAAAAAGTACAGAAATTGAGGTTTTGCAATATAATTGTGTTGAAAAGCTCCTAATCAATTACATGAACTCCTAAAATTTGATTAAAACTTGTTTTGAAGTCCTTTTTGTAGAGGTTTCGGACGAGCTGGTCGAAATGGGCCTTTCAATGGACCCGTTGGAATTTTAACTGAGTAAAAAGTACAAAAATTGAGGTTTTGCAATATAATTGTGTTGAAAAGCTCCTAATCAATTATTTGAACTCCTAATATTTGATTAAAACTTGTTTTGCGGTCCTTTTTGTAGAGGTTTCGGACGAGCGGGTCGAAATGGGCCTTTCAATGGACCCGTTGGAATTTTAACTGAGTAAAAAGTACAGAAATTGAGGTTTTGCTATATAATTGTGTTGAAAAGCTCCTAATAAATTATTTGAACTCCTAATATTTGACTAAAACATTTTTACGGTCCTTTTTGTAGAGGTTTCAGACGAGCAGGTCTAAATGGACCTTTCAATGGACCCGTTGGAATTTTAACTGAGTAAAAAGTACAGAAATTGAGGTTTCGCAATATAATTCTGTTGAAAAGCTCCTAATCATTTACATAAACTCCAAAATTTTGATTAAAACTTGCTTTGCAGTCCTTTTTGTAGAGGTTTCGGACGAGCGGGTCGAAATGGGCCTTTCAATGGACCCGTTGGAATTTTAACTGAGTAAAAAGTACGAAATTGCGGTTTTGCAATATAATTTTGTTTAAAAGCTCCAAATCAATTAATTGAACTCCTAATATTTGATTAAAACTCGTTTTGCGGTCCTTTTTGTAGAGGTTTCAGACGAGTAGCTCGAAATGGGCCTTTCAATGGACCCGTTAGAATTTTAACTGAGTAAAAAGTACAGAAATTGCGGTTTTGCAATATAATTGTGTTGAAAAGATCCTAATCGATTACATGAATTCCTAAATCATGATTAAAACTTGTTTTGCAGTCCTTTTGTAGAGGTTTCGGACGAGCGGGTCGAAATGGGCCTTTCAATGGACCCGTTGGAATTTTAACTGAGTAAAAAGTACTGAAATTGCAGTTTTGCAATATAATTTTGTTGAAAAGCTCCTAATCAATTATTTGAACTCTTAATATTTGATTAAAACTTGTTTTGCGGTCCTTTTTGTAGAGGTTTCAGACGAGCAGGTCTAAATGGGCCTTTCAATGGACCCGTTGGAATTTTAAATGAGTAAAGGGTACAGAAATTGCGGTTTCGCAATATAATTGTGTTGAAAAGCTCCTAATCAATTACTTGAATTCCTAAAATTTGATTAATACTTGTTTTACAGTCCTTTTTGTAGAGGTTTCGGACGAGCGGGTCGAAATGTACCTTTCAATGGACCCATTGGAAATTTAACTGAGTAAAAAGTACATAAATTGAGGTTTTGCAATATTATTGTGTTGAAAAGCTCCTAATCAATTATTTGAATTCCTAATATTTGAATAAAACATTTTTGCGGTCGTTTTTGTAGAGGTTTCGGACGAGCATGTCTAAATGGGCCTTCCAATGGACCCGTTGGAATTTTAAATGAGTAAAAAGTACAGAAATTAAGGTTTTGCAATACAATTGTGTTGAAAATCTCCTAATCAATTATTTGAACTCCTAATATTTGAATAAAACATTTTTGCGGTCCTTTTTGTAGAGGTTTCGGACGAGCAGGTCTAAATGGACCTTTCAATGGACCCGTTGGAATTTTAACTGAGTAAAAAGTACAGAAATTGAGATTTTGCAATATAATTGTGTTGAAAAGCTCCTAATCAATTACATAAACTCCAAAATTTTGATTAAAACTTGTTTTGCGGTCCTTTTTGTAGAGGTTTCGGACGAGCGGGTCGAAATGGGCCTTTCAATAGACCCGTTGGAATTTTAACTGAGTAAAAAGTACAGAAATTGCGGTTTTGCAATATAATTGTGTTGAAAAGCTCCTAATCAATTACATGAACTCCTAAAATTTGATGAAAACATTTTTGCGGTCCTTTTTGTAGAGGTTTCGGACGAGCGGGTCGAAATGGGCCTTTCAATGGACCCGTTGGAATTTTAACTGAGTAAAAAGTACAGAAATTGCGGTTTTGCAATATAATTGTGTTGAAAAGCTCCTAATCAATTATTTGAACTCCTAGTATTTGATTAAAACTTGTTTTGCGGTCCTTTGTGTAGAGGTTTCGGTCGAGCAGGTCTAAATGGGCCTTTCAATGGACCCGTTGGAATTTTAACTGAGTAAAAAGTACATAAATTGAGGTTTTGCAATATAATTGTGTTGAAAAGCTCCTAATCAACTACATGAACTCCTAAAATTTGTTTAAAACTTGTTTTGCAGTCCTTTTTGTAGAGGTTTCGGACGAGCGGGTCGAAATGGGCCTTTCAATGGACCCGTTGGAATTTTAACTGAGTAAAAAGTACAGAAATTGAGCTTTTCAAAGTACAGAACGAGCGGGTCGAAATAGGCCTTTCAATGGACCCGTTGGAATTTTAACTGAGTAAAAAGTAAAAAAATTGCGGTTTTTCAAAATACTTGTGTTGAAAAGCTCCTAATCAATTACATGAACTCCTAAAATTTGATTAAAACATTTTTGCGGTCCTTTTTGTAGAGGTTTCGGACGAGCGGGTCGAAATGGGCCTTTCAATGGACCCGTTGGAATTTTAACTGAGTAAAAAGTACAGAAATTGCGGTTTTGCAATATAATTGTGTTGAAAAGCTCCTAATCAATTATTTGCACTCCTCATATTTGATTAAAACTTGTTTTGCGGTCCTTTGTGTATAGGTTTTGGACGAGCAGGTCGAAATGGGCCTTTCAATGGACCCGTTGGAATTTTAAATGAGTAAAAAGTACAGAAATTGAGGTGTTGCAATATAATTGTGTTGAAAATCTCCTAATCAACTACATGAACTCCTAAAATTTGTTTAAAACTTGTTTTGCAGTCCTTTTTGTAGAGGTTTCGGACGAGCGGGTCGAAATGGGCCTTTCAATGGACCCGTTGGAATTTTAACTGAGTAAAAAGTAAAAAACTTGCGGTTTTGCAATATAATTGTGTTGAAAAGCTCCTAATAAATTACATGAACTCCTAAAATTTGATTAAAACATTTTTGCGGTCCTTTTTGTAGAGGTTTCGGACGAGCGGGTCGAAATGGGCCTTTCAATGGACCCGTTGGAATTTTAACTGAGTAAAAAGTACAGAAATTGCGGTTTTGCAATATAATTGTGTTGAAAAGCTCCTAATCAATTATTTGAACTCCTAATATTTGTTTAAAACTTGTTTTGCGGTCCTTTGTGTAGAGGTTTCGGTCGAGCAGGACTAAATGGGCCTTTCAATGGACCCGTTGGAATTTTAACTGAGTAAAAAGTACATAAATTGAGGTTTTGCAATATAATTGAATTGAAAATCTCCTAATCAACTACATGAACTCCTAAAATTTGTTTAAAAAATTTTTTGCAGTCCTTTTTGTAGAGGTTTCGGACGAGCGGGTCAAAATGGGCTTTTCAATGGACCCGTTGGAATTTTAACTGAGTAAAAAGTTCAAAAATTGCGGTTTTGCAATATAATTGTGTTGAAAAGCTCCTAATCAATTATTTAAACTCCTAATATTTGATTAAAACTTGTTTTGCAGTCCTTTTTGTAGAGGTTTTGGAACGAGCGGGTCGAAATTGGCCTTTCAATGGACCCGTTGGAATTTTAACTGAGTAAAAAGTCAAAAAATTGCTGTTTTGCACTATAATTGTGTTGAAAAGCTCCTACTCAATTACATGAACTCCTAATATTTGATTAAAACATTTTTGCGGTCCTTTTTGTAGAGGATTCGGACGAGCGGGTCGAAATGGGCCTTTCAATGGACCCGTTGGAATTTTAACTGAGTAAAAAGTACAGAAATTGAGGTTTTGCAATATAATTGTGTTGAAAAGCTCCTAATCAATTATTTCAACTCCTAAAATTTGATTAAAACATTTTTGCGGTCCTTTTTGTAGAGGTTTCGGACTAGCGGGTCTAAATGGGCCTTTCAATGGACCCGTTGGAAATTTAACTGAGTAAAAAGTACAAAAATTGAGGTTTTGCAATATAATTGTGTTGAAAAGCTCCTAATCAATTACATGAACTCCTAAAATTTGATTAAAACTTGTTTTGAAGTCCTTTTTGTAGAGGTTTCGGACGAGCTGGTCGAAATGGGCCTTTCAATGGACCCGTTGGAATTTTAACTGAGTAAAAAGTACAAAAATTGAGGTTTTGCAATATAATTGTGTTGAAAAGCTCCTAATCAATTATTTGAAATCCTAATATTTGATTAAAACTTGTTTTGCGGTCCTTTTTGTAGAGGTTTCAGACGAGCGGGTCGAAGTGGGCCTTTCAATGGACCCGTTGGAATTTTTAACTGAGTAAAAAGTACAGAAATTGCGGTTTTGCAATATAATTGTGTTGAAAAGCTCCTAATCAATTACATGAATTCCTAAAATTTGATTAAAACTTGTTTTGCAGTCCTTTTGTAGAGGTCTCGGACTAGCGGGTCGAAATGGGCCTTTCAATGGACCCGTTGGAAATTTAACTGAGTAAAAAGTACAGAAATTGAGGTTTTGCAATATAATTGTGTTGAAAAGCTCCTAATCAATTATTTGAACTCCTAAAATTTGATTAAAACATTTTTGCGGTCCTTTTTGTAGAGGTTTCGAACTAGCGGGTCTAAATGGGCCTTTCAATGGACCCGTTGGAATTTTAAATGAGTAAAAAGTACAGAAATTGAGGTTTTGCAATATAATTGTATTGAAAAGCTCATAATCAATTATTTGAACTCATAATATTTTATAAAACATTTTTGCGGTCCTTTTTGTAGAGGTTTCGGACGAGCTGGTCGAAATGGGCCTTTCAATGGACCCGTTGGAATTTTAACTGAGTAAAAAGTACAAAAATTGAGGTTTTGCAATATAATTGTGTTGAAAAGCTCCTAATCAATTATTTGAACTCCTAATATTTGATTAAAACTTGTTTTGCGGTCCTTTTTGTAGAGGTTTCGGACGAGCGTGTCGAAATGGGCCTTTCAATGGACCCGTTGGAATTTTAACTGAGTAAAAAGTACAGAAATTGAGGTTTTGCTATATAATTGTGTTGAAAAGCTCCTAATAAATTATTTGAACTCCTAATATTTGACTAAAACATTTTTACGGTCCTTTTTGTAGAGGTTTCAGACGAGCAGGTCTAAATGGACCTTTCAATGGACCCGTTGGAATTTTAACTGAGTAAAAGTACAGAAATTGAGGTTTTGCAATATAATTCTGTTGAAAAGCTCCTAATCATTTACATAAACTCCAAAATTTTGATTAAAACTTGTTTTGCAGTCCTTTTTGTAGAGGTTTCGGACGAGCGGGTCGAAATGGGCCTTTCAATGGACCCGTTGGAATTTTAACTGAGTAAAAAGTACGAAATTGCGGTTTTGCAATATAATTTTGTTTAAAAGCTCCAAATCAATTAATTGAACTCCTAATATTTGATTAAAACTCGTTTTGCGGTCCTTTTTGTAGAGGTTTCAGACGAGTAGCTCTAAATGGGCCTTTCAATGGACCCGTTAGAATTTTAACTGAGTAAAAAGTATAGAAATTATGGTTTTGCAATATAATTGTGTTGAAAAGATCCTAATCAATTACATGAATTCCTAAATCATGATTAAAACTTGTTTTGCAGTCCTTTTGTAGAGGTTTCGGACGAGCGGGTCGAATGGGCCTTTCAATGGACCCGTTGGAATTTTAACTGAGTAAAAAGTACAGAAATTGCGGTTTTGCAATATAATTTTGTTGAAAAGCTCCTAATCAATTATTTGAACTCTTAATATTTGATTAAAACTTGTTTTGCGGTCCTTTTTGTAGAGGTTTCGGACGAGCAAGTCGAAATGGGCCTTTCAATGGACCCGTTGGAATTTTAACTGAGTAAAAAGTACAGAAATTGAGGTTTTGAAATATAATTGTGTTCTAAAGCTCCTAATCAATTACATGAACTCCTAAAATTTGATTAAAATTTGTTTTGCAGTCCTTTTTGTAGAGGTTTCGGACGAGCGGGTCGAAATGGGCCTTTCAATGGACCCGTTGGAATTTTAACTGAGTAAAAAGTACAGAAATTGAGGTTTTTCAATGTAATTGTGTTGAAAAGCTCCTAATGAAATACATGAACTCCTAAAATTTGATTAAAACTTGTTTTGCGGTCCTTTTGTAGAGGTTTCAGACGAGCGGGTAGAAATGGGCCTTTCAATGGACCCGTTGGAATTTTAACTGAGTAAAAAGTACAGAAATTGAGGTTTTGCAATATAATTGTGTTGAAAAGCTCCTAATCAATTACATGAACTCCTAAAATTTGATTAAAATTTGTTTTGCGGTCCTTTTTGTAGAGGTTTCGGACGAGCGGGTCGAAATGGGCCTTTCAATGGAACCGTTGGAATTTTAAATGAGTAAAAAGTACATAAATTGAGGTTTTGAAATATAATTGTGTTGAAAAGCTCCTAATCAATTATTTGAACTCCTCATATTTGAATAAAACATTTCTGCGGTCCTTTTTGTAGAGGTTTCGGACGAGCAGGTCTAAATGGGCCTTTCAATGGACCCGTTGGAATTTTAACTGAGTAAAAAGTATATAAACTGAGGTTTTACAATATAATTGTGTTGAAAAGCTCCTAATCAATTATCTAAACTCCTAATATTTGAATAAAACATTTTTGCGGTCCTTTTTGTAGAGGTTTCGGACGAGCAGGTCGAAATGGGCCTTTCAATGGACCCGTTGGAATTTTAATTGAGTAAAAAGTATAAAATTGAGGTTTTTTAATATAATTGTGTTTAAAAGCACCTAATCAATCATTTGAACTCCTAATATTTGAATAAAACATTTTTGCTGTCCTTTTTGTAGAGGGTTCGGACGAGCAGGTCCAAATGGGCCTTTCAATGGACCCGTTGGAATTTTAACTGAGTAAAAAGTACAGAAATTGAGGTTTTGCAATATAATTGTATTGAAAAGCTCCAAATCAATTATTTGAACTCCTAATATTTGAATAAAACATTTTTGCGGTCCTTTTTGTAGAGGTTTCGGACGAGCAGGTCGAAATGGGCCTTTCAATTGACCCGTTGGAATTTTAAGTGAGTAAAAAGTACAGAAATTGAGGTTTTGCAATATAATTGTGTTGAAAAGCTCCTAAACAATTATTTGAGCTCCTAATATTTGATTAAAACTTGTTTTGCAGTCCTTTTTGTAGAGGTTTCAGACGAGCGGGTCGAAATGGGTCTTTCCATGGACCTGTTGGAATTTTAACTGAGTAAAAAGTACAGAAATTGAGGTTTTGCAATATAATTGTGTTGAAAATCTCTTAATCAATTACATGAACTCCTAAAATTTGATTAAAATTTGTTTTGCGGTCCTTTTTGTAGAGGTTTCGGACGAGCGGGTCGAAATGGGCCTTTCAATGGAACCGTTGGAATTTTTTATTTTATTTTTTTTAAGAAAAAGAGCCTCATTAAAAACCCCTCTAACCACCTTGTGCTGAAGCACGAAGTGAACCTAAGGGGAAAAGAGTGCCCTGAGTGTTGTTATTATTATAACAAGAAGGAGGCTGAGAATCAGCCAGTACATCGACGTTAATACAGTCAGGAACAACTGAATCAAAGTACACATAAGAGGTAAAGTGTAAAGCCCAAGTGGCTAAGTTATGGGCCATAAAATTGGCCGATCTAGGTACAAAAGAAATAGTGACTAAAGGAAAAGCCTTAAGCAAGGCCTGTGCATCTGCAATCTGTGGTCCCAGCAGGGAGTTGTCCTCAGTGTTGCGCGAGAGCTTGTTGATCACCGTAGCCGAGTCGGATTCAATGAGCACCTCGCCCCACCCTCTATCTCGGGTCAACATGATACCCGCAATGATGGCATGTAGTTCGACCATGGTGGCATCATGACAGCCTGCCTCATGGACAGCACATCCTCCAACAATCGAGCCATGTGCATCCCTGGCAATGACTCCGACAGCTGCATCACCAGATCCTGGATGAAAGGCTCCATCTACATTTATCTTTATACATCCCAGGCTGGGCGTCTTCCAACGTGGGGGGGCTGCGGCTGGTACGGCGGCTGACACGGCGGGGAGAGCGTTAGCGGCTGCGTATTCCTGTAGAAGACCGGTAGCATTCATGGCCGTAAGCCAGGATGGCTGAAGTCTTTGGGAATGAACCCAGTCATTACGACGGTTCCAGATATTCCAAATCGTTGTGAGGAGCAAAGCAAAGCCGGAGGCGTCTAAACAATAAGACCCTTCTGATAGCCATGCCACCATTGTGCTTGTGTTACTAGTGTAGACGCTCGATGGGAGTCCCACTAGGCGGAGAACTTCCTGAGCAGTTGGGCAATCACGAAGGGCATGCATAGCGGATTCCAACACCGTTGGGCAAAAGGGACATTGTCCATCCGTATGATGTATCGCCCTGAGCTTGTCCCCAGTGGGTAAAGCATCACGGCCCGCTCGCCAGCTGAAGGAGCGTATTTTCGGCAAAGTCGGAGATTTAGATATTACCTTCCAGAGACGTGTAGGTCGCTGCAGCGGCCTCGCAGGTTGGTGAAGAAAAAGTACCCTAACCTGACTGTATAGTTCCCAGAGTCATGTTGTCCCCAGACCAGTTTGTCCGGTCTATCCTTATAAATTGGAACCCGAAGGATACTTTCGACATCATCTTTGTCGAAGTCATTTCGAAGTTTGGACTCATCCCATGAAGCATAGTCACACAACATGTAGTCCCGACAACGCAATGGGATCTCTTCATTGTCCATATATTGTCCAAAAAGAGTGATTGGTTTATCCCCATCAGTTATCACTGAGCAGACGAATTGAGCTTCTGACCCCGGGCCGCCAAAAATAACCAGGCCCAAGGGAGTGGATTGCGTGGTGCATACCTTTCCAAGCAAACGAAGCCCGCTTGTCCGCCGAAGCGTTCAAGAGGTCGCCGGAAGGGTAGTATTTAGCGCGAAGGACCCTTGCCAAGAGAGAGTCTGGGTGTGATAGCAGATGCCAAATTTTCTTCCCTAAAAGGGCAATATTAAAAGAACGCAGGTCGCGGAAACCTAGGCCTCCCACATTCTTCGGCGTGCAGAGAGAATCCCACGACAAAAGCGGCCAGCCACGCTTATTACTACGCCCTGACCACCAATATCGCCGTATAGACATGGTATTGTCATCAATTATGTTTTGGGGTAAAAGGTAGCATGACATCACATATTGTGGCATAGCTTGTGCGACTGCCTTAATGAGGATTTCTCTTCCACTATATGAAAGGAAACTGTTATCCCATTTGCTCATACGGGATTGGACTTTATCTCTCACAAAGCCTAAGGAGGCAGTCCTATTCCTTTTGATTAAAAGGGGAACTCCCAAATATATGCCTGGGTCATCCACTAGGCGTACACCCAGAGTTGAACGCATAGCATGGAGAAAATCGGAGGAACACCCGCGACTGCAGTAAGCGGTAGACTTATCAAAGTTCACCGTTTGACCGGAAGATGATGCATATAGAGAAAGAACGTAACGCAATCTATCCACTTCTGTTGGTTCATTGCGGAGAAACACCAAACTATCATCAGCGAAGAGGAGATGTGTAACCCTAGGTCCTCGGCGACTAGCACTAAGTCCCGAAAGACGTCCTTCTTGTTGCTCTGTTTCCAAAGCCGCTGAGAGCCCTTGGGAGCAAATGAGGAACAGGAAAGGTGACAAAGGGTCACCTTGACGGATACCCTGGGTAGGGAAGAATTCCTCCGATATCGTGCCGTTAAGGAGACCGAGGAGACGTAACGTAGGATAAGGTTAACCCAATCCCGAGCAAACCCCATACGGAGCATGACATCCCTTAGAAAGGACCATTCTACCTTATCAAAGGCTTTTTCCATATCGAGTTTGACAGCCGCCCCTTGGGAGGATATAGTGCCACTAGAGTGAAGGGTATGCACCAGCTCATGTGCAATCAAAATATTGTCGGTAATATTGCCTCCGCTAATGAATGCTGCTTGCGAGTCGCTGATACAAGAAGAGAGGGCTAGTTTCAGGCGATTCACCAGAACCTTTGAAACCGTCTTGCAAATGACGGTACACAGGCTGATCGGACGAAAATGCTTCATAGTGGTGGGGTCAGAGATCTTAGGTATAAGCACTATGACCGATCGGTTAACCGATGCCATATCGGCTTTCCCTTGTAGGAGACTGAGTAAAAAATACAGAAATTGCGGTTTTGCAATATAAATGTTTTGAAAAGCTCCTAATCAATTATTTGAACTCCTAATATTTGATTAAAACTTGTTTTGCGGTCCTTTTTGTAGAGGTTTCAGACGAGCGGGTCGAAATGGGCCTTTCAATGGACCCGTTGGAATTTTAAATGAGTAAAAAGTACAGAAATTGAGGTTTTGCAATATAATTGTGTTGAAAAGCTCATAATCAATTATTTGAACTCCTAATATTTTAATAAAACATTTTTGCGGTCCTTTTTGTAGAGGTTTCGGACGAGCAGGTCTAAATTTGCCTTTCAATGGACCCGTTGGAATTTTAACTGAGTAAAAAGTACAGAAATTGAGGTTTTGCAATATAATTGTGTTGAAAAGCTCCTAATCAATTACACGAACTCCTAAAATTTGATTAAAACTTGTTTTGAAGTCCTTTTTGTAGAGGTTTCGGACGAGCGGGTCGAAATGGGCCTTTCAATGGACCCGTTGGAATTTTAAATGAGTAAAAAGTACAAAATTTGAGGTTTTGCAATATAATTGTGTTGAAAAGCTCCTAATCAATTATTTGAACTTCTAATATTTGATTAAAACTTGTTTTGCGGTCCTTTTTGTAGAGGTTTCGGACGAGCGGGTCGAAATGGGCCTTTCAATGGACCCGTTGGAATTTTAACTGAGTAAAAAGTACATAAATTGAGGTTTTGCAATATAATTGTGTTGAAAAGCTCATAATCTGTAACCCCCTCGTCCCGGTCTGGTCGGATGACCGGTCCGAGTGAGCCACACGGGGAAAACCGAAGCGAAACCCAAAGGATTCCCCCTCGGTTAGCAACCCTACTTTTTTTTTATCTTGTCTAGAGGATGATTAAACCCTAAGTGATTCACAACAGCGGAAACATACAAGGAAGACACATTCGAACTCCGACCATGCATGAACAGTCCATTTTTAAGTTTACAGGCAGGCAGTATCGATACCCTTGCCAGGGGTATCGATACCCCCCCTTCTAGATCAACCCAGGAAGTCAACACCAGATGACCGTATCGATACCCTTACCAGGGGTATCGATACCCTCTTCCTCGGTCAACCTTCCTTGGTCAACAAAATATATCCGTATCGATACTCGGGACCGCGTATCGATACGCTCTATTCTAACCCCCCAAATCCAAATTACAGATACTTTGGAGGGTATCGATACCCTTAGGGTATCGATACCCCAGGCAAAATCTGAGGCCTTTGGGCAAGACAGTATCGATACCCTAGCTAGGGTATCGATACCCCCTGCACTGCAACTCCACGATTTTTGCACAAGTGACCCTTAACCCAACTCTAGGTGCATTATTGGACTCCCCTAAGCACAAGCAACATACATACACCAAACCACAATCACAATTTAACATGTGAGGCATTTAATCTAATGAAATTCATACGAAACAAAGCTTCATGCAATTTCACCCAAAAGTGCATACTTAACAAGCATGAACTCCTCACAAAGGATAGTCAATTATAAGGCATACAAGGCCAGCAACACACATAATAAGGCACGTTCACATAAGCATCATATCAAGCATAAATAGCAAACCAAGAAGCAAAACATAACATAACCTTGAGTTTAACATACTCAACATAAATTCCTAAGGAGTTTGACCCCAACTCCTACACTCTACACCCCATCGTCTAGGCATTATTACAAAAAGCAAACCATACTTAAACTTGCTTGAGAACCCTCAAAAGCTCCTCCTTCGCCCGCTCGCCTCCCGAACTCTAACGATCTGCACGTTGGAAACAAAGAGCATAAGCAACTAGCTTAGTGAGAGAGGCTCTACAATTCACAACATGTAGTTTTCCAAAACACGATTTATATGCAAGAAAGCAATGGATGCACAAGGGTTAATCTCATAACAACACATGGTTTGCACAAGCACAACCATCATACACATACGGTGGGACTACACATCACCGTTTCGACTAGTGGATGTACAATGGGACTACACATCAAAGTACTACCCTACTAGTCACTACCGGCGGGACTACACATCACCGTAGTTTAGACCACCATCACGTGAGGCACGAACTCAACACGACTACAACATTGACAACTTAAAATGCATTCAATGGTCACAATGTATATACAATCAACTTGTCACAACAACTTATGAGTAGGGAGACTTACACACGGGTTTAGGCAACCTCTCAAGGTTCTACCCAAACCCCAAAGGAGTCCATATCAAGCACAAAGTACAAACCAATGAATCTACTCACCGTTACTACCCAAGAGAAGATCGAAGACCGAGCTCAAGACTCCGAAATCCCCGGATTTGTCCCCGAAGCTTCTCCAACCAAAATTCTCGCCTCTAGCCAAACCAACACCAAGCAAATAACCTCAAGTCAGTCCATGATCTAAAATTCTCAACCCGGATAATATACTAAGCACAAGACTTCAATTTTCACATTGAAAACAAGCCCAAAATACCAATTTCCGAGCAGCCCTTAAGCAACCCTTAAAACCATTGATTTCATCCTTCAAACTACTCCTTAAAGTCTCCAAAACTTCCCTTACATGTAGCCTATCCATCAGCCCTCTCATATTCACATAAAACACCCCCAAAACTCAACTTAAAGCCTCCCAAAAACCTCCCCAAAACCCCATTCCGGGAAACACCCCAAAACTTCATAAAAATTATACCCATTGGACCCTTTAGATTGAAAACAACTCATATATCATTTAGAGATCAAAAACCTAAGTTAAAGGTGTCAAAAATGACATTTTTAATCAAAATTTCAAAACCCCCAAATCACCAAAATCATGAGTTTTCTAGAAAATAAAGGTATGTGCTAGTTGAGGATAATGAAAGCAACTCAAAAACGACCTTACCTACGAAAAACCTTCAAGATTGGGTGAGTTATGAATGGAATAGTGCTCCAAAGGGGGAGAGGTTTCTTTTGTCTGAGAAATGGGTAGTGGGGAAGAAGATGGCTAAAAATAAAATCATTATTTAGGTTGGTTTAAAATTAAAGGTCCAAAGACCTAAATACCCTTAAATAAAAAGGAAAACCACAATAGGTGCCCCCCCATGGCCATGTGGGCTTGTTTAAAAAAAATATGGTCCAACTAAATTTTGTTGTCTTAAAACCCGTGGCCCAAAATTATTTTTAATTACAAAACCGGACCCGGAAATAATATTAAATTATTATTTTTCACCCGACCCCTAAACCGGGGCGTTACAACTCTCCCCTACTTAAGGAAATTTCGTCCTCGAAATTACCTGACGGAAACAAGTACGGAAACTGCTCAAGCATGTCCGCTTTCCTCTCCCACGTGGCTTCCTCCACACCTCTATGCCTCCATAAGACTTTGACTAACTCTATAGTCTTGCCACGCAACACCTTGCTATCAGAAGCAAGTATCTCAACTAGTTCCTCATTGTAAGACAAGTCTGGATTTAACTCTATTTCTTCCACTGGCATAACATGGGACGGATCCGATCTATACCTCCTAAGCATCGACACATGAAATACATCATGAATCTTCTCTAGCTCAACAGGGAGTCTCAATCTATAAGCAACCGGACCAATTCTCTCAACTATTTCATAAGGCCCTATGTATCTCGGGCTCAACTTGCCCTTCCTCCCAAACCTCATCACCTTCTTCCAAGGTGAAACTTTCAAAAACACTTTATCCCCACGGAGTACTCCACCTCCTTTCTTTTTAAATCGGCATAGGACTTTTGCCGGTCTGAAGCCGCTTTCAAGCGATCACAAATCAATTTCACCTTCTCGGTGGTTCCCTTGAGTAACTCAGGCATCGGCACTAGTTTCTGTCCGGCCTCAGCCCAACAAATCGGGGTCCTACACTTCCTACCATACAAGGCCTCATAAGGAGCCATCTGAATGCTTGACTGGAAGCTGTTGTTGTACGCAAATTCCACTAATGGTAGGTGTTTCTCCCACGACCCCTGAAAGTCAATGATACAACACCTCAACATATCCTCCAAAATCTGAATCACCCTCTCTGACTGTCCATCTGACTGTGGATGATACGAAGTGCTGAAATTCAACCATGTACCCAAAGCTCGATGCAAACACTCCCAGAATCTAGAGGTGAATCTCGGGTCTCGGTCTGACACAATCAACTTCGGTACCCCATGTAACCTCACAATCTCACTAATATACAATCCGGCCAACTTGTCTAATGTATAGGTGGTATGAACCGGTATGAAGTGTGCACACTTGGTGAATCTGTCTACAATCACCCACACTGAATTTTTCTTCGAAGGAGTCAACGGAAGTCCCGATACAAAGTCCATAGTGATACGCTCCCACTTCCACTCTGGAATCTTCAACGGTTGCAACAACCCTGAGGGAAACTGGTGCTCAGCCTTGACCCTCTGACAAACCATGCATTTACCTACGAACTCGGCTACATCCTTTTTTCAAACCAACCCAATGATACTCTTCCTTTAATCCTCGATACATCTTCGTGCTACCCGGATGCATAGCAAAAGGGCTATTGTGAGCCTCACTCATGATCGTACGCCACAACTCGGCATCCTCCGGAACCACTATCCTATCCTTGAAACATAGGATCCCATTCTCTCCAAAACAATACTCGGTAGGCCTATCTTCCGCTATGTCTTGCACGTGAGGTGCCAAGGACTCATCTCGCAACTGCTTCTCACGAATCAACTGAACCAACGATGGGTTAACCTGAAGCTCGGCCACTAGCCCACCATCCGTAGACATACTCAACCTTGCGAACATTGCCCGCAACTCAACGGCCATCTTCCTACTCAAGGCATCGGCCACCACATTCGCCTTGCCCGGATGATACTCTATGGTAAGGTCATAATCTTTAAGGAGCTCTAACCACCTTCGTTGCCTAAGATTCAACTCCTTTTGGGACATCAAATATTTCAAGCTCTTGTGGTCGGTGTACACAGTGCACTTCTCACCATAAAGATGGTGTCTCCAAATTTTCAACGCGAACACCACTGCGGCCAACTCTATGTCATGTGTGGGGTAATTCTTCTCATGAACCTTCAACTGTCGGGAAGCATATGCCACTACCTTACCTCCTTGCATAAGTACACAACCTAGCCCCACGTAAGATGCATCACTGTAAATTACAAACTCTCTCCCCGGCTCGGGCTGAATCAAAATGGGAGCTTCGGTCAAAGCTTTCTTCAACTTCTCAAACGCTTCTTGTCTTGCATCTGACCATTCATACGGAACATTCTTCTGTAGCAACTTGGTCAACGGAGCCGCTATCCTTGAGAACCCTTCAACAAACCTCCTATAGTATCCCGCCAAGCCTAGGAAACTGCGGATTTCTGTCACTGATTTTGGTTGCTTCCAATTTACAATGGCTTCAATCTTCTTGGGATCTACACTAATCCCACTAGCGGAGATCACGTGGCCAAGGAAGACCACCTCTCTAATCCAAAACTCACACTTACTTAGCTTGGCATACAATTGGTTCTCAAGTAGGGTCTGAAGCACTAACCTTAAGTGTTCATCGTGCTCTTCTTCGGTTCTAGAGTACACTAGGATGTCATCGATAAACACTACCACAAACCTGTCCAAGAACTTATGAAACACCCGGTTCATCATATCCATGAAGGCCGCTGGAGCATTGGTCAACCCAAAAGGCATCACCAAAAACTCATAATGTCCGTAGCGTGTACGAAAAGCTGTCTTCGGTATGTCCACATCCTTTACCTTTAACTGATAATACCCCGACCTCAAATCAATCTTTGAAAACACGGAAGCACCCCTCAACTGGTCTAGCAAGTCATCTATCCTTGGCAAGGGATATTTGTTTTTCACTGTCACCTTATTCAACTGTCTATAGTCTATGCACATTCTCATGCTACCATCCTTCTTTTTCACAAACAAGACCGGAGCACCCCACGAGGAAACACTAGGCCTAATGAAGCCTCTGTCAGTCAACTCCTGAAGCTGTGTCCTTAACTCTTTCAACTCTTTCGGTGCCATCCTATACGGAGCAATCGACACCGGTGCAGAATCAGAATATGTCTCAATAGCAAACTCAACTGCTCTGTCTGGAGGCAAGCCTGGTAGTTCTTTCGGAAAAACACTCGGAAAGTCACACACAGTCCTGATGTCCTGGGGTCTCACCTCACTCATATCCGGGTTCATTACGTAAGCCAAGTAAGCCTGACACCCTGAACTTAACAATCTCTGATCTTCCAAAGCCGAAACCACATTGGACAAAAACTTAACATTCTCCCCAACTACCACAACCTCTAAGTCATCAGTAAGCTTCAAAGAGACTCTCTTAGTCTCAAAGTCAACCTTAGCTCTATGCTCTACAAGCCAATCCATGCCCAAAATCACATCAAAGCCATAAAAGGGTAGCTCCATCATGTCGACTGGAAATACATGGCCCTGAATCGTCAAGGGACACCTCCTATACACTTTCCTGACTACCACTGTATCACCAAAGGAGCTAGTGACATTTACACCTACTTCTAACCAATCACAAGGTAGCCCTAATGACTTTGCATGCTCACCCAAAATATATGAATGCGTTGACCCCAAATCTATCAGAGAAAGCAAACTCAAAGATTGCAATGTGAAATTACCTGCAATGACATCAGTGTCATTCCCAGCCTCCCGCTGAGCGTACACCCTAGCCGGTCCTCCTCCCTCGGGCTGGACTGCTACCACATGAGCCAAGTTCCTCTGACCCTCATTCCTTGGCTGGAAGTTCCCACGGCCGCGCCCACGACCTCTCTGATGCTCAAATCCCTTCGCTGGAGCTGGTCCTCCTCTGACTGGGTGTGGACAATCACGTCTCAAATGATCTCGGGAGCTACAGTTCCAACACGCCCCAAACATACCCATGCACTCACCTGGGTGGCGTCTCCCGCACCTAGTGCACTCCGGAATGTGCCCGACAGCCCCTTGGCCCTGACGGCCCTGACCATGGTTACCACCCTTAGGCCTCGTATCCGGCTGATACCTCCTATCCCTATGCCTCTTGGCATGATCTCTATCCCAGTTCGCATGTCTCTTCCCGGAGTCAGACCCACCGGCACGTGCTCTAGAGCTTAGGTTTTGCTCTACATCCTTGGCTCTAGAAACCAAGACATCGAACTCAGTGTAGTCGGCGGCCAACATGTAAGTCTTCACATCAGTAGTTAACCCATATCTGAAGCGCTCACAACGCTCCTTCTCATCCGGAATCAACTCTGGCGCGTACTGACTCAACCTCACAAATTGGATCTCATACTCGGACACGGTCCTACTGCCTTGAACCAAAGCCATGAACTCCCTTTTCTTTTCATCCAAGTACCGAACTCCGAGGTTCTTCCTCTTGAAAGCATTCCTGAAAAACTCCCATGTGACATCCACCTCTGCCATACCAGAAGTAGCAGTGGTCCACCAAGTATAAGCGTCTCCCTGAAGAAATGAGACAATGCATCCCAACTTAGGAGCATCCGAACACTCCATCTGACCCAAGATGCGAGTAGTGCTCTCAAGCCACCCTTCCGAACCTTCCGGAGACACCCACGAAACTCAACTGCCCCCAAATTGCGAAGCCTCTCTAGGGGTAATCCTGTCCCCGCATCCGGAGGTGGTGCTGCAGCTTGCATTCCGGCCAAAGCTGTCTGAAAAGCTCCGGCTATAGTCTGGATCAAATGTGCCACATCTGGACCCGCCTGACCTTGGCCCGCTTGAGCCCCATTACCATCGCCTCCAACGTTCCCTCCATTACCACCCGGAGCATTAAGAGTAGGAGGCGCGTTCTCGGGTGCCTAGTCACCCGCTCTAGGCCGTCCCCTCGGTCTCACCATAGCAATTAATGTAATCTAAAACAACAAACACACAACAACACGGAAACGTTAGGTTAGCAAGGGGCAAAGGACTCCGGTTCTCAAGCTCTTTAAACCAAAACAATTTCCCTTTTTATTTTGACAACAATGCCTAACAATGGGGACTCAACCAACTTTCAAACAACATAGAGGTCACCATAGCATGCATACATACACCGTGCTAAAACAAAACTTAGACAGACATGGCAAAACACTCATAATACCTTAACCTACCTCACTTACCTGCCCGAGGTCTCGGAAACCTCAGGCTCTGATACCAATAAATGTAACCCCCTCGTCCCGGTCTGGTCGGATGACCGGTCCGAGTGAGCCACACGGGGAAAACCGAAGCAAAACCCAAAGGATTCCCCCTCGGTTAGCAACCCTACTTTTTTTTTATCTTGTCTAGAGGATGATTAAACCCTAAGTGATTCACAACAGCGGAAACATACAAGGAAGACACATTCGAACTCCGGCCATGCATGAACAGTCCATTTTTAAGTTTACAAGCAGGCAGTATCGATACCCTTGCCAGGGGTATCGATACCCCCCCTTCTAGATCAACCTAGGAAGTCAACACCAGATGACCGTATCGATACCCTTACCAGGGGTATCGATACCCTCTTCCTCGGTCAACCTTCCTTGGTCAACAAAATATATCCGTATCGATACTCGGGACCTCGTATCGTTACGCTCTATTCTAACCCCCCAAATCCAAATTACAGAGACTTTGGAGGGTATCGATACCCTTAGGGTATCGATACCCCAGGCAAAATCTGAGGCCTTTGGGCAAGACAATATCGATACCCTAGCTAGGGTATCGATACCCCCTGCACTGCAACTCCACGATTTTTGCACAAGTGACCCTTAACCGAACTCTAGGTGCATTATTGGACTCCCCTAAGCACAAGCAACATACATACACCAAACATCAATCACAATTTAACATGTGAGGCATTTAATCTAATGAAATTCATACGAAACAAAGCTTCATGCAATTTCACCCAAAAGTGCATACTTAACAAGCATGAACTCCTCACAAAGGATAGTCAATTATAAGGCATACAAGGCCAGCAACACACATAATAAGGCACGTTCACATAAGCATCATATCAAGCATAAATAGCAAACCAAGAAGCAAAGCATAACATAACCTTGAGTTTAACATACTCAACATAAATTCCTAAGGAGTTTGACCCCAACTCCTACACTCTACACCCCATCGTCTAGGCATTATTACAAAAAGCAAACCATACTTAAACTTGCTTGAGAACCCTCAAAAGCTCCTCCTTCGCCCGCTCGCCTCCCGAACTCTAACGATCTGCACGTTGGAAACAAAGAGCATAAGCAACTAGCTTAGTGAGAGAGGCTCTACAATTCACAACATGTAGTTTTCCAAAACACGATTTATATGCAAGAAAGCAATGGATGCACAAGGGTTAATCTCATAACAACACATGGTTTGCACAAGCACAACCATCATACACATACGGTGGGACTACACATCACCGTTTCGACTAGTGGATGTACAATGGGACTACACATAAAAGTACTACCCTACTAGTCACTACCGGCGGGACTACACATCACCGTAGTTTAGACCACCATCACGTGAGGCACGAACTCAACACGACTACAACATTGACAACTTAAAATGCATTCAATGGTCACAATGTATATACAATCAACTTGTCACAACAACTTATGAGTAGGGAGACTTACACACGGGTTTAGGCAACCTCTTAAGGTTCTACCCAAACCCCAAAGGAGTCCATATCAAGCACAAAGTACAAACCAATGAATCTACTCACCGTTACTACCCAAGAGAAGATCGAAGACCGAGCTCAAGACTCCGAAATCCCCGGATTTGTCCCCGAAGCTTCTCCAACCAAAATTCTCGCCTCTAGCCAAACCAACACCAAGCAAATAACCTCAAGTCAGTCCATGATCTAAAATTCTCAACCCGGATAATATACTAAGCACAAGACTTCAATTTTCACATTGAAAACAAGCCCAAAATACCAATTTCCGAGCAGCCCTTAAGCAGCCCTTAAAACCATTGATTTCATCCTTCAAACTACTCCCTAAAGTCTCCAAAACTTCCCTTACATGTAGCCTATCCATCAGCCCTCTCATATTCACATAAAACACCCCCGAAACTCAACTTAAAGCCTCCCAAAAACCTCCCCAAAACCCCATTCCGGGAAACACCCCAAAACTTCATAAAAATTATACCCATTGAACCCTTTAGATTGAAAACAACTCATATATCATTTAGAGATCAAAAACCTAAGTTAAAGGTGTCAAAAATGACATTTTTAATCAAAATTTCAAAACCCCCAAATCACCAAAATCATGAGTTTTCTATAAAATAAAGGTATGTGCTAGTTGAGGATAATGAAAGCAACTCAAAAACGACCTTACCTTCGAAAAACCTTCAAGATTGGGTGAGTTATGAATGGAATAGTGCTCCAAAGGGGGAGAGGTTTCTTTTGTCTGAGAAATGGGTAGTGGGGAAGAAGATGGCTAAAAATAAAATCATTATTTAGGTTGGTTTAAAATTAAAGGTCCAAAGACCTAAATACCCTTAAATAAAAAGGAAAACCACAATAGGTGCCCCCCATGGCCATGTGGGCTTGTTTAAAAAAAATATGGTCCAACTAAATTTTGTTGTCTTAAAACCCGAGGCCCAAAATTATTTTTAATTACAAAACCAGACCCGGAAATAATATTAAATTATTATTTTTCACCCGACCCCTAAACCGGGGCGTTACATAATCAATTATTTGAACTCCTAATATTTTAATAAAACATTTTTGTGGTCCTTTTTGTAGAGGTTTCGGACGAGCAGGTCTAAATTGGCCTTTCAATGGACCCGTTGGAATTTTAACTGAGTAAAAAGTACAGAAATTGAGGTTTTGCAATATAATTGTGTTGAAAAGCTCCTAATCAATTACACGAACTCCTAAAATTTGATTAAAACTTGTTTTGAAGTCCTTTTTGTAGAGGTTTCGGACGAGCGGGTCGAAATGGGCCTTTCAATGGACCCGTTGGAATTTTAACTGAGTAAAAAGTACAAAATTTGAGGTTTTGCAATATAATTGTGTTGAAAAGCTCCTAATAAATTATTTGAACTCCTAATATTTGATTAAAACTTGTTTCGCGGTCCTTTTTGTAGAGGTTTCGGACGAGCGGGTCGAAATGGGCCTTTCAATGGACCCGTTGGAATTTTAACTGAGTAAAAAGTACAGAAATTGAGGTTTTGCTATATAATTATGTTCAAAAGCTCCTAATCAATTATTTGAACTCCTAATATTTGAATAAAACATTTTTGCGGTCCTTTTTGTAGAGGTTTCGGACGAGCAGGTCTAAATGGGCCTTTCAATGGACCCGTTGGAATTTTAACTGAGTAAAAAGTACAGAAATTGAGGTTTTGCAATATAATTGTATTGAAAAGCTCCTAATCAATTACATGAACTTCTAAAATTTGATTAAAACTTGTTTTGCAGTGCTTTTTGTAGAGGTTTCGGACGAGCGGGTCGAAATGGGCCTTTCAATGGACCCGTTGGAATTTTAAATGAGTAAAAAGTACAGAAATTGCGATTTTGCAATATAATTGTGTTGAAAAGCTCCTAATCAGTTATTTGAACTCCTAATATTTGAATACAATTTGTTTTGCGGTCCTTTTTGTAGAGGTTTCGGACGAGCAGGTCGAAATGGGCCTTTCAATGGACCTGTTGGAATTTTAAATGAGTAAAAAGTACAGAAATTGCGGTTTTGTAATATAATTGTGTTTAAAAGCTCCTAATCAATTACATGAATTCCTAAAATTTGATTAATACTCGTTTTGCAGTCCTTTTGTAGAGGTTTCGGACGAGCGTGTCGAAATGGGCCTTTCAATAGACCCGTTAGAATTTTAATTGAGTAAAAAGTACATAAATTGAGGTTTTGCAATATAATTGTGTTGAAAAGCACCTAATCAATTACATGAACTCCTAAAATTTGATTAAAACTTGTTTTGCAGTCCTTTTTGTAGAGGTTTCGGACGAGCGGGTCGAAATTGGCCTTTCAATGGACCCGTTGGAATTTTAAATGAGTAAAAAGTACAGAAATTGAGGTTTTGCAATATAATTGTGTTGAAAAGCTCATAATCAATTATTTGAACTCCTAATATTTTAATAAAACATTTTTGCGGTCCTTTTTGTAGAGGTTTCGGACGAGCAGGTCTAAATTGGCCTTTCAATGGACCCGTTGGAATTTTAACTGAGTAAAAAGTACAGAAATCGAGGTTTTGCAATATAATTGTGTTGAAAAGCTCCTAATCAATTACATGAACTCTTAAAATTTGATTAAAGCTTGTTTTGTAGTCATTTTTGTAGAGGTTTCGGACGAGCGGGTCGAAATGGGCCTTTCAATTGACCCGTTGGAATTTTAACTGAGTAAAAAGTAGAGAAATTGAGGTTTTGCAATATAATTGTGTTGAAAAGCTCCTAATCAATTACATGAATTCCTAATATTTGAATAAAACATTTTTGCGGTCCTTTTTGTAGAGGTTTCGGACTAGCGGGTCTAAATGGACCTCTCAATGGACCCGTTAGAATTTTAACTAAGTAAAAAGTACATAAATTGAGGTTTTTCAATATAATTGTGTTGAAAAGCTCCTAATCAATTACATGAACTCCAAAATTTTGATTAAAATTTGTTTTGCGGTCCTTTTTGTAGAGGTTTCGGACGAGCGGGTCGAAATCGGACTTTTAATGGACCCGTTGGAATTTTAACTGAGTAAAAAGTACAGAAAATGCGGTTTTGCAATATAATTGTGTTGAAAAGTTCGTAATCAATTACATGAATTCCTAAAATTTGATTAAAACTTGTTTTGCAGTCCTTTTTGTAGAGGTTTTGGACTAGCGAGTCGAAATGGGCCTTTGAATGGACCCGTTGGAAATTTAACTGAGTAAAAAGTACATAAATTGAGGTTTTGCAATATAATTGTTTTTAAAAGCTCTTAATCAATTACATGAACTCCTAAAATTTGATTAAAACTTGTTTGCAGTCCTTTTTGTAGAGGTTTCGGACGAGCGGGTCGAAATGAGCCTTTCAATGGACCCGTTGAAATTTTAAATGAGTAAAAAGTACATAAATTGAGGTTTTGCAATATAATTGTGTTGAAAAGCTCATAATCAATTATTTGAACTCTTAATATTTTAATAAAACATTTTTGCGGTCCTTTTTGTAGAGGTTTCAGACGAGCAGGTCTAAATTGGCCTTTCAATTGACCCGTTGGAATTTTAACTGAGTAAAAAGTACAGAAATTGAGGTTTTGCAATATAATTGTGTTGAAAAGCTCCTAATCAATTACATGAACTCCTAAAATTTGATTAAAACTTGTTTTGAAGTCCTTTTTGTAGAGGTTTCGGACGTGCGGGTCGAAATGGGCCTTTCAATGGACCCGTTGGAATTTTAACTGAGTAAAAAGTACAAAAATTATGGTTTTGCAATATAATTGTGTTGAAAAGCTCCTAATCAATTATTTTAAGTCCTAATATTTGATTAAAACTTGTTTTGCAGTCCTTTTTGTAGAGGTTTTGGAACGAGCGGGTCGAAATGGGCCTTTCAATGGACCCGTTGGAATTTTAACTGAGAAAAAAGTACAGAAATTGCGGTTTTGCAATATAATTGTGTTGAAAAGCTCCTAATCAATTATTTGAACTCCTAATATTTGATTAAAACTTGTTTTGCGGTCCTTTGTGTAGAGGTTTCGGTCGAGCAGGTCTAAATGGGCCTTTCAATGGACCCGTTGGAATTTTAACTGAGTAAAAAGTACAAAACTTGCGGTTTTACAATATAATTGTGTTGAAAAGCTCCTAATCAATTATTTGAACTCCTAATATTTGATTAAAACTTGTTTTGCAGTCCTTTTTGTAGAGGTTTTGGAACGAGCGGGTCGAAATGGGCCTTTCAATGGACCCGTTGGAATTTTAACTGAGTAAAAAGTAAAAAAATTGCAGTTTTGCAATATAATTGTGTTGAAAAGCTCCTAATAAATTACATGAACTCCTAAAATTTGATTAAAACATTTTTGCGGTCCTTTTTGTAGAGGTTTCGGACGAGCAGGTCGAAATGGGCCTTTCAATGGACCCGTTGGAATTTCAACTGAGTAAAAAGTACAGAAATTGAGGTTTTGCAATATAATTGTGTTGAAAAGCTCCTAATCAATTATTTGAACTCCTAAAATTTGATTAAAACATTTTTGCGGTCCTTTTTGTAGAGGTTTCGGTCTAGCGGGTCTAAATGGGCCTTTCAATGGACCCGTTGGAAATTTAACTGAGTAAAAAGTACATAAATTGAGGTTTTGCAATATAATTGTGGTGAAAAGCTTCTAATAAATTACATGAATTCCTAATATTTGAATAAAACATTTTTGCGGTCCTTTTGTAGAGGTTTCGGACTAACGGGTCTAAACTGGCCTTTCAATGGACCCATTGGAATTTTAACTGAGTAAAAAGTACATAAATTGAGGTTTTTCAATATAATTGTGTTGAAAAGCTCCTAATCAATTACATGAACTCCAAAATTTTGATTAAAACTTGTTTTGCGGTCCTTTTGTAGAGGTTTCGGACGAGCGGGTCGAAATGGGCCTGTCAATGGACCCGTTGGAATTTTAACTGAGTAAAAAGTACAGAAATTGAGGTTTTGTAATATAATTGTGTTGAAAAGCTCCTAATCAATTATTTGAACTCCTAATATTTGATTAAAACTTGTTTTGCGGTCCTTTTTGTAGAGGTTTCAGACGAGCGGGTCGAAATGAGCCTTTCAATGGACCCGTTGGAATTTTAACTGAGTAAAAAGTACAGAAATTGCGGTTTTGCCATATAATTGTGTTGAAAAGCTCCTAATCAATTACATGAATTCCTAAAATTTGATTAAAATTAGTTTTACAGTCCTTTTTGTAGAGGTTTCGGACTAGCGGGTCGAAATGGGCCTTGTAACGCCCCGGTTTTGGGCTTAGAAGTCTTGGGCGTTGACCGGTTGGTCAAAGTGCTGTTCGAATCGTAAGAGGTTAAATTAGGAAAGCCTAGTTCGGGTTGCATTAAAAATATGGAAAAATGTTCTAAAATCATCTTTTAATATAATTAAGTGAACTGTGAAATCAATTTTGGAAAATGAGTTTTGGAAGGGTGACATTTTGGCCAGTGACCAAAATGTAATTTTTGAAAGTTTGGTGGCTGTTTTATAAAGGGTTGAAACTTTGAATCTTTAAGGAGCTATTTACCCAAAGGGAGTTTCTCCAGATTTTTCTAAGATATTTTGAGTTATAATTCTGATTTTAAAGATTTCATAAAGGAGGGAAATCTCATTTTGCTATTTTCTCAACTAACTTCTCAATTTTCTTCTCTCTTTTTCTCTCAACCCAAACACTCCATTTCCAGAGAATTGATTCTGATTTTCTCACCTAAATTTCTCCTTTCAACTCTCATTTGATTGCAAATCATTGTATCTTCAAAACCTCTTCAATTGCTACAAGTTTCATCAAGGATTTTCATTCCAAAAAGAGGAGAAACTCAAGTTTGGAGGTAAGAACGTCCTTCTCCTCTGAACTTCAAGTTCTTTACTGAAATTCCTAAGTTTTCAATCCTAAATTGATGTTTAATTAAAGGCTTTTAAGTTGATTTATAGATCTTGGCTAATTATGCAAGATTTTGATGATTTCACATGATTTTCGTTTGATCTGTTAAATCTGTGATTTGAGAGGTGTTTTTGATGTTAAATGATCTCTAAATTGATAAGGAAATGAGTTTTGATTGATGCAATCCCGGATAGGTTGAGTTTCCTAAGCTTAGCTTGTGTTTTAAGGTAGTTTTTGTGGTGACCTTGGTGATCTGTTGTTGCTGGAGGTATAAGGTTGTTAATAGGTTGTTTTTAGATGTTATATGATGTTAATGGAAGTGAGGTTTTGCTGGTTTATGGCTGGGCTTTGTTTGGAAGTGTTTTGGATGCATTTTCGGTTGTGTTTGGTGGCCGAAAATGGAGGTTATGTGAGAGCAGCAAGTTTAGATGCTTTCATTGAAGCAATTAATGCATGATGATGCATTAATCCTCTGCTTTAATGTGTTGAAACAGGGGAGGCATCCTTGGATCCGAGAGTTGTTGATCCGGAGGCTTGATTTGGTGCTTTGGTTGAAGCAAAGTGGAATTTGGTGAGTGCATTTGTGAAAATGGATTTTCAGCTTTAAAACCAAGGTTTGAAGGTTTTGGGAGCTTAGTTTAAGTCTAAACAACTTTGCTAAGCTCAAGTGTAAGTTTTCGAATTTCTCTCTAAGTGGTGGCCATGTTTTGGTGTGTTGCAAAATGATGATTTGCATGTTTTAATTACTGTTTTGAAAGCATGATTTAGCATAATATGTGCTGATGTTTTAAGCCATGTGTTGAAGGTAACTCTAGGTAGGAGTTCCTTGATTTTATACATTGTTTAAATGTGGATTTGATGCTTGAAATGCATGGTGAAATGGCTTGGTTTAATGCTTTAAAACAGTGGATTATATGATGTGAAATATGTATATTGGCAAGTGATGTTTTGTAAAAGTGAAGGTCACTAAGGTGGTTAAAAGTCCTTGAGTGAGCCTTGTTATTTAAGAACATCAAGGTGGTTAAAAGTCCTTGGATGGTTCTTGATGCGGACACTAAGGTGGTTAAAAGTCCTTAGGTGCTCCTTTCCATGGTGGTTAAAAGTCCATGGGGCCAAGGTGTTTAAAAGTCCTTGGGGCCAAGGTGTTTAAAAGTCCTTGGGGTGATTCCAGCATTGGACACAAGGTGGTTAAAAGTCCTTGTGTGGTCCTCACTCATGGTGTTTAAAAGTCCATGGCCAAGGTGTTTAAAAGTCCTTGGGGCCAAGGTGTTTAAAAGTCCTTGGGGAAAGTTGTTGAACTTGTTTTAATAAATGAAATGTATCACTTGAGCCAATATGACATGTTAAGAATTTTATGAAGCATGAGATGCTTGTTAAAGATTATGTTGAAGCATGTGATGCTTGTTTAAATGTATTTTGAAGCATGGAATTGCTTGTCTTAAAGTATGCTTTTGAGCATGTACAAAGGTTGATTATAAGCATGTTTTATAAATGGTTTAATTGCATTATTGAATGGTTTTTAAAGAGCACACCTCACTAAGCTTATGCTTACGCTCTCTTGTTTTCTTAATTCAATAATGCAGAGCAATAGAGTATCTTGAGGGGTAGCAAGGAAGGGCTAACAATCAAGTTCAAGTAAAGCTCAATGTATGAAGGTTTTATAAGAACTTTTAGCTTTTGGTTGATTTGGCAATGGGGGACCTATGTGTATGTTTTGGGAGGTGTTTGAGACTCCCTAAGTATGTTGAATGTTGTTGAGATCGTTGGATTTTGGTTTGGAACCTTATATGCTTGTTTTGCAAGTTTGGAGTTTGAATGGATAGCTTAAATAGGAAGCATGCCACTTAAATTGGGGTTTTTCTTATGTGATGGTTTTATATTGAATTGGTGATGCAATTAAGGTCCTTGCATGTTGGTTGATTATGTGACATGGTTTGGTGTTGTTAATTTGAAGTTTGAAGCATGTTTGATGTTGTTTTCGAGTCAATTCCAGGCAGGGGTATCGGTACTCGGGCTTGCGTATCGATACGCCTGAGCCAAATATGCTCATTTCTGCCCAGGCGTATCGGTACGATTGTAAGGGTATCGATGCCGTATGAATGCCGTATCGAAACGAGGGAACTAGTATCGATACCGTATGAATGCCGTATCAAAACGGGGAGACTCGTATCGATACCGTGTTGAGAGTTTGGTTACTGCCTTCCCCGCGTATCGATACGACATCAGGCGTATCGATACCTGTCTGTTAATTCGGTTAAAAGTATCTTTTATGTTTTGTTTTGTTTACGTTTTGGTCCCGAATCTTGTATGATCAATTGCATGAGCTGTGGATGTCCTTTTGAGTTGAAACTTCACAGTGAAGCATGAAACCTGACTAATTTCAAGATGGTAACTTCAATTTGGGTTAAGTCCTTTTATTTATCAGAAATTACAATTTGGTCCCTAAAGTTGTAATTTGTTCAATTGGGTCCCTGTTTGATCTCTGATGTTTGTGATCTTTTGGTATGTTGTTTGTATGATCACACATAGGTTAAATGTGCATCTAGATAAGATTAAAAAGAAAAAAAAGGGTCGTTAATCAAGGTTGACTTTCGGGTGGACTTTGATTTTCCCCGTGTGACTTTCTTAATTCGGGTCAACCGTCTAGACCGGGTTAAGGGGGTTACATTTTGTGTTATCAGAGCTGAGTTTGCGAGTAATTGGGAATGAATGTATGCATGATTGAGGTATGTATGCTTTGTATGCTTGATGTTTGAAAGCATGTTCAGTGGTTTGAGATTTTGATGCATTTGAGATGTATACTATGATGTTGCATGTTGAGGGTACCCATTGCCAAACAAAAGCTAATGAAATGAAGTTGATTTTGATGAAATTGAGCTTGAATACTTGGATTGCTTACCTTGCTGGGCCTGACTTGTTTTATTTGCATTGTTGTTGCATGGTAAAAGTATGGCACCACGTAGAGAGTTAAGGAGTAGCGTGAGAGCTACGACCCCGGAAGGGAATGTGAATGAAGAGAATACGGGTAGTGCCGTGTTACCTCCTCCTCCACCTGGTGGTGGTGGTGCGGAGAGGGAAAGAGCTGGAGCTGAGGCAGCTGGTGCTAGAGCTGCAGGACCTGAGGTTGGTCAGGGGCAAGCGATGCCTGACATGTCTGTGCTGGTACAAGCTATTGCGGGTGCTTTTCGAGCAGCAGTAGCTGGTGCTAGACTACCCTTAGAGCGTCTGCGCAGTCTTGGTGGGACTGAGTTTAGGGGTATGTCAGCTGAGAGGTCGGAAGCTTGGCTAGAGAGTACCAAGCGTGTCTTGGGACAGATGAGCTGCACTGATGTGCAAAAGTTGGGTTGTGTTGTGTCTTTGCTGCAAGGCGATGCTTATACGTGGTGGACGACCACAATCTCTGGAATGGCTGAAGCTGACATCACTTGGACATTCTTTCAGAATGCGTTCAAGAGGAGATATCTGGGAGTGAGATATCTGGATGAGGAAAAGCGTGAATTCATGTCTCTGACCCAGGGGAACATGAGTGTGGCTGAGTACGAAGTACAGTTCGTACGCCTCAGTCAGTATGCACCGGAGCTGATACCTGATGAGCGAGAGAGGTGCGAAAGGTTCCGCTATGGCTTGGTGACGGAAGTAAAGACCTACATGTTGGCAGCTGAGTACAATGATTTTGATGTGTTGGTTAGTCGATCCAAGGACATAGAGATGAATCTGAGTTTGTCTGCGAAGGGTGCTGGAGCGAGTTCTGGAAAGAGAGCTGCTGAGTATAGTTCCGGAGGTGGACGGAACAAGAGGGGACGCGATCAGAGGTTTCAGTCCTCAGCTAAGAGAGGTGGAGGTGCGCCTGCTAGGGGGGGCAATGCTAGAGCTGACCCTAGTGCTTGTTGGATTTGTGGTTCCTGTGGTCACTTGAAGCGTGACTGTCCTCGTGCTGGAAAGGAGGTGCAAGCTCCTGTTGCTGCAGCTGGTTATGAGTGCTGGAATTGTGGTTCTGCTGACCACTTGAGGCGAGATTGTCCGAGGATGGCTGGTGGCCAAGAGCGTGCTCATGTTGTTGCAGCACCGCAGAGAGGTCGTGGACGCGGCCGTGGTAATTTTCAGAGGCGTGAGGAAGGTGGTCGCGGAGTAGCTCATGTTGTGGCTATTCAACCTGAGGGTGGAGGCCAGGCGAGAGTGTATGCTCAGCGCGAGGGAAGGAATGATGCTGATGTGATTGCAGGTACCTTTACTTTGCAATCCTTTTCATTGCTTTCTTTGATAGATTCTGGATCTACGCATTCATACATTTTGCGTGAGCATGCTGAGTTGCTTGGTTTGCCTATTGAGTCTTTGGATGTTGGTGTTAGAGTCACTAGTTCTTTTGGTGAAACTGTTGTGACTCGTAAGCTTTATAGAAGGTGTCCTTTGGTTGTTCAAGAGCATGTCTTTCATGTTGATCTTATGGAGTTGCCCTTTTATGGTTTTGATGTGATCCTTGGTATGGATTGGCTTGCTGAGCATCGTGCTGTTGTGGATTGTGAGAATAAGCGGGTGTCGCTTAAGCTTGCGGATGATTATGAAGTTGTTGTTGTTGGCGAGAATGTGAAGTTTCTTGCTAATGTTGTGTCTACCTTGGAGGCGAGCAGGATGCTGAGGCAAGGTTGCGAAGCTTATCTAGCTTTTGTGATGAATCCTAGCTCTAAGGAGCTGAGGGTGCGAGACATTCGTGTTGTGAAGGAGTTCCCTGGTGTTTTCCCTGAAGAGTTGCCTGGTTTACCTCCTAATCGCGAGGTGGAGTTTGGGATTGAGCTGTATGAAAATACCACTTCTGTGTCCATTACTCCCTATAGAATGGCACCTAAGGAGCTGAAGGAGCTGAAGACGCAGTTGCAAGAGCTGCTTGATCGTGGTTTCATCCGGCCGAGTGTGTCGCCTTGGGGTGCTCCTGTCTTGTTTGTGAAGAAGAAAGATGGCACTATGAGGATGTGCATTGATTACCGTCAGCTGAACAAGTTGACTATCAAGAATCGGTATCCTTTGCCGAGGATTGATGATCTCTTTGATCAATTTCGGGGAGCTGCTGTGTTCTCTAAGATTGACTTGAGGTCAGGGTATTATCAATTGAAGGTGAAGGATGTGGATGTGCCTAAAACAGCTTTCAGGACAAGGTATGGGCATTATGAGTTCCTTGTGATGCCGTTTGGGTTGACAAATGCTCCTGCTGCTTTCATGGACATGATGAATCGTGTTTTTCATGAATACCTGGACAAGTTCGTTGTGGTGTTCATTGATGATATCCTCGTGTACTCGCGTACTGAGGAGGAGCACGAAGAGCATTTGAGGATTGTGCTGCAAGCTTTGTTGGAGAATCAGCTCTATGCTAAGTTGAGCAAGTGTGAGTTTTGGCTTAAGGAGGTGGTGTTTCTTGGACATGTGGTCTCAGCTGAGGGGATTCGTGTTGATCCTCAGAAGATTGAGGCGGTGATGAGCTGGAAAGTTCCTAAGTCTGTTCATGAGGTCCGTAGTTTCCTTAGTTTGGCGGGATACTACCAGAGGTTTGTGGATGGTTTTTCCAAGATTGTTGCTCCTTTGACGAAGCTTTTGCAGAAAGATGTTAAGTATGAGTGGACAGAAGCGAGGCAGCAAGCTTTTGAGAAGCTGAAGTTGGCTTTGACGCAAGCTCCTATCTTGATTCAGCCTGAATCAGGGAAAGAGTTTGTGGTCTATAGTGATGCGTCCTATGTTGGTTTGGGATGTGTGCTGATGCAAGAAGGTAAGGTTGTGGCTTATGCGTCGCGGCAGTTGAAGGTGCATGAGCGCAACTATCCTACGCATGACATTGAGCTGGCTGCAGTGGTTTTTGCTCTGAAGATCTGGAGACATTATCTGTATGGTGAGAAGTGTACTGTGTACACGGATCACAAGAGTTTGAGGTATCTGATGTCTCAGAAGGAGTTGAATCTTAGGCAGCGACGTTGGTTGGAGTTGCTCAAGGATTATGATCTGACGATTGAGTATCATCCTGGAAAGGCCAATGTTGTTGCGGATGCCTTGAGTAGGAAGGTAGCTGTTGAGCTGAGGGCGATGTTTGCTAGCTTGAGCATATCGCGAGATGGTGGTCTTGTTGCTGAGTTGCAAGTGAAACCTTCGTTGGTTCAGTTGATCAAGGATAAGCAGTTGTTGGATGATTCCTTGGTGTCTCATGTTCAGGATATCGCGGAGGGTAGACCTTCGGATTTCTGCTTTAATGAGGATGTTGTGTTGTGTTTTGGTAGTCGGATAGTAGTGCCTGCAGATGTTGAGTTGAGGCGTGCTATTCTGACTGAAGGTCATAGTAGTCCTTTTGCTATGCACCCTGGTAGTACTAAGATGTACCGTGATCTTCGTGATGAGTACTATTGGGTTGGTTTGAAGAAGGATGTTGCAGAGTTTGTGAGTAAGTGTTTGGTGTGTCAGCGAGTTAAGGCTGAACATCAGGTTCCTTCTGGTTTGTTGCAACCGTTGAAAATTCCTGAATGGAAGTGGGAGAGGGTTACCATGGATTTTGTATCTGGTTTGCCGTTGTCTCCATCAAAGAAGAATTCTGTTTGGGTGGTTGTGGATCGCTTGACGAAGTGTGCGCATTTCTTGCATGTGCATACTACGTTCTCTTTGGATAAGCTGGCAGAGCTGTACATTGCTGAGATTGTGAGGCTGCATGGTGTGCCTAAGTCGATTGTGTCGGATAGGGATCCGAGGTTCACGTCGCGTTTCTGGCAGTGTTTGCATCAAGCTCTGGGTACGAGGTTGCATTTCAGTACATCCTATCATCCTCAGTCGGATGGTCAGTCTGAGAGGGTTATTCAGATTTTGGAGGATATGTTGAGATGCTGTGTGATTGAGTTCCAAGGTTCTTGGGAGAAGCATCTACCTTTGGTTGAGTTCGCTTATAACAACAGTTATCAGGCGAGTATACAGATGGCACCTTATGAGGCTCTGTATGGGAGGAAGTGTAGGACTCCTCTTTGTTGGGCTGAAACTGGTCAAAAGTTGGTTTCGATGCCTGCTTTGCTGAAAGGGACCACTGAGAAGGTGAAGCTCATTTGTGAGAGGTTGAAGGCTGCCTCTGATCGGCAAAAGTCTTACGCGGATTTGAAGCGTAAGGAGATAGAGTATGCGGTGGGTGACCGTGTGTTCTTGAAGGTTTCGCCTTGGAAGAAGGTGATGAGGTTTGGCCGGAAGGGTAAGTTGAGCCCTCGGTACATTGGACCATATGAGGTGGTTGAGCGAGTGGGTCCTGTTGCGTATCGGTTGAGGTTACCTCAGGAGTTGGAGAAGATTCATGATGTGTTCCATGTTTCTATGCTCAGGAAGTATAGATCTGATCCTTCGCATGTGATGCCTGTGGAGGAAGTGGAATTGAATCCGGATTTGACCTATGATGAGGAACCGGTGAAGATTCTGGATTCAGATAGCAAGGTTCTTCGTGGCAAGACCATTGAGTTGGTGAAGGTGCTGTGGAAGCATCGAGGTGTTGAGGAAGCCACATGGGAGCGGAAGGAAGACATGCTGAAGCAGTTTCCTTATCTCTTTCCTTCAGGTAAATTTCGAGGACGAAATTTCTTAAAGGGGGGGAGAGTTGTAACGCCCCGGTTTTGGGCTTAGAAGTCTTGGGCGTTGACCGGTTGGTCAAAGTGCTGTTCGAATCGTAAGAGGTTAAATTAGGAAAGCCTAGTTCGGGTTGCATTAAAAATATGGGAAAATGTTCTAAAATCATCTTTTAATATAATTAAGTGAACTGTGAAATCAATTTTGGAAAATGAGTTTTGGAAGGGTGACATTTTGGCCAGTGACCAAAATGTAATTTTTGAAAGTTTGGTGGCTGTTTTATAAAGGGTTGAAACTTTGAATCTTTAAGGAGCTATTTACCCAAAGGGAGTTTCTCCAGATTTTTCTAAGATATTTTGAGTTATAATTCTGATTTTAAAGATTTCATAAAGGAGGGAAATCTCATTTTGCTATTTTCTCAACTAACTTCTCAATTTTCTTCTCTCTTTTTCTCTCAACCCAAACACTCCATTTCCAGAGAATTGATTCTGATTTTCTCACCTAAATTTCTCCTTTCAACTCTCATTTGATTGCAAATCATTGTATCTTCAAAACCTCTTCAATTGCTACAAGTTTCATCAAGGATTTTCATTCCAAAAAGAGGAGAAACTCAAGTTTGGAGGTAAGAACGTCCTTCTCCTCTGAACTTCAAGTTCTTTACTGAAATTCCTAAGTTTTCAATCCTAAATTGATGTTTAATTAAAGGCTTTTAAGTTGATTTATAGATCTTGGCTAATTATGCAAGATTTTGAAGCATGGAATTGCTTGTCTTAAAGTATGCTTTTGAGCATGTACAAAGGTTGATTATAAGCATGTTTTATAAATGGTTTAATTGCATTATTGAATGGTTTTTAAAGAGCACACCTCACTAAGCTTATGCTTACGCTCTCTTGTTTTCTTAATTCAATAATGCAGAGCAATAGAGTATCTTGAGGGGTAGCAAGGAAGGGCTAACAATCAAGTTCAAGTAAAGCTCAATGTATGAAGGTTTTATAAGAACTTTTAGCTTTTGGTTGATTTGGCAATGGGGGACCTATGTGTATGTTTTGGGAGGTGTTTGAGACTCCCTAAGTATGTTGAATGTTGTTGAGATCGTTGGATTTTGGTTTGGAACCTTATATGCTTGTTTTGCAAGTTTGGAGTTTGAATGGATAGCTTAAATAGGAAGCATGCCACTTAAATTGGGGTTTTTCTTATGTGATGGTTTTATATTGAATTGGTGATGCAATTAAGGTCCTTGCATGTTGGTTGATTATGTGACATGGTTTGGTGTTGTTAATTTGAAGTTTGAAGCATGTTTGATGTTGTTTTCGAGTCAATTCCAGGCAGGGGTATCGGTACTCGGGCTTGCGTATCGATACGCCTGAGCCAAATATGCTCATTTCTGCCCAGGCGTATCGGTACGATTGTAAGGGTATCGATGCCGTATGAATGCCGTATCGAAACGAAGGAACTAGTATCGATACCGTATGAATGCCGTATCGAAACGGGGAGACTCGTATCGATACCGTGTTGAGAGTTTGGTTACTGCCTTCCCCGCGTATCGATATGACATCAGGCGTATCGATACCTGTCTGTTAATTCGGTTAAAATTATCTTTTATGTTTTGTTTTGTTTACGTTTTGGTCCCGAATCTTGTATGATCAATTGCATGAGCTGTGGATGTCCTTTTGAGTTGAAACTTCACAGTGAAGCATGAAACCTGACTAATTTCAAGATGGTAACTTCAATTTGGGTTAAGTCGTTTTATTTATCATAAATTACAATTTGGTCCCTAAAGTTGTAATTTGTTCAATTGGGTCCCTGTTTGATCTCTGATGTTTGTGATCTTTTAGTATGTTGTTTGTATGATCACACATAGGTTAAATGTGCATCTAGATAAGATTAAAAAGAAAAAAAAGGGTCGTTAATCAAGGTTGACTTTCGGGTTGACTTTGATTTTCCCCGTGTGACTTTCTTAATTCGGGTCAACCGTCTAGACCGGGTTAAGGGGGTTACAGGCCTTTCAATGGACCCCTTGGAAATTTAACTGAGTAAAAAGTACATAAATTGAGGTTTTGCAATAATTGTGTTGAAAAGCTCCTAATCAATTACATGAACTCCTAAAATTTGATTAAAACTTGTTTTGCAGTCCTTTTTGTAGATGTTTCGGACGAGCGGGTCGAAATGGGCCTTTCAATAGACCCGTTGGAATTTTAACTGAGTAAAAAGTACAGAAATTGCGGTTTTGCAATATAATTGTGTTGAAAAGCTCCTAATCAATTACATGAACTCCTAAAATTTGATTAAAACATTCTTGCGGTCCTTTTTGTAGAGGTTTCGGACGAGCGGGTCGAAATGGGCCTTTCAATGGACCCGTTGGAATTTTAACTGAGTAAAAAGTACAGAAATTGCGGTTTTGAAATATAACTGTTTTGAAAAGCTCCTAATCAATTATTTGAACTCCTAGTATTTGATTAAAACTTGTTTTGCGGTCCTTTGTGTAGAGGTTTCGGTCGAGCAGGTCTAAATGGGCCTTTCAATGGACCCGTTGGAATTTTAACTAAGTAAAAAGTACATAAATTGAGGTTTTGCAATATAATTGTGTTGAAAAACTCCTAATCAACTACTTGAACTCCTAAAATTTGTTTAAAACTTATTTTGCAGTCCTTTTTGTAGAGGATTCGGACGAGCGGGTGGAAATGGGCCTTTCAATGGACCCGTTGGAATTTTAACTGAGTAAAAATTACAAAAATTGCGGTTTTGCAATATAATTGTGTTGAAAAGCTCCTAATCAATTATTTGAACTTCTAATATTTGATTAAAACTTGTTTTGCAGTCCTTTTTGTAGAGGTTTTGGAACGAGCGGGTCGAAATGGGCCTTTCAATGGACCCGTTGGAATTTTAACTGAGTAAAAAGTAAAAAAATTGCGGTTTTGATATATAATTGTTTTGAAAAGCTCCTAATCAATTACATGAACTCCTAAAATTTGATTAAAACATTTTTGCGGTCCTTTTGTAGAGGTTTCGGACTAGCGAGTCTAAATGGGCCTTTCAATGGACCCGTTGGAAATTTAACTGAGTAAAAAGTACATAAATTGAGGTTTTGCAATATAATTGTGGTGAAAAGCTCCTAATAAATTACATGAACTCCTAATATTTGAATAAAACATTTTTGCGGTCCTTTTTGTAGAGGTTTCGGACTAGCGGGTCTAAATGGGCCTTTCAATGGACCCGTTGGAATTTTAACTGAGTAAAAAGTACATAAATTGAGGTTTTTCAATATAATTGTGTTGAAAAGCTCCTAATCAATTACATGAACTCCAAAATTTTGATTAAAACTTGTTTTGCGGTCCTTTTGTAGAGGATTCGGACGAGCGGGTCGAAATGGGCCTGTCAATGGACCCGTTGGAATTTTAACTGAGTAAAAAGTACAGAAATTGCGGTTTTGTAATATAATTGTGTTGAAAAGCTCCTAATCAATTATTTGAACTCCTAATATTTGATTAAAACTTGTTTTGCGGTCCTTTTTGTAGAGGTTTCAGACGAGCGGGTCGAAATGAGCCTTTCAATGGACCCGTGGGAATTTTAACTGAGTAAAAAGTACAGAAATTGCGGTTTTGCAATATAATTGTGTTGAAAAGCTCCTAATCAATTACATGAATTCCTAAAATTTGATTAAAATTAGTTTTGCAGTCCTTTTTGTAGAGGTTTCGGACTAGCGGGTCGAAATGGGCCTTTCAATGGACCCGTTGGAAATTTAACTGAGTTAAAAGTACATAAATTGAGGTTTTACAATATAATTGTGTTGAAAAGCTCCTAATCAATTACATGAACTCCTAAAATTTGATTAAAACTTATTTTGCAGTCCTTTTTGTAGAGGTTTCGGACGAGCGGGTCGAAATGGGTCTTTTAATGGACCCGTTGGAATTTTAACTAAGTAAAAAGTACATAAATTGAGGTTTGCAATATAATTGTGTTGAAAAGCTCCTAATAAATTACATGAACTCCAATAATTTGATTAAAACATGTTTTGCAGTCCTTTTTATAGAGGTTTCGGACAAGCGGGTCGAAATGGGCCTTTCAATGGACCCGTTGGAATTTTAAATGAGTAAAAAGTACATAAATTGAAGTTTTGTAATATAATTGTGTTGAAAAGCTCTTAATCAATTATTTGAACTCCTAATATTTGAATAAAACATTTTTGCGGTTCTTTTTGTAGAGGTTTCAGACGAGCAGGTCTAAATGGGTCTTTCAATGGACCCGTTGTAATTTTAACTGAGTAAAAAGTACATAAATTGATGTTTTGCAATATAATTGTGTTGAAAAGATCCTAATCAATTACATGAACTCCTAAGATTTGATTAAAACTTGTTTTGCAGTCCTTTTTGTAGAGGTTTCGGACAAGCGGGTCGAAATGGGCCTTTCAATGGACCCGTTGGAATTTTAACTGAGTAAAAAGTACAGAAATTGAGGTTTTGCAAAATAATTGTGTTGAAAAGCTCCTAATCAATTATTTGAACTCCTAAATTTGAATAAAACATTTTTGCGGTCTTTTTTGTAAAGGTTTCGGACGAGCAGGTCTAAATGGGCCTTTCAATGGACTCGTTGGAATTTTAACTAAGTAAAAAGTACAAAAATTGAGGTTTTGCAATATAATTGTGTTTAAAAGCTCCTAATCAATTACATGAACTCCTAAAATTTGATTAAAACTTGTTTTGCAGTCCTTTTTGTAGAGGTTTCGGACGAGCGGGTCGAAATGGGCCTTTTAATGGACCCGTTGGAATTTTAACTGAGTAAAAAGTACGAAATTGCGGTTTAGCAATATAATTGTGTTGAAAAGCTCCAAATCAATTATTTGAACTCCTAATATTTGATTAAAACTTGTTTTGCGGTCCTTTTTGAAGAGGTTTCGGACGAGTAGCTCGAAATGGGCCTTTCAATGGACCCGTTGGAATTTTAACTGAGTAAAAAGTACAGAAATTGCGGTTTTGCAATATAATTGTGTTGAAAATATCCTAATCAATTACATGAATTCCTAAATCTTGATTAAAACTTGTTTTGCAGTCCTTTTTGTAGAGGTTTCGGACGAGCGGGTCGAAATGGCCCTTTCAATGGACCCGTTTGAATTTTAACTGATTAAAAAGTACAGAAATTGAGGTTTTGCAATATAATTGTGTTGAGAAGCTCCCAATCAATTACATGAACTCCTAAAATTTGATTAAAACTTGTTTTGCAGTCCTTTTTGTAGAGCTTTGGGACGAGCGGGTCGAAATGGGCCTTTCAATGGGCCCGTTGGAATTTTAAATGAGTAAAAAGTACAGAAATTGCGGTTTCGCAATATAATTGTGTTGAAAAGCACCTAATCAATTACATGAATTCCTAAAATTTGATTAATACTTGTTTTGCAGTCCTTTTTGTAGAGGTTTCGGACGAGCAGGTCGAAATGTACCTTTCAATGGACCCATTGGAAATTTAACTGAGTAAAAAGTACATAAATTGAGGTTTTGCAATTTATTGTGTTGAAAAGCTCCTAATCAATTACATGAACTCCTAAAATTTGATTAAAACTTGTTTTGCAGTCCTTTTTGTACAGGTTTCGGACGAGCGGGTCGAAAAGGTACTTTTAATGGACCCGTTGGAATTTTAAATGAGTAAAAAGTACAGAAATTGTGGTTTTGCAATATAATTGTGTTGAAAATCTCATAATCAATTATTTGAACTCCTAATATTTGTATAAAACATTTTTTCGGTCCTTTTTGTAGAGGTTTCGGACGAGCAGGTCTAAATGGGCCTTTCAATGGACCCGTTGGAATTTTAACTGAGTAAAAAGTACAGAAATTGAGGTTTTGCAATATAATTGTGCTGAAAAGCTCCTAATCAATTATTTGAACTCCTAATATTTGAATAAAATATTTTTGCGGTTGTTTTTGTAGAGGTTTCGGACGAGCATGTCTAAATGGGCCTTTCAATGGACCCGTTGGAATTTTAAATGAGTAAAAAAGTACAGAAATTGAGGTTTTGCAATATAATTGTGTTGAAAAGCTCCTAATCAATTATTTGAACTCCTAATATTTGAATAAAACATTTTTGTGGTCCTTTTTGTAGAGGTTTCATACGAGCAGGTCTAAATGGGCCTTTCAATGGACCCGTTGGAATTTTAACTAATTAAAAAGTACATAAATTGAGGTTTTGCAATATAATTGTGTTGAAAAGCTCCTAATCAATTACATGAACTCTTAGAATTTGATTAAAGCTGGTTTTGCAGTCATTTTTGTAGAGGTTTCGGACGAGCGGGTCGAAATGGGCCTTTCAATGGACCCGTTGGAATTTTAACTGAGTAAAAAGTACAAAAATTGCGGTTTTTCAATATAATTGTGTTGAAAAGCTCCTAATCAATTACATGAACTCCTAAAATTTGATTAAAACATTTTTGCGGTCCTTTTTGTAGAGGTTTCGGACGAGCGGGTCGAAATAGGCCTTTCAATGGACCCGTTGGAATTTTAACTAAGTAAAATGTACAGAAATTGAGGTTTTGCAATATAATTGTGTTGAAAAGCTCCTAATCAATTATTTGAAATCCTAAAATTTGATTAAAACATTTTTGCGGTCCTTTTTGTAGAGGTTTCGGACTAGCGGGTCTAAATGGGCCTTTCAATGGACCCGTTGGAAATTTAACTGAGTAAAAAGTACATAAATTAAGGTTTTGCAATATAATTATGTTGAAAAGCTCCTAATCAATTACATGAATTCCTAATATTTGAATAAAACATTTTTGCGATCCTTTTTGTAGAGGTTTCGGACTAGCGGGTCTAAATGGGCCTTTCAATGTACCCGTAGGAAATTTAACTGAGTAAAAAGTACATATATTGAGGTTTTAAAATATAATTGTGGTGAAAAGCTCCTAATCAATTACATGAATTCCTAATATTTGAATAAAACATTTTTGCGGTCCTTTTTGTAGAGGTTTCGGACTAGCTGGTCTAAATGGGCCTTTCAATGGACCCGTTGAAATTTTAACTGAGTAAGAAGTACAGAAGTTGAGGTTTTGCAATATAATTGTGTTCAAAAGCTCCTAATCAATTATTTGAACTCCTAATATTTGAATAAAACATTTTTGCGGTCCTTTTTGTAGAGGTTTCGGACGAGCAGGTCTAAATGGGCCTTTCAATGGACCCGTTGGAATTTTAACTGAGTAAAAAGTACAAAAATTGAGGTTTTGCAATATAATTGTGTTGAAAAGCTCCTAATCAATTACATGAACTCCTACAATTTGATTAAAACTTGTTTTGCAGTTCTTTTTGTAGAGGTTTCAGACGAGCGGGTCGAAATGGGCCTTTCAATGGACCCGTTGGAATTTTAAATGAGTAAAAAGTACAGAAATTGAGGTTTTGCAATATAATTGTGTTGAATAGCTCCTAATATATTATTTGAACTCCTAATATTTGAATAAAACATTTTTGCGGTCCTTTTTGTAAAGGTTTCGGACGAGCAGGTCTAAATTGGCCTTTTAATTGACCCGTTGGAATTTTAACTGAGTAAAAAGTACATAAATTGAGGTTTTGCAATATAATTGTGTTGAAAAGCTCCTAATCAATTACACGAACTCTTAAAATTTGATTAAAACTTGTTTTGCAGTCATTTTTTTAGAGGTTTCGGACGAGCGGGTCGAAATGGGCCTTTCAATGGACCCGTTGGAATTTTAACTGAGTAAAAAGTACAGAAATTGCGGTTTTGCAATATAATTGTGTTGAAAAGCTCCTAATCAATTATTTGAACTTCTAATATTTGATTAAAACTTGTTTTGCGGTCCTTTGTGTAGAGGTTACGGTCGAGCAGGTCTAAATGGGCCTTTCAATGGACCCGTTGGAATTTTAACTGAGTAAAAAGTACATAAATTGAGGTTTTGCAATATAATTGTGTTGAAAAGCTCCTAATCAACTACATGAACTCCTAAAATTTGATTAAAACTTGTTTTGCAGTCCTTTTTATAGAGGTTTCGGACGAGCGGGTCGAAATGCGCCTTTCAATGGACCCGTTGGAATTTTAACTGAGTAAAAAGTACAAAAATTGCGGTTTTGCAATATAATTGTGTTGAAAAGCTCCTAATCAATTATTTGAACTCCTAATATTTGATTAAAACTTGTTTTGCAGTCCTTTTTGTAGAGGTTTCGGACGAGCGGGTCGAAATGGGCCTTTCAATGGACCCGTTGGAATTTTAACTGAGTAAAAAGTAAAAAAAATTGCGGTTTTGCAATATAATTGTGTTGAAAAGCTCCTAATCAATTACATGAACTCCTAAAATTTGATTAAAACATTTTTGCGGTCCTTTTTGTAGAGGTTTCGGACGAGCGGGTCGAAATGGGCCTTTCAATGGACCCGTTGGAATTTTAACTAAGTAAAAAGTACATAAATTGAGGTTTTGCAATATAATTGTGTTGAAAAGCTCCTAATCAATTATTTGAACTCCTAAAATTTGATGAAAACATTTTTGCGGTCCTTTTTGTTGAGGTTTCGGACTAGCGGGTCTAAATGGGCCTTTCAATGGACCCGTTGGAAATTTAACTGAGTAAAAAGTACATAAATTGAGGTTTTTCAATATAATTGTGGTGAAAAGCTCCTAATAAATTACATGAATTCCTAATATTTGAATAAAACATTTTTGTGGTCCTTTTTGTAGAGGTTTCGGACTAGCGGGTCTAAATGGGCCTTTCAATGGACCCGTTGGAATTTTAACTGAGTAAAAAGTACATAAATTGAGGTTTTTCAATATAATTGTGTTGAAAAGCTCCTAATCAATTACATGAACTCCAAAATTTTGATTAAAACTTGTTTTGTGGTGCTTTTGTAGAGGTTTCGGACGAGCAGGTCGAAATGGGCCTTTCAATGGACCCGTTGGAATTTTAATTGAGTAAAAAATACAAAAATTGCGGTTTTGCAATATAATTGTGTTGAAAATCTCCTAATCAATTATTTGAACTCCTAATATTTGACTAAAACTTGTTTTGCGGTCCTTTTTGTAGAGGTTTCAGACGAGCGGGTCGAAATGGGCCTTTCAATGGACCCGTTGGAATTTTAACTGAGTAAAAAGTACAAAAATTGCGGTTTTGCAATATAATTGTGTTGAAAAGCTCCTAGTCAATTACATGAATTCCTAAGATTTGATTAAAACTTGTTTTGCAGTCATTTTTATAGAGGTTTTGGACTAGCGGGTCGAAATGGGCCTTTCAATGGACCCGTTGGAAATTTAACTGAGTAAAAAGTACATAAATTGAGGTTTTGCAATATAATTGTGTTGAAAAGCTCCTAATCAATTACATGAACTCCTAAAATTTTATTAAAACTTGTTTTGCAGTCCTTTTTGTAGAGGTTTCAGACGAGCGGGTCGAAATGGGCCTTTCAATGGACCCGTTGGAATTTTAACTGCGTAAAAAGTACAGAAATTGAGGTTTTGCAATATAATTGTGTTGAAAATCTCCTAATCAATTATTTGAACTCCTCACATTTGATTAAAACTTGTTTTGCGGTCCTTTTTGTAGAGGTTTCGGACGAGCAGGTCTAAATGGGCATTTCAATGGACCCGTTGGAATTTTAACTGAGTAAAAAGTACAGAAATTGAGGTTTTGCAATATAATTGTGTTTAAAAGCTCCTAATCAATTACATGAACTCCTAAAATTTGATTAAAACTTGTTTTGTAGTCCTTTTTGTAGAGGTTTCAGACGAGCGGGTCGAAATGGGCCTTTCAATGGACCCGTTGGAATTTTAACTGAGTAAAAAGTACAGAAATTGAGGTTTTGCAATATAATTGTGTTGAAAATCTCCTAATCAATTATTTGAACTCCTCACATTTGATTAAAACTTGTTTTGCGGTCCTTTTTGTAGAGGTTTCGGACGAGCAGGTCTAAATGGGCATTTCAATGGACCCGTTGGAATTTTAACTGAGTAAAAAGTACAGAAATTGAGGTTTTGCAATATAATTGTGTTTAAAAGCTCCTAATCAATTACATGAACTCCTAAAATTTGATTAAAACTTGTTTTGTAGTCCTTTTTGTAGAGGTTTCAGGCGAGCGGGTCGAAATGGGCCTTTCAATGGACACGTTGGAATTTTAACTGAGTAAAAAGTACAGAAATTGAGGTTTTGCAATATAATTGTGTTGAAAATCTCCTAATCAATTATTTGAACTCCTCACATTTGATTAAAACTTGTTTTGCGGTCCTTTTTGTAGAGGTTTCGGACGAGCAAGTCTAAATGGGCATTTCAATGGACCCGTTGGAATTTTAACTGAGTAAAAAGTACAGAAATTGCGGTTTTGCAATATAATTGTGTTGAAAAGCTCCTAATCAATTATTTGAACTCCTAATATTTGATTAAAACTTGTTTTGCGGTCCTTTGTGTAGAGGCTTCGGTCGAGCAGGTGTAAATGGGCCTTTCAATGGACCCGTTGGAATTTTAACTGAGTAAAAAGTACATAAATTGAGATTTTGCAATATAATTGTGTTGAAAAGCTCCTAATCAACTACATGAACTCCTAAAATTTGATTAAAACTTGTTTTGCAGTCCTTTTTGTAGAGGTTTCGGACGAGCGGGTCGAAATGGGCCTTTCAATGGACCCGTTGGAATTTTTTTGTTGAAGAAAAGGCCTTATTAAAAACCCCTACTACTGTCCTTTGAGCAAGCTAGAGGACCCTAAAAAGGGGAAAAGAGTGCCCAAATATTATTAATCAATGAATATTTGTTACAAGGTGTTGAATACAATGAGGGATGTCCGATCCAAATGACATAGAAGTCATAGAATTCAAAGAAAAATTAGCCAAAGAATGGGCTATTACATTTGCCTCACGGCGTACAAAGGAAATAGAACTAAAGACAAAGTCATGAAGAGCAGCTTGTATCTGAAGAATGGTAGGTCTCATAGTAGATAGGTCCTTAGCAGGAATTTTAATTGAGTAAAAAATACAAAAATTGCGGTTTTGCAATATAATTGTGTTGAAAAGCTCCTAATCAATTATTTGAACTCCTAATATTTGATTAAAACTTGTTTTGCGGTCCTTTTTGTAGAGGTTTCAGACGAGCGGGTCGAAATGGGCCTTTCAATGGACCCGTTGGAATTTTAACAGAGTAAAAAGTACAGAAATTGCGGTTTTGCAATATAATTGTGTTGAAAAGCTCCTAATCAATTACATGAATTCCTAAGATTTGATTAAAACTTGTTTTGCAGTCCTTTTTATAGAGGTTTTGGACTAGCGGGTCGAAATGGGCCTTTCAATGGACCCGTTGGAAATTTAACTGAGTAAAAAGTACATAAATTGAGGTTTTGCAATATAATTGTGTTGAAAAGCTCCTAATCAATTACATGAACTCCTAAAATTTGATTAAAACTTGTTTTGCAGTCCTTTTTCTAGAGGTTTCAGACGAGCGGGTCGAAATGGGCCTTTCAATGGACCCGTTGGAATTTTAACTGAGTAAAAAGTACAGAAATTGAGGTTTTGCAATATAATTGTGTTGAAAATCTCCTAATCAATTATTTGAATCCCTCACATTTGATTAAAACTTGTTTTGCGGTCCTTTTTGTAGAGGTTTCGGACGAGCAGGTCTAAATGGGCATTTCAATGGACCCGTTGGAATTTTAACTGAGTAAAAAGTACAGAAATTGAGGTTTTGCAATATAATTGTGTTGAAAAGCTCCTAATCAATTACATGAACTCCTAAAATTGGATTAAAACTTGTTTTGCAGTCCTTTTTGTAGAGGTTTCAGACGAGCGGGTCGAAATGGGCCTTTCAATGGACCCGTTGGAATTTTAACTGAGTAAAAAGTACAGAAATTGAGGTTTTGCAATATAATTGTGTTGAAAATCTCCTAATCAATTATTTGAACTCCTCACATTTGATTAAAACTTGTTTTGCGGTCCTTTTTGTAGAGGTTTCGGACGAGCAGGTCTAAATGGGCATTTCAATGGACCCGTTGGAATTTTAACTGAGTAAAAAGTACAGAAATTGAAGTTTTGCAATATAATTGTGTTGAAAAGCTCCTAATCAATTATTTGAACTCCTAAATTTGAATAAAACATTTTTTGCGGTCCTTTGTGTAGAGGTTTCGGTCGAGCAGGTGTAAATGGGCCTTTCAATGGACCCGTTGGAATTTTAACTGAGTAAAAAGTACATAAATTGAGGTTTTGCAATATAATTGTGTTGAAAAGCTCCTAATCAACTACATGAACTCCTAAAATTTGATTAAAACTTGTTTTGCAGTCCTTTTTGTAGAGGTTTCGGACGAGCGGGTCGGAATGGGCCTTTCAATGGACCCGTTGGAATTTTTTTTTGAAGAAAAGGCCTCATTAAAAACCCCTACTACTGTCCTTCGAGCAAGCTAGAGGACCCTAAAAAGGGGGAAAGAGTGCCCAAATATTATTAATCAATGAATATTTTTTACAAGGTGTTGAATACAATGAGGGATGTCCGATCCAAATGACATAGAAGTCATAGAATTCGGAGAAAAAGTAGCCAAAGAATGGGCTATTACATTTGCCTCACGGCGTACAACGGAAATAGAACAAAAGACAAAGTCATGAAGAGCAGCTTGTATTTGAAGAATGGTAGGTCTCATAGTAGATAGGTCCTGAGCAGGAATTTTAACTGAGTAAAAAATACAAAAATTGCGGTTTTGCAATATAATTGTGTTGAAAAGCTCCTAATCAATTATTTGAACTCCTAATATTTGATTAAAACTTTTTTTGCGGTCCTTTTTGTACTGGTTTCAGACGAGCGGGTCCAAATAGGCCTTTCAAAGGACCCGTTGGAATTTTAACTGAGTAAAAAGTACAGAAATTGAGGTTTTGCAATATAATTGTGTTGAAAATCTCCTAATCAATTATTTGAACTCCTCACATTTGATTAAAACTTGTTTTGCGGTCCTTTTTGTAGAGGTTTCGGACGAGCAGGTTTAAATGGGCATTTCAATGGACCCGTTGGAATTTAACTGAGTAAAAAGTACAGAAATTGCGGTTTTGCAATATAATTGTGTTGAAAAGCTCCTAATCAATTATTTGAACTCCTAATATTTGATTAAAACTTGTTTTGCGGTCCTTTTTGTAGAGGTTTCAGACGAGCGGGTCGAAATGGGCCTTTCAATGGACCCGTTGGAATTTTAACTGAGTAAAAAGTACAGAAATTGCGGTTTTGCAATATAATTGGGTTGAAAAGCTCCTAATCAATTACATGAATTCCTAAAATTTTGATTAAAACTTGTTTTGCAGTCCTTTTTGTAGAGGTTTCGGACTAGCGGGTCGAAATGGGCCTTTCAATGGACCCGTTGGAAATTTAACTTAGTAAAAAGTACAGAAATTGAGGTTTTGCAATATAATTGTGTTGAAAATATCCTAATCAATTATTTGAACTCCTCACATTTGATTAAAGCTTGTTTTGCTCTCCTTTTTGTAGAGGTTTCGGACGAGCAGGTCTAAATGGGCCTTTCAATGGACCCGTTGGAATTTTAACTGAGTAAAAAGTACAGAAATTGCGGTTTTGCAATATAATTGTGTTGAAAAGCTCGTAATCAATTATTTGAACTCGTAATATTTGATTAAAACTTGTTTTGCGGTCCTTTTTGTAGAGGTTTCAGACGAGCGGGTCGAAATAGGCCTTTTTGTAGAGGTTTTTTAATATAATTGTGTTGAAAAGCTCCTAATCAATTACTTGAACTCCTAAATTGATTAAAACATTTTTGCGGTCTCTTTTGTAAAGGTTTCGGACGAGTAGGTCTAAATGGGCCTTTCAATGGACCAGTTGGAATTTTAACTAAGTAAAAAGTACAAAAATTGAGGTTTTGCAATATAATTGTGTTTAAAAGCTCCTAATCAATTACATGAACTCCTAAAATTTGATTAAAACATGTTTTGCAGTCCTTTTTGTAGAGGTTTCGGACGAGCGGGTCGAAATGGGCCTTTCAATGGACCCGTTGGAATTTTAACTGAGTAAAAAGTACGAAATTGAGGTTTTGCAATATAATTGTGTTGAGAAGCTCCCAATCAATTACATGAAGTCCTAAAATTTGATTAAAACTTGTTTTGCAGTCCTTTTTGTAGAGGTTTCGGACGAGCGGGTCGAAATGGGCCTTTCAATGGACCCGTTGGAATTTTAACTGAGTAAAAAGTACATAAATTGAGGTTTTGCAATATAATTGTGTTGAAAAGCTCCTAATCAATTATTTGAACTCCTAAAATTTGATTACAACATTTTTGCGGTCCTTTTTGTAGAGGTTTCGGACTAGCGGGTCTAAATGGGCCTTTCAATGGACCCGTTGGAATTTTAACTGAGTAAAAAGTACATAAATTGAGGTTTTGCAATATAATTGTGTTGAAAAGCTCCTAATCAATTACATGAACTCTTAAAATTTGATTAAAACTTGTTTTGCAGTCATTTTTGTAGAGGTTTCGGACGAGCGGGTCGAAATAGGCCTTTCAATGGACCCGTTGGAATTTTAACAGAGTAAAAAGTACAGAAATTGCGGTTTTGCAATATAATTGTGTTGAAAAGCTCCTAATCAATTATTTGAACTCCTAATATTTGATTTAAAACTTGTTTTGCGGTCCTTTTTGTAGAGGTTTCGGACGAGCGGGTCGAAATGGGCCTTTCAATGGACCCGTTGGAATTTTAACAGAGTAAAAAGTACAGAAATTGCGGTTTTGCAATATAATTGTGTTGAAATGCTCCTAATCAATTACATGAATTCCTAAAATTTGATTAAAACTTGTTTTTGCAGTCCTTTTTGTAGAGGTTTCAAACTAGCTGGTCGAAATGGGCCTTTCAATGGACCCGTTGGAAATTTAACTGAGTAAAAAGTACATAAATTGAGGTTTTGCAATATAATTGTGTTGAAAAGCTCCTAATAAATTATTTGAACTCCTAAATTTGAATAAAACATTTTTTCGGTCTCTTTTGTAAAGGTTTCGGACGAGCAGGTCTAAATGGGCCTTTCAATGGACTCGTTGGAATTTTAACTGAGTAAAAAGTACAGAAATTGAGGTTTTGCAATATAATTGTGTTTAAAAGCTCCTAATCAATTACATGAACTCCTAAATTTTGATTAAAACTTGTTTTGCAGTCCTTTTTGTAGAGGTTTCGGACGAGCGGGTCGAAATGGGCCTTTCAATGGACCCGTTGGAATTTTAACTGAGTAAAAAGTACGAAATTGCGGTTTTGCAATATAATTGTGTTGAAAAGCTCCAAATCAATTATTTGAACTCCTAATATTTGATTAAAACTTGTTTTGTGGTCCTTTTTGTAGAGGTTTCGGACGAGTAGCTGAAATGGGCCTTTCAATGGACCCGTTGGAATTTTAACTTAGTAAAAAGTACAGAAATTGCGGTTTTGCAATATAATTGTGTTGAAAAGATCCTAATTAATTACATGAATTCCTAAATCTTGATTAAAATTTGTTTTGCGGTCCTTTTTGTAGAGGTTTCGGACGAGCGGGTCAAAATGGGCCTTTCAATGGACCCGTTGGAATTTTAACTGAGTAAAAAGTACATAAATTGAGGTTTTGCAATATAATTGTGTTGAAAAGCTCCTAATCAATTATTTGAACTCATAATATTTGATTAAAACTTGTTTTGCAGTCCTTTTTGTAGAGGTTTCGGACGAGCGGGTCGAAATGGGCCTTTCAATGGACCCGTTGGAATTTTAACTGAGTAAAAAGTAAAAAAATTGCGGTTTTGCAATATAATTGTGTTGAAAAGCTCCTAATCAATTACATGAACTCCTAAAATTTGATTAAACATTTTTGCGATCCTTTTTGTAGAGGTTTCGGACGAGCAGGTCTAAATGGGCCTTTCAATGGACCCGTTGGAATTTTAACTGAGTAAAAAGTACAGAAATTGCGGTTTTGCAATATAATTGTGTTGAAAAGCTCCTAATCAATTACATGAATTCCTAAAATTTGATTAAAACTTGTTTTGTATTCCATTTTATAGAGGTTTCGGACTAGCGGGTCGAAATGAGCCTTTCAATGGACCCGTTGGAAATTTAACTGAGTAAAAAGTACATAAATTGAGGTTTTGCAATATAATTGTGTTGAAAAGCTCCTAATCAATTACATGAACTCCTAAAATTTGATTAAAACTTGTTTTGCAGTCCTTTTTGTAGAGGTTTCAGACGAGAGGGTCGAAATGGGACTTTCAATGGACCCGTTGGAATTTTAACTGAGTAAAAAGTACAGAAATTGCGGTTTTGCAATACAATTGTGTTGAAAAGCTCGTAATCAATTATTTGAACTCCTAATATTTGATTAAAACTTGTTTGGCGGTCCTTTTTGTAGAGGTTTCAGACGAGCGGGTCGAAATAGGCCTTTCAATGGACCCGTTGGAATTTTAACTGAGTAAGAAGTACAGAAATTGCGGTTTTGCAATATAATTGGGTTGAAAAGCTCCTAATCAATTACATGAATTCCTAAATTTTGATTAAAACTTGTTTTGCAGTCCTTTTTGTAGAGGTTTCGGACTAGCGGGTCGAAATGGGCCTTTCAATGGACCCGTTGGAAATTTAACTTAGTAAAAAAGTACATAAATTGAGGTTTTGCAATATAATTGTGTTGAAAAGCTCCTAATCAATTACTTGAACTCCTAAATTTGAATAAAACATTTTTGCGGTCTCTTTTGTAAAGGTTTCGGACGAGCAGGTCTAAATGGGCCTTTCAATGGACCCGTTGGAATTTTAACTGAGTAAAAAGTACAAAAATTGAGGTTTTGCAATATAATTGTGTTTAAAAGCTCCTAATCAATTACATGAACTCCTCACATTTGATAAAAGCTTGTTTTGCTCTCCTTTTTGTAGAGGTTTCGGACGAGCAGGTCTAAATGGGCCTTTCAATGGACCCGTTTGAATTTTAACTGAGTAAAAAGTACAGAAATTGTGGTTTTGCAATATAATTGTGTTGAAAAGCTCGTAATCAATTATTTGAACTCGTAATATTTGATTAAAACTTGTTTTGCGGTCCTTTTTGTAGAGGTTTCAGACGAGCGGGTCGAAATAGGCCTTTCAATGGACCCGTTGGAATTTTAACTGAGTAAAAAGTACAGAAATTGCGGTTTTGCAATATAATTGGGTTGAAAAGCTCCTAATCAATTACATGAATTCTTAAATTTTGATTAAAACTTGTTTTGCAGTCCTTTTTGTAGAGGTTTCGGACTAGCGGGTCGAAATGGGACTTTCAATGGACCCGTTGGAAATTTAACTTAGTAAAAAGTACATAAATTGAGGTTTTTTAATATAATTGTGTTGAAAAGCTCCTAATCAATTACTTGAACTCCTAAATTGATTAAAACATTTTTGCGGTCTCTTTTGTAAAGGTTTCGGACGAGTAGGTCTAAATGGGCCTTTCAATGGACCAGTTGGAATTTTAACTGAGCAAAAAGTACAAAAATTGAGGTTTTGCAATATAATTGTGTTTAAAAGCTCCTAATCAATTACATGAACTCCTAAAATTTGATTAAAACATGTTTTGCAGTCCTTTTTGTAGAGGTTTCGGACGAGCGGGTCGAAATGGGCCTTTCAATGGACCCGTTGGAATTTTAACTGAGTAAAAAGTACGAAATTGAGGTTTTGCAATATAATTGTGTTGAGAAGCTCCCAATAAATTACATGAAGTCCTAAAATTTGATTAAAACTTGTTTTGCAGTCCTTTTTGTAGAGGTTTCGGACAAGCGGGTCGAAATGGGCCTTTCAATGGACCCGTTGGAATTTTAACTGAGTAAAAAGTACATAAATTGAGGTTTTGCAATATAATTGTGTAGAAAAGCTCCTAATCAATTATTTGAACTCCTAAAATTTGATTAAAACATTTTTGCGGTCCTTTTTGTAGAGGTTTCGGACTAGCGGGTCTAAATGGGCCTTTCAATGGACCCGTTGGAATTTTAACTGAGTAAAAAGTACATAAATTGAGGTTTTGCAATATAATTGTGTTTAAAAGCTCCTAATCAATTACATGAACTCCTAAAATTTGATTAAAACTTGTTTTGCAGTCCTTTTTGTAGAGGTTTCGGACGAGCGGGTCGAAATGGGCCTTTCAATGGACCCGTTGGAATTTTAACTGAGTAAAAAGTACATAAATTGAGGTTTTGCAATATAATTGTGTTGAAAAGCTCCTAATCAATTATTTGAACTCCTAAAATTTGATTACAACATTTTTGCGGTCCTTTTTGTAGAGGTTTCGGACTAGCGGGTCGAAATGGGCCTTTCAATGGACCCGTTGGAATTTTAACTGAGTAAAAAGTACAGAAATTGCGGTTTTGCAATATAATTGGGTTGAAAAGCTCCTAATCAATTACATGAATTCCTAAAATTTTGATTAAAACTTGTTTTGCAGTCCTTTTTGTAGAGGTTTCGGACTAGCGGGTCGAAATGGGCCTTTCAATGGACCCGTTGGAAATTTAACTTAGTAAAAAGTACAGAAATTGAGGTTTTGCAATATAATTGTGTTGAAAATATCCTAATCAATTATTTGAACTCCTCACATTTGATAAAAGCTTGTTTTGCTCTCCTTTTTGTAGAGGTTTCGGACGAGCAGGTCTAAATGGGCCTTTCAATGGACCCGTTTGAATTTTAACTGAGTAAAAAGTACAGAAATTGCGGTTTTGCAATATAATTGTGTTGAAAAGCTCGTAATCAATTATTTGAACTCGTAATATTTGATTAAAACTTGTTTTGCGGTCCTTTTTGTAGAGGTTTCAGACGAGCGGGTCGAAATAGGCCTTTCAATGGACCCGTTGGAATTTTAACTGAGTAAAAAGTACAGAAATTGCGGTTTTGCAATATAATTGGGTTGAAAAGCTCCTAATCAATTACATGAATTCCTAAATTTTGATTAAAACTTGTTTTGCAGTCCTTTTTGTAGAGGTTTCGGACTAGCGGGTCGAAATGGGACTTTCAATGGACCCGTTGGAAATTTAACTTAGTAAAAAGTACATAAATTGAGGTTTTTTAATATAATTGTGTTGAAAAGCTCCTAATCAATTACTTGAACTCCTAAATTGATTAAAACATTTTTGCGGTCTCTTTTGTAAAGGTTTCGGACGAGTAGGTCTAAATGGGCCTTTCAATGGACCAGTTGGAATTTTAACTGAGTAAAAAGTACAAAAATTGAGGTTTTGCAATATAATTGTGTTTAAAAGCTCCTAATCAATTACATGAACTCCTAAAATTTGATTAAAACATGTTTTGCAGTCCTTTTTGTAGAGGTTTCGGACGAGCGGGTCGAAATGGGCCTTTCAATGGACCCGTTGGAATTTTAACTGAGTAAAAAGTACGAAATTGAGGTTTTGCAATATAATTGTGTTGAGAAGCTCCCAATCAATTACATGAAGTCCTAAAATTTGATTAAAACTTGTTTTGCAGTCCTTTTTGTAGAGGTTTCGGACGAGCGGGTCGAAATGGGCCTTTCAATGGACCCGTTGGAATTTTAACTGAGTAAAAAGTACATAAATTGAGGTTTTGCAATATAATTGTGTTGAAAAGCTCCTAATCAATTATTTGAACTCCTAAATTTGATTACAACATTTTTGCGGTCGTTTTTGTAGAGGTTTCGGACTAGCGGGTCTAAATGGGCCTTTCAATGGACCCGTTGGAAATTTAACTGAGTAAAAAGTACATAAATTGAGGTTTTGCAATATAATTGTGTTGAAAAGCTCCTAATCAATTACATGAACTTTTAAAATTTGATTAAAACTTGTTTTGCAGTCATTTTTGTAGAGGTTTCGGACGAGCGGGTCGAAATAGGCCTTTCAATGGACCCGTTGGAATTTTAACTGAGTAAAAAGTACAGAAATTGCGGTTTTGCAATATAATTGTGTTGAAAAGCTCCTAATCAATTATTTGAACTCCTAATATTTGATTTAAAACTTGTTTTGCGGTCCTTTTTGTAGAGGTTTCGGACGAGCGGGTCGAAATGGGCCTTTCAATGGACCCGTTGGAATTTTAACAGAGTAAAAAGTACAGAAATTGCGGTTTTGCAATATAATTGTGTTGAAAAGCTCCTAATCAATTACATGAATTCCTAAAATTTGATTAAAACTTGTTTTTGCAGTCCGTTTTGTAGAGGTTTCAAACTAGCTGGTCGAAATGGGCCTTTCAATGGACCCGTTGGAAATTTAACTGAGTAAAAAGTACATAAATTGAGGTTTTGCAATATAATTGTGTTGAAAAGCTCCTAATCAATTATTTGAACTCCTAAATTTGAATGAAACATTTTTTCGGTCTCTTTTGTAAAGGTTTCGGACGAGCAGGTCTAAATGGGCCTTTCAATGGACTCGTTGGAATTTTAACTGAGTAAAAAGTACAGAAATTGAGGTTTTGCAATATAATTGTGTTTAAAAGCTCCTAATCAATTACATGAACTCCTAAATTTTGATTAAAACTTGTTTTGCAGTCCTTTTTGTAGAGGTTTCGGACGAGCGGGTCGAAATGGGCCTTTCAATGGACCCGTTGGAATTTTAACTGAGTAAAAAGTACGAAATTGCGGTTTTGCAATATAATTGTGTTGAAAAGCTACAAATCAATTATTTGAACTCCTAATATTTGATTAAAACTTGTTTTGTGGTCCTTTTTGTAGAGGTTTCGGACGAGTAGCTGAAATGGGCCTTTCAATGGACCCGTTGGAATTTTAACTTAGTAAAAAGTACAGAAATTGCGGTTTTGCAATATAATTGTGTTGAAAAGATCCTAATTAATTACAGGAATTCCTAAATCTTGATTAAAATTTGTTTTGCAGTCCTTTTTGTAGAGGTTTCGGACGAGCGGGTCAAAATGGGCCTTTCAATGGACTCGTTGGAATTTTAACTGAGTAAAAAGTACAGAAATTGAGGTTTTGCAATATAATTGTGTTTAAAAGCTCCTAATCAATTACATGAACTCCTAAATTTTGATTAAAACTTGTTTTGCAGTCCTTTTTGTAGAGGTTTCGGACGAGCGGGTCGAAATGGGCCTTTCAATGGACCCGTTGGAATTTTAACTGAGTAAAAAGTACGAAATTGCGGTTTTGCAATATAATTGTGTTGAAAAGCTACAAATCAATTATTTGAACTCCTAAAATTTGATTAAAACTTGTTTTGCAGTTCTTTTTGTAGAGGTTTCGGACAAGCGGGTCGAAATGGGCCTTTCAATGGACCCGTTGGAATTTTAACTGAGTAAAAAGTACATAAATTGAGGTTTTGCAATATAATTGTGTAGAAAAGCTCCTAATCAATTATTTGAACTCCTAAAATTTGATTAAAACATTTTTGCGGTCCTTTTTGTAGAGGTTTCGGACTAGCGGGTCTAAATGGGCCTTTCAATGGACCCGTTGGAATTTTAACTGAGTAAAAAGTACATAAATTGAGGTTTTGCAATATAATTGTGTTTAAAAGCTCCTAATCAATTACATGAACTCCTAAAATTTGATTAAAGCTTGTTTTGCAGTCCTTTTTGTAGAGGTTTCGGACGAGTGGGTCGAAATGGGCCTTTCAATGGACCCGTTGGAATTTTAACTGAGTAAAAAGTACATAAATTGAGGTTTTGCAATATAATTGTGTTGAAAAGCTCCTAATCAATTATTTGAACTCCTAAAATTTGATTACAACATTTTTGCGGTCCTTTTTGTAGAGGTTTCGGACTAGCGGGTCTAAATGGGCCTTTCAATGGACCCGTTGGAATTTTAACAGAGTAAAAAAGTACAGAAATTGCGGTTTTGCAATATAATTGTGTTGAAAAGCTCCTAATCAATTATTTGAACTCCTAATATTTGATTAAAACTTCTTTTGCGGTCCTTTTTGTAGAGGTTTCGGACGAGCGGGTCGAAATGGGCCTTTCAATGGACCCGTTGGAATTTTAACAGAGTAAAAAGTACAGAAATTGCGGTTTTGCAATATAATTGTGTTGAAAAGCTCCTAATCAATTACATGAATTCCTAAACTTTGATTAAAACTTGTTTTTGCAGTCCTTTTTGTAGAGGTTTCAAACTAGCTGATCGAAATGGGCCTTTCAATGGACCCGTTGGAAATTTAACTTAGTAAAAAGTACATAAATTGAGGTTTTGCAATATAATTGTGTTGAAAAGCTCCTAATCAATTATTTGAACTCCTAAATTTGAATAAATCATTTTTTCGGTCTCTTTTGTAAAGGTTTCGGACGAGCAGGTCTAAATGGGCCTTTCAATGGACTCGTTGGAATTTTAACTGAGTAAAAAGTACAGAAATTGAGGTTTTGCAATATAATTGTGTTTAAAAGCTCCTAATCAATTACATGAACTCCTAAATTTTGATTAAAACTTGTTTTGCAGTCCTTTTTGTAGAGGTTTCGGACGAGCGGGTCGAAATGGGCCTTTCAATGGACCCGTTGGAATTTTAACTGAGTAAAAAGTACGAAATTGCGGTTTTGCAATATAATTGTGTTGAAAAGCTCCAAATCAATTATTTGAACTCCTAATATTTGATTAAAACTTGTTTTGTGGTCCTTTTTGTAGAGGTTTCGGACGAGTAGCTGAAATGGGCCTTTCAATGGACCCGTTGGAATTTTAACTTAGTAAAAAGTACAGAAATTGCGGTTTTGCAATATAATTGTGTTGAAAAGATCCTAATCAATTACATGAATTCCTAAATCTAGATTAAAATTTGTTTTGCAGTCCTTTTTGTAGAGGTTTCGGACGAGCGGGTCAAAATGGGCCTTTCAATGGACCCGTTGGAATTTTAACTGAGTAAAAAGTACATAAATTGTGGTTTTGCAATATAATTGTGTTGAAAAGCTCCTAATCAATTATTTGAACTCATAATATTTGATTAAAACTTGTTTTGCAGTCCTTTTTGTAGAGGTTTCGGACGAGCGGGTCGAAATGGGCCTTTCAATGAACCCGTTGGAATTTTAACTGAGTAAAAAGTAAAAAAATTGCGGTTTTGCAATATAATTGTGTTGAAAAGCTCCTAATCAATTACATGAACTCATAATATTTGATTAAAACTTGTTTTGTAGTCCTTTTTATAGAGGTTTCGGACTAGCGGGTCGAAATGAGCCTTTCAATGGACCCGTTGGAAATTTAACTGAGTAAAAAGTACATAAATTGAGGTTTTGCAATATAATTGTGTTGAAAAGCTCCTAATCAATTACATGAACTCCTAAAATTTGATTAAAACTTGTTTTGCAGTCCTTTTTGTAGAGGTTTCAGAAGAGCGGGTCGAAATGGGCCTTTCAATGGACCCGTTGGAATTTTAACTGAGTAAAAAGTACAGAAATTGAGGTTTTGCAATATAATTGTGTTGAAAATCTCCTAATCAATTATTTGAACCCCTCACATTTGATTAAAACTTGTTTTGCTGTCCTTTTTGTAGAGGTTTCGGACGAGCAGGTCAAAATGGGCCTTTCAATCGACCCGTTGGAATTTTAACTGAGTAAAAAGTACAGAAATTGCGGTTTTGCAATATAATTGTGTTGAAAAGCTCCTAATCAATTATTTGAACTCTTAATATTTGATTAAAACTTGTTTTGCGGTCCTTTTTGTAGAGGTTTCAGACGAGCGGGTCAAAATAGGCCTTTCAATGGACCCGTTGGAATTTTAACTGAGTAAAAAGTACAGAAATTGCGGTTTTGCAATATAATTGGGTTGAAAAGCTCCTAATCAATTACATGAATTCCTAAATTTTGATTAAAACTTGTTTTGCAGTCCTTTTTGTAGAGGTTTCGGACTAGCGGGTCGAAATGGGCCTTTCAATGGACCCGTTGGAAATTTAACTTAGTAAAAAGTACATAAATTGAGGTTTTGCAATATAATTGTGTTTAAAAGCTCCTAATCAATTACTTGAACTCCTAAATTTGAATAAAACATTTTTGCGGTCACTTTTGTAAAGGTTTCGGACGAGCAGGTCTAAATGGGCCTTTCAATGGACCCGTTGGAATTTTAACTGAGTAAAAAGTACAGAAATTGAGGTTTTGCAATATAATTGTGTTTAAAAGCTCCTAATCAATTACATGAACTCCTAAAATTTGATTAAAACTTGTTTTGCAGTCCTTTTTGTAGAGGTTTCGGACGAGCGGGTCGAAATGGGCCTTTCAATGGACCCGTTGGAATATTAACTGAGTAAAAAGTACGAAATTGAGGTTTTGCAAAATAATTGTGCTGAGAAGCTCCCAATCAATTACATGAAGTCCTAAAATTTGATTAAAACTTGTTTTGCAGTCCTTTTTGTAGAGGTTTCGGACGAGCGGGTCGAAATGGGCCTTTCAATGGACCCGTTGGAATTTTAACTGAGTAAAAAGTACATAAATTGAGGTTTTGCAATATAATTGTGTAGAAAAGCTCCTAATCAATTATTTGAACTCCTAAAATTTGATTAAAACATTTTTGTGGTCCTTTTTGTAGAGGTTTCAGACTAGCGGGTCTAAATGGGCCTTTCAATGGACCCGTTGGAATTTTAACTGAGTAAAAAGTACATAAATTGAGGTTTTGCAATATAATTGTGTTTAAAAGCTCCGAATCAATTACATGAACTCCTAAAATTTGATTAAAACTTGTTTTGCAGTCCTTTTTGTAGAGGTTTCGGACGAGCGGGTCGAAATGGGCCTTTCAATGGACCCGTTGGAATTTTAACTGAGTAAAAAGTACGAAATTGAGGTTTTGCAAAATAATTGTGTTGAGAAGCTCCCAATCAATTGCATAAAGTCCTAAAATTTGATTAAAACTTGTTTGGCAGTCCTTTTTGTAGAGGTTTCGGACGAGCGGGTCGAAATGGGCCTTTCAATGGACCCGTTGGAATTTTAACTGAGTAAAAAGTACATAAATTGAGGTTTTGCAATATAATTGTGTAGAAAAGCTCCTAATCAATTATTTGAACTCCTAAAATTTGATTAAAACATTTTTGCGGTCCTTTTTGTAGAGGTTTCGGACTAGCGGGTCTAAATGGGCCTTTCAATGGACCCGTTGGAATTTTAACTGAGTAAAAAGTACATAAATTGAGGTTTTGCAATATAATTGTGTTGAAAAGCTCCTAATCAATTACATGAACTCTTAAAATTTGATTAAAACATGTTTTGTAGTCATTTTTGTAGAGGTTTCGGACGAGCGGGTCGAAATAGGCCTTTCAATGGACCCGTTGGAATTTTAACTGAGTAAAAAGTACAGAAATTGCGGTTTTGCAATATAATTGTGTTGAAAAGCTCCTAATCAATTATTTGAACTCCTAATATTTGATTAAAACTTGTTTTGCGGTCCTTTGTGTAGAGGATTCGGTCGAGCAGGTGTAAATGGGCCTTTCAATGGACCCGTTGGAATTTTAACTGAGTAAAAAGTACATTAATTGAGGTTTTGCAATATAATTGTGTTGAAAAGCTCCTAATCAACTACATGAACTCCTAAAATTTGATTAAAACTTGTTTTGCAGTCCTTTTTGTAGAGGTTTCGGACGAGCGGGTCGAAATGGGCCTTTCAATGGACCCGTTGGAATTTTTTTTGTTGAAGAAAAGGCCTCATTAAAAACCCCTACTACTGTCTTTCGAGCAAGCTAGAGGACCCTAAAAAGGGGAAAATAGTGCCCAAGTATTATTAATCAATTAATATTTGTTACAAGGTGTTGAATACAATGAGGGATGTCCGATCCAAATGACATAGAAGTCATAGAATTCAGAGAAAAAGTAGCCAAAGAATGGGCTATTACATTTGCCTCACGGAGTACAAAGGAAATAGAACTAAAGACAAAGTCATGAAGAGCAGCTTGTATCTGAAGAATGGTAGGTCCCATAGTAGATAGGTCCTGAGCAGGATTGTTGATCCTATTCGCGAGAGAGGCGCAGTCAGTTTCGATCAAGATACGGCTCCATCCTTGAGAACGGGCAAAGGTGAGACCAGCAAGGATGTTTTCCCCCTCACTGGTGATAGCATCCTGACGGCTACTAAGAGGGAAAGCAAGACCACCCACGACTGCTCCTGCAGGGTCACGGGCAACAACTCCTACGGCTGCTGCACGAGTTGATGGGTTAAAAGCTCCGTCCACATTAATTTTGATACAATTGGGTGGGGGAGGAGAGCAAGGTGGTTTAGCCATTGTAGATGGAGATGGGTTTGATGAAATCAAGGATTTACAAAAATCATCATATAAGCTAATCGAGTTGACAGCAATTAGCCATGGAGGTTGTAGATGGTGGTTGTGAACCCAATCATTTCGTCTGTTCCAAATATTCCATAAAACGGTTAGGAAGAGACCAAATTTTTCAGAGGAAATTGTAGAGGCAGCTTCCTCTAACCATTGTAGGGACGTAGGAGCTTGACTTTTATAAAGAGAGATAGGGATACCACTAATTTGCAAGGCTTCAGATGCTCTAGGGCAGTCACGAAGCGCATGAAGAATCAATTCCGAATGACAACCACAGATAGAACAGGGTCCCGAATTAGGGGAAAAAGCTTGCAGTTTAGAACCAACTGGTAGAGCATCAGATGCCATACGCCAGCCAAAGGTTTTAACTTTGGGTAGGGCTTTGATTTTGGATAAAAACTTCCAGAAACGATTTGATGGCGAAGGTTGGGTTATTAAACGTTGTAAGAAAATATGTCCAGAACGGACTGAGTAGATACCCGAGTCATTGTGAGACCATAGAATAGAATCCCGTTGATCATTTATGATAGGAATACGGAGGATGGTATCGGCATCAATTGTGTTGAAGTAATTATTTACCTTTACCGTATCCCAGGTAGTTTGGTTACGGATCATAAAATCACGACAACGAATGTGAAATTCATCAGAAATTTCATAATCCCCAGTAAGCTCAATCGGGGAAGATCCTCCCCATATATCTTTGTGTATTCTAATATTACTGTTTATACCTGGGCGGTGAAGAAAACCAGGGAAAAGACGCTGAAGAGCGTTATATATGCCTTGCCAAGCAAAGGAGCCCCTGCTAGGTTTAGGAGCATCCAGGATGTTGCCAGCAGGGAAGTATTTAGATCGGTATATCTGTCCTAATAAGGAGTCTGGTTCACAGATTAGTTTTCAAATTTGTTTGCCCAAGAGAGCGATATTGAAATCATGTATGTCCTTAAAACCCATGCCTCCAGCAGATTTGGGTAAACATATACGATTCCATGGTAACATATGCCAACCTTTTTTGTTGGATTTGCCAGTCCACCAGTATTGGCGGATTGATGTAGTCATGTCGTCGATGATATTATGTGGAAGGAGATAGCAAGACATAACATATTGAGGAAGAGATTGTAAGACAGATTTGATAAAGATCTCTCTACCACTAAAGGATAGAAGGTGTTTGTCCCAGCTTGAGAGACGATCATGTACTTTATCTCGTACAAATCCTAGGGATTCAGTTTTATTTTTCCCAATAAGAAGCGGGATGCCTAGGTAAACACCAGGGTTAGAAACCTCGCGTACTTGTAGAAGGCAGTTGATTGCATTTCTCGTTGCACTTGGTGTACGCGGATTATAAAAAATTGTAGATTTCTCAAAATTGACTGCTTGACCGGAGGCATTAGCATAAGTTTGAAGGGCATTTTTCAGAAGGGTCGCTTCAGATTGGTTGTTATTGATAAATACCAAGCAATCGTCAGCAAATAGCAGGTGGTTGACTTTTGGCCCATGCTTACTTGCGCCTAGTCCAGGGAGAATTTTAGATTGTTGAGCGGCTGCTAAGTAAGCTGAGAGGCCTTGAGTACAGAATAGAAATAGAAAAGGTGATAGAGGATCCCCCTGACGAAGACCACGTTGGGGTTGAAAGGTGGGAGAGAAAGAATTATTTATTTTGACTGAGAAAGATACTATAGTAATACAACGCATTATAAGTTTGATCCAATCAGAAGCAAAACCCATGCGTTCCATTACGTTAGCAAGGAAAGACCATTCTACTCTGTCGAATGCTTTTTCCATGTCTAGTTTAATTCCAGCTCCTTGAGAGGATTTAGTAGCTCCTGTATTGATATTGTGGATGATTTCATGAGCGATAAGAATGTTGTCCGATATATTGCGACCCTGGACAAAGGCTTCTTGATTAGGGCTAATGCAAAGGGGTATAGCCTGTTTCATTCTATTAACTATTGTTTTAGCTACTATTTTGTAAAGGACAGTACAGAGACTAATTGGTCTGAGTTGTCTCATGGAGGTTGGATTTTGTACTTTAGGAATCAATACCAGAATTGTTTTGTTGACTGACGCCATATCGGTATTGCCGTTTAAAAGGTCACTACAAAGACTAATAACATCGTCTCCCACTGTATCCCAGTGTTGTCTAAAAAAGCTGCTTGGTAGACCATCGCACCCAGGAGCCTTCCTAGGGTCAATATCTTTGAAGGCATGAATAATTTCCTCTCTGGTGAATGCCTTTGTGAGATGTTCGTTCATTGAAGGATCAATGGAAGGGTGAATTTTATCTAGAATGGCATTCGAAATATGTGGGTTAGAAGTAGTGAACAAATTTTTGAAATAATCTGAATCAATGTTCATAATGTCCGAATCCGAAGTACACCAATTGGAATTGGTATCGTAAAGGCCTTCGATTAAGTTTTTCTTGTTCCTTTGAGAAGCGCGGGCATGGAAGAATTTGGTATTTTTGTCCCCTTGTGAGAGCCAAAGGGTACGAGATCTTTGAGCCCAATATACTTCTTGCTCTGTTAAGAGTTTATTTAATTCAGTTCTATAGTTTAAGTAAACTTGTTCATTAGTAGCTGTTAATGGACGGAATAGTAATCTGTTTATTTTTTTAGTGAGAAACTTAATTCTTCCGGTTGATTTAAAACGTTGCTGATTTTGCCATTCTTCTAGGTAATTGCCTACCGCTTCAATTTTGTTTATGGCTGTTCCGGGAGTTTCAGCCCAAGCCCTTTTAATTGTACGGATATTATCAATATTATTAGACCAACAATTTTCAAATCTGAAATTCTTAGATGGTTGTGTTTTGACTTTAGTGGAAGGAATGTCTAGTTCGAGAAAAAGGAAGCAGTGGCCCGATTTGGCCACATATTCTGTGGTGATTCGATGCGAATGAAAGAGTTCTTTCCATTCGGAATTAGCAATAAAGCGGTCTAATCTTTCATGTATTACCGGGGTTAATGGTCCAACTTTAGACCATGTGAACCATCCCGAGGATGGCTTACAGTCATAGAGGTTGTTTCGTGTTAAGCAATTACGAAAGTTCTTAATTTGAGATCTAGCTCTACGAGAGCCACCTTGTTTTTCCGAGTCTGTTAAAATTTCATTAAAATCGCCACCTAATAGCCAAGGTTTATTTTTAGTGGAAGGATGTAAAGAATCAATTAGCTCCCATGTTTTATATTTTTGACTAGTTTCCGAAAACCCATGTATACCAGTGAAGAACAAAGTGGAATTATTCTTTAGAATTTGAGTATGGATAAAACGCGAGGAATAAGAAAGAAGATTTATATTAATTTCTTTTGTAGCGAATAATGAGATTCCGGAACACCCTTCCGTATGGGGAATTGAAATTATGTCTAACATACCTAATGAAAGACATAAGCGGGTACAATCCGCATTATTTAGCTTAGTTTTGCATAAAAATATAATATCGGGATTTGTGCGTTGGACATATGACCGGAAATGTTGAACCGTCGGGGCTTGTCCAAGGCCCTGGCAGTTCCAGCAGAGAATCTTCATTTTCCTCGGCGGGGCTGGGAATCAGCCGCCGCCGGAGAGTTTTTAGAGCTTCTCATCCCAGCTTTTGGAGTAGATCCTGACTGTTTGGATTTTTTCGGCGAAGCGATACTTGTATAGGGGAGTGGCGTTTCATGCCTCGGTTGGTTTGGGTTGGAGCAGGTGCAGGTGCGGGTGCTAGAACAGGAACAGGTGCAGGGGCTGCATCATTTGGGTAAGTTTTAAGTAACCACTGATTAAATTCATTGAATAATGTATCAGTGGGTTTAGAAGGCTTACTCGATTCAGAATCAAATTTTTTAATCTGCTCGGCAGTAGGGCTGGGGACACCATAATCATCATTGGTTTCCCAATCATCATCAGAACCATCTTCCGGAATGGGGTAGATGGTGTTCAGGGGTTGGGGCTCAAGAGGAGCTTTTTGTTTCGGATCAGCAGGGGGTCATTAGCAGTATTGGGGCCATCATCCATGTTCGTATCAACATTTTGGGCTTCTTCAGTGACTTGTTCCGTAAATGAGGCGGCGTCGCCTTCATTAAGAGATCCTTGAAATTGAAAAGAGAGAGTTATTAGAAACTGGAAGCTATTTATATAAAGGATTATGAATGAGTAAAGCGCTATACCCATATTGTTCTGATCAGTAGGAGGAGCTGTAAGGTTGGTCGGAGCTGCTGGGTTATTTGCTGGGGCCACTACGATAAAGTTAGAGGAAGAATATTTAGATAGAAATATTGAGCAGGGAGAAAAGATAACAAAAGATATAATTAAAATAATTAATATAAATTTACCATTCACTGGAGGGATATTGGGGTTTAGATTCGGTTCGACATTTCGAATACGCCCACGGATACCAATAGGGCGACGTTTAGGAGGAAGGTAACGGAGCCATTCTCCATATTGCAATTTGTTTTGATTGAGTGAAGATCGGATAGGGCAGTTCTCTAAGGTGTGGCTGATAATACCACAACCAGGGCAGAGGATCGGAAGTCTTTCATACTGAAGACGGCACATGATTGTATTTTCACCGGAACCAATAAACACAAATCGAGTAACAGGCTTTGTGATGTTGAGAAAAATTTCCACACGAAGGAATTCCACCATGTTCCCATCAACTTGGCGGGTATCTGTTCGGAGGACATTGCCCACCATTGAACCTAATGCGTGTCCCACCAGATGGGAACGTTCTACATCAGCAAAGAGTGAATCAGGAAGGGAGAAGATTCTGATCCAAATTCTCATTGTGTTAAAGTTGTAGTCGGATAGGGATTTGGCTGGATCATATTCGGTGACTGCAAGCCATTCATCCTTGTATAGCCATGGTCCGCGATTGATGATTTCATAGCAGTTCTTGATTTCTTTGAACTTGATCTTGAGGAAGTTGTCTTGTATCACTGAAATAGATACAACATCATTGGGTTTCCAGATCCCTTCGAAGGCATTGACGACAACATAAATATCAAGAGGTTTGGATGATATGAAGCGACCGATGACAATGAGTTTGGGATCTTCCTTGATGAAGTCGAAGTCAGCAGTGTAGAGCAGTTTTGATTCTTCAGAGGTGAGATTGATCGAATTGAGTTGGGGGATTGAAGAGGAAGAAGCCATTGAGGGTTTTGGAAGGTATGTGTAGTAAGATGGAGATGATAGTTGTGGTGATTTGTTGTGAATGTATAGTGAGTATATAAAGAAAACGTGGACGCTGAAGGGGATGAGATATGGAAAGTGGATCGTAAAATATTTTGAGATAAAATAGACAACTGTAAAAGGTAGAGAATATTAGTAACAAAAAGTAGTTTAATTAAGGTAGTTAACTTAATTGATTTAATTGACTTATAAGAGATAGAAAATCTGGGAGTTATAAATGGAAAATATCTTAATTGGGAATTTGATTGCGAAAAAAAGGTTTGATTGAAAAATTTATTGTAAAAGATGGTTATAAAAAGGAATTTTTTAGTATAGAAGAAACTGAAAGTGTAAATAAATTGTAAGGGCGTAAATATAGGAGAATAAAATATATAACTGTTGGAACTTATTATCATTATTGATATTAATGTTGCAAAATAAAAGGTATAGATTGGGAGGGAAAATTTTAGTAATAAAGTTAATTTTAATAGATAGAGTGAAAACGGAAAAAAACCTTTATCGTTGACTATATTTAAAGTTACATTATGGAAGAATTTATGAGTTAAATATACAAATAAATATGGAGGGGAAATTTTGGGAGTAAATTTGGCGAAGGATTTATTCCGGCGAATTAGTTGGGAGGTAAACGGTAATTGAGAGTTAAAAGAGCTTTTAAAATTGGAATACTTTATGAGGTAACGGGTAAGTATTGGAAAGGGTTGAGAGAATAAAATTTGGTTAGATTTTGAGAATCTATATGAAAAGATAGAATTTAATAGAAGTAAAAAGCTTGAGGAATAAATATAGAATGTAACGGAGAGGCTCCTATTAAATAGGATTTGATCATAATCCCATAATTGGGCTTGTGGCAATTCACCTAAAAAGGTGTAGTGGGAAAGGGTGTTACGCGAGCATAACAAAGAATATCGTGCAGTTATAGAAACACATACATCAACAGAAGAAAATAAATCATACATGGCAGTATAAATATAAACTAATAAGCAGATAAAGGCATGGAAATGAAAATAAAGGAAAAGCAGAAAAGAAAAAAAGCAGGAAAAAATAATTACAGACCCAGGGGAATGAAGAAGAGGGGGTAAGAAAATAAATACAAACCAAAAGAGCAAAAAGATATAGGGGGGAGTGCTATGTAATTTAAATAAAATAAGAGTGAATCTTAACCCAGTGGTAGTATTGAGAATCCAGAAAGCTCTGATCAGCTGCTGAGTAGCTTGTGTAAGTTCGTCCATAGTTGGTACATAATGAGAGTCCTCAAATAAGTTGACACAAAGAAGAAACATGCAGTGAGATAAATTAGAGAAAATGATAAACCGAAAATTGTAATTGGGGAGATACAGCAGGAAAATAGAATAAAGATACCGGATGAGCAATTGATAATCATAACATAATTTAAAGGTATAATAATATACAAAGGTTATGCTGTTGATCATAGGATGGAAAAGTAAAATATGAATTTGGAACAGATAGGATGGGGCTGGTGAAAGGGTGAAAGTTTCTAGACTAAGCAGAACAATTAGGTAAATCTTAAATAATGTAGAAGTGACTGAGTTTAAAGGATCATTTCGCATATAGTTCCAAGAGTTAAGAGTTATGGGGTGGTCTTTAGAAGAAAAAATAGAATGTGCATGTATAAATGCTATTTGAGAGAAGTTTGGTAGCAGTATGAAAGAATAAATATTATTGTTTTGATATGATAAGTTTACAGTATTCATTCTGGACAAGAGTGAAAGTACACCAATTGGAAAACAATTGGAATGTAGAACCAGATACTGAAGAGTCTGGATACAGTGGTTATAAGTTGTTAGCATCCCAAACATAGAAAGGTAGTGAAATAAATGAAGGTATTGGAAAGTGAAAGGGAACATGTGCATACAACAATTGTATAAAATAGAGTAGGATCCCAGAATTTGGGCTTGAGATTGATTCCCTAAAAGGGCTTGGATTCGAGATAATATAGTGTAAAATTTAAAGATGTAGATGCTTAACAGAGAATAATATATAATAACAGACATGAAAATTTTTACAACAATGTCACAATTGGCATAGAAAGGACAGAGAGTCAAAACGAAAATAAAGAACCAACAGATTAATGAAGTAGAATGAAATTCTAGTAACTTTAGATAGGGATATCTAAAAGACATAAACAGGAATGATATAGACATGAATATAAAGCGTAACAGGGAAGAAAATAAGAGACAAATCATAGAGAATCCGTACCGCAGATTCTGCCGATTGCGAACAATAGAAGCTATACTGATGAAAGGGATTAGAGGATTTATCTGGAAAAGAAAGGATAAAGAAAAGGTTAAATAAAGAACAAACCATAAAAAATAAAAAGGACGGTAAAAGAAAAGAAACCCTAGCCGTCGATGGGAGAAGGTCTCTGAAAGGAGCCACCCCCAGATTCCAGAAAGGGGGATACCCGATGCTGATGAACAAGAGTATAACAAATACCTGGAAAAAAGAAGAAGATTAAAAAAGGAAGATGATGACAGAAGGTAAAAACCATGAAAATGAAACAAGAAAAAAATCAGAAAGATTAGAGGTGGGAGAAAGGGGGGAAAAACCCTAGGCCGCATTGCGGTCTATAGCAACCCTGAGAAGCACGGTGGAAGGCGGTCGTCATACTCAACCAGAAGGTTCGTCGTCTCTGTTCCAAAAACGATGAGAAGGGGAAAAGCCCCTCATCGGTCACCGAACAAGATGCATGTAAGGTAGGGAATCTGCAAAACCAAAGGAAAAAAACTTTGTAACAAGAAAAAAATAGAAAATATAGATCTATAAAAGAAAAAAGGGTAAACAAAAGGAATCGAGAAATGGCCATGAAAAAGCCCTCCAGATCTGTGAAAAATGTAAAACCGAGAGGTCTTTCTGCAGAAGACAACGCCGGAGACAAGGTCAACTGGAAAAAAGCAAAGACCGATTCTTGCCGTTGCCGTAGCAGAGACAAAGGTGAGCCATAAAGATCAGTCGTAATATTGAGCCCATGAAAAACAGAAAGTAAAGAGATAGGTTAGATCTAAGAAAAATGATAAAAAGCAAATAAAAGTAGAGTTGAAGATTCAAACCGTTCCAATCTGAGAAAACTCGAAGGGATTTACCCATCACTGAATCTGACGAAATGAAGGAGATGAAGCAGTTGAAAGAAAGAGAACAAAACAGCCAATATACAAAGCACAAAAAAAACCAAATGATTAGATAAAACAAGAGAAAACCGTATATAAAAAATAAACTATAAAAAAATGAGATATGCGATGGGATGACTCCCTGACTTCTCCCGAATACCAAGGGATGTTGTTTGACTTGCGTGTTTGGCTGAAACTGAAAAGCCGTGTGGGGAAGGGGGATCGGTGGAAGAGAGAGAAAAACCACCGGAAAAAATGGAGCAAGCAAAAACCAAAAAACCCCTGAAAAAATTTAGAGAGAATTGAGAGCCATCCCACCCGTTCCCGTTGGAATTTTAACTAAGTACCCGTTGGAATTTTAACTGAGTAAAAAGTAAAAAAAAATGCGGTTTTGCAATATAATTGTGTTGAAAAGCTCCTAATCAATTATTTGAACTCCTAATATTTGATTAAAACTTGTTTTGCAGTCCTTTTTGTAGAGGTTTCGGACGAGCGGGTCGAAATGGGCCTTTCAATGGACCTGTTGGAATTTTAACTGAGTAAAAAGTAAAAAAATTTACGGTTTTGCAATATAATTGTGTTGAAAAGCTCCTAATCAATTACATAAACTCCTCACATTTGATTAAAACTTGTTTTGCGGTCCTTTTTGTAGAGGTTTCGGACGAGCGGGTCGAAATGGGCCATTCGATGGACCCGTTGGAATTTTAACTGAGTAAAAAGTACATAAATTGAGGTTTTGCAATATAATTGTGTTGAAAAGCTCCTAATCAATTATTTGAACTCCTAAAATTTGATTAAAACATTTTTGCGGTCCTTTTTGTAGAGGTTTCGGACTAGCGGGTCTAAATGGGCCTTTCAATGGACCCGTTGGAAATTTAACTGAGTAAAAAGTACATAAATTGAGGTTTTGTAATATAATTGTGGTGAAAAGCTCCTAATAAATTACATGAATTCCTAATATTTGAATAAAACATTTTTGCGGTCCTTTTTGTAGAGGTTTCGGACTAGCGGGTCTAAATGGGCCTTTCAATGGACCCATTGGAATTTTAACTGAGTAAAAAGTACATAAATTGAGGTTTTTCAATATAATTGTGTTGAAAAGATCCTACATGAACTCCAAAATTTTGATTAAAACTTGTTTTGCGGTCCTTTTGTAGAGGTTTCGGACGAGCGGGTCGAAATGGGCCTTTCAATGGACCCGTTGGAATTTTAACTGAGTAAAAAGTACAGCAATTGAGGTTTTGCAATATAATTGTGTTGAAAAGCTCCTAATAAATTATTTGAACTCCTAAAATTTGATTAAAACATTTTTGCGGTCCTTTTTGTAGAGGTTTCAGACTAGCGGGTCTAAATAGGCCTTTCAATGGACCCGTTGGAAATTTAACTGAGTAAAAAGTACATAAATTGAGGTTTTGCAATATAATTTTGGTGAAAAGCTTCTAATAAATTACATGAATTCCTAAAATTTGAATAAAACATTTTTGCGGTCCTTTTTGTAGAGGTTTCGGACTAGCGGGTCTAAACGGGCCTTTCAATGGACCCGTTGGAATTTTAACTGAGTAAAAAGTACATAAATTGAGGTTTTGCAATATAATTGTGTTGAAAAGCTCCTAATCAATTATTTGAACTCCTAAATTTGAATAAAACATTTTTGCGGTCTCTTTTGTAAGGGTTTCGGACGAGCAGGTCTAAATGGGCCTTTCAATGGACCCGTTGGAATTTTAACTGAGTAAAAAGTACAGAAATTGAGGTTTTGCAATATAATTGTGTTTAAAAGCTCCTAATCAATTACATGAACTCCTAAAATTTGATTAAAACTTGTTTTGCAGTCCTTTTTGTAGAGGTTTCGGACGAGCGGGTCGAAATGGGCCTTTCAATGGACCCGTTGGAATTTTAACTGAGTAAAAAGTACGAAATTGCGGTTTTGCAATATAATTGTGTTGAAAAGCTCCAAATCAATTATTTGAACTCCTAATATTTGATTAAAACTTGTTTTGCGGTCCGTTTTGTAGAGGTTTCGGACGAGTAGCTGAAATGGGCCTTTCAATGGACCCGTTGGGATTTTAACTGAGTAAAAAGTACAGAAATTGCGGTTTTGCAATATAATTGTGTTGAAAAGATCCTAATCAATTACATGCACTCCTAAAATTTTATTAAATCTTGTTTTGCAGTCCTTTTTGTAGAGATTTCGGACGAGCGGGTCGAAATGGGCCTTTCAATGGACCCGTTGGAATTTTAACTGAGTAAAAAGTACAGAAATTGCGGTTTTGCAATATAATTGTTTTGAAAAGCTCCTAATCAATTATTTGAACTCCTAATATTTGATTAAAACTTGTTTTGCGGTCTTTTTTGTAGAGGTTTCAGACGAGCAGGTCTAAATGGGCCTTTCAATGGACCCGTTGGAATTTTAAATGAGTAAAAAGTACAGAAATTGTGGTTTCGCAATATAATTGTGTTGAAAAGCTCCTAATCAATTACATGAATTACTAAAATTTGATTAATACTTGTTTTGCAGTCCTTTTTGTAGAGGTTTCGGACGAGCGGGTCGAAATGTACCTTTCAATGCACCCATTGGAAATTTAACTGAGTAAAAAGTACATAAATTGAGGTTTTGCAATATTATTGTGTTGAAAAGCTCCTAATCAATTACATGAACTCCTAAAATTTGATTAAAACTTGTGTTGAAAATCTCCTAATCAATTATTTGAACTCCTAATATTTGAATAAAACATTTTTGCGATCCTTTTTGTAGAGGTTTCGGACGAGCAGGTCTAAATGGGCCTTTCAATGGACCCGTTGGAATTTTAACTGAGTAAAAAGTACAGAAATTGAGGTTTTGCAATATAATTGTGTTTAAAAGCTCCTAATCAATTATTTTAACTCCTAATATTTGAATAAAACATTTTTGCGGTCATTTTTGTAGAGGTTTCAGACGAGCAGGTCTAAATGGGCCTTTCAATGGACCCGTTGGAATTTTAACTGAGTAAAAAGTACATAAATTGAGGTTTTGCAATATAATTGTGTTGAAAAGCTCCTAATCAATTACATGAACTCTTAAAATTTGATTAAAGCTTGTTTTGCAGTCATTTTTGTTGAGGTTTCGGATGAGCGGGTCGAAATGGGCCTTTCAATGGACCCGTTGGAATTTTAACTGAGTAAAAAGTACAGAAATTGAGGTTTTGCTATATAATTGTGTTGAAAAGCTCCTAATCAATTATTTGAACTCCTAATATTTGAATAAAACATTTTTGCGGTCCTTTTTGTAGAGGTTTCGGACGAGCACGTCTAAATGGACCTTTCAATGGACCCGTTGGAATTTTAACTAAGTAAAAAGTACAGAAATTGAGGTTTTGCAATATAATTGTGTTGAAAAGCTCCTAATCAATTACATAAACTCCAAAATTTTGATTAAAACTTGTTTTGCGGTCCTTTTTGTAGAGGTTTCGGACGAGCGGGTCGAAATGGGCCTTTCAATAGACCCGTTAGAATTTTAACTGAGTAAAAAGTACAGAAATTGCGGTTTTGCAATATAATTGTGTTGAAAAGCTCCTAATCAATTACATGAACTCCTAAAATTTGATTAAAACATTTTTGCGTCCTTTTTGTAGAGGTTTCAGACGAGCGGGTCGAAATGGGCCTTTCAATGGACCCGTTGGAATTTTAACTAAGTAAAAAGTACAGAAATTGCGGTTTTGCAATATAATTGTGTTGAAAAGCTCCTAATCAATTATTTGAACTCCTAGTATTTGATTAAAACTTGTTTTGTGGTCCTTTGTGTAGAGGTTTCGGTCGAGCAGGTCTAAATGGGCCTTTCAATGGACCCATTGGAATTTTAACTGAGTAAAAAGTACATAAATTGAGGTTTTGCAATATAATTGTGTTGAAAAGCTCCTAATCAACTACATGAACTCCTAAAATTTGTTTAAAACTTGTTTTGCAGTCCTTTTTGTAGAGGTTTCAGACGAGTGGGTCGAAATGGGCCTTTCAATGGACCCGTTGGAATTTTAACTGAGTAAAAAGTACAAAAATTGCGGTTTTGCAATATAATTGTGTTGAAAAGCTCCTAATCAATTATTTGAACTCCTAATATTTGATTAAAACTTGTTTTGCAGTCCTTTTTGTAGAGGTTTTGGAACGAGCGGGTCGAAATGGGCCTTTCAATGGACCCGTTGGAATTTTAACTGAGTAAAAAGTAAAAAAATTGCGGTTTTGCAATATAATTGTATTGAAAAGCTCCTAATCAATTACATGAACTCCTAAAATTTGATTAAAACATTTTTGCGATCCTTTTTGTAGAGGTTTCAGACGAGCGGGTCGAAATGGGCCTTTCAATGGACCCGTTGGAATTTTAACTGAGTAAAAAGTACAGAATGTAACGCCCCGGTTTTGGGCTTAGGAGTTTTGGGCGTTGACCGGTTGGTCAAAGTGTTGTTCGAATCAAAAGAGGTGAAATTAGGAAAGCCTAGTTCGGGTTGCATTAAAAATATGGAAAAATGTTCTAAAATCATCTTTTAATATAATTAAGTGAACTGTGAAATCAATTTTGGAAAATGAGTTTTGGAAGTGTGACATTTTGGCTAGTGACCAAAATGTAATTTTCGCAAGTTTTGTGGTTGTTTTATAAAGGGTTGAAACTTTGAATCTTTAAGGAGCTATTTACCCAAAAGGAGTTTCTCCAGATTTTTCTAAGATATTTTAAGTCTAAAATCTGATTTTAAAGGATATTAAAATTGGAGGGAAGCCATTTGGCTATTTTTGGATTTTGTAACCAACTTTGCTAAATTTTCTTTCTCTCATTTTCTCTCAACCCAAACACTTCTTTTCCAGAGAATTGGATCTGATTTCTTCACCTAAATCCCTCCTTTCAACTCTCATTTGATTCCAAATCATTGTATCTTCAAAACCTCTTCAATTGCTAATTGTTTCAACAAGGATTTTGATTGCAAAAAGAGGAGAAACTCAAGTTTGGAGGTAAGAACGTCCTTCTCCTCTAAACTATCAGTTCTTTACTGAAATTCCTAAGTTATCAATCCTTAATTGAAGTTTAATTAAAGGTTTTTAAATGGTGAAATGGATCTTGGCTTATTATGCAAGATTTTGATGATTTTTGATGATTTTCGTTAGATCTGATTAATCTGTGATTTGAGAGGTGTTTTTGATGTTAAATGATCTCTAAATTGATAAGGAATTGAGTTTTGATTGATGCAATCCCGGATAGGTTGAGTTTCCTAAGTTTAGCTTGTGTTTCAAGGTTGTTTTTGAGGTGATCTTGGTGATCTGTTGTTGCTGGAGGTATAAGGATGTTAATAGGTTGTTTTTAGATGTGTTATGATGTTTTTGGAAGTGAGGTTTTGCTGGTTTATGGCTGGGCTTTGTTTAGAAGTGGTTTGGATGCATTTTCGGTTGTGTTTGGTGGCCGAAAATGGAGGTTGGATGAGAGCAGCGAGTTTAGGTGCTTTCATTGAAGGAATTAATGCATGATGATGCATTAATCCTCTGCTTTGATGTGTTGAAACAGGGGAGGCATCTTTGGATCCAAGAGTGGTTGATCCGGAAGCTTGATTTGGTGCTTTGGCTTGAAGCAAAGTGGAAATCGGTGAGTGCGTTTGTGGAAATTGGATTTTCAGCTTTTAAACCAAGGTTTGAAGGTTTTGGGAGCTTAGTTTAAGTCTAAACAACTTTGCTAAGCTCAAGTGTAAGTTTTCGGAATTTCTCTCTAGTGGTGGCCATGATTTTGTTGTGATGCAAAATGGTGATTTGCATGTTTTAGTTACTGTTTTGAAAGCATGTTTTAGCATGGTTTTTGCTGATGATGTAAGCCATATGTTGAAGGTAACTCTAGGTAGGAGTTCCTTGCTTTTGTACATTGAAATAATGTGGTTTGATGCTTTGAAATGCATGATGAAAATGGCTTGATTTAATGCTTTAAAACAATGGATTGAATGATGAAAATGATGTATATTGGCAAGTGACGTTTTGAAAATGTTAAGGTCACTAAGGTGGTTAAAAGTCCTTGAGTGAGCCTTGTTACTTAAGAACATCAAGGTGGTTAAAAGTCCTTGGATGATTCTTGTTGCGGACACTAAGGTGGTTAAAAGTCCTTAGGTGATCCTTTCCATGGTGTTTAAAAGTCCATGGGGCCATGGTGTTTAAAAGTCCATGGGGCCAAGGTGTTTAAAAGTCCTTGGGGCCAAGGTGTTTAAAAGTCCTTGGGGTGATTCAAGCTTTGGACACAAAGGTGGTTAAAAGTCCTTGTGTGGTCCTCATTCATGGTGTTTAAAAGTCCATGGCCAAGGTGATTAAAAGTCCTTGGGGCCAAGGTGTTTAAAAGTCCTTGGGAAGTTGATGAACTTGTTTTAAGAAATGGAATGTATCACTTGAGCCAATATGACATGTTATGTTTATGTTGAAGCATGAGATTGCTTGTTTAAAGTATGCTTTTGAGCATGTGCAAAGGTTGATTTTAAGCATGTTTATAAATGGTTTTAATTGCATTATTGAATGGTTTTAAGAGCATTCCTCACTAAGCTTTTGCTTACGCTCTCTACGTTTTCTTAATTCAATAATGCAGAGCATTAGAGAACCTTGAGGGGCAGCAGGAAGGGCAAGAATTCAAGTACAAGTAAAGCTCAATGTATGGAAGGTTTTTGTTAAACATTTTAGCTTTTGGATGATTTGGCAATGGGGGACCAATGTGTATGTTTTGGGAGGTGTTTGGAACTCCCTAAGTATGTTGAATGATGATATGAATGCTGGTTTTTGGATTTGATCATTACATGCTTGTTTTGGAAGTTTTGTGTTTTGAATAGCTAGCTTGTGTAGGAAGCATGCCTATAGAATTGGGGCTTTTTGCATATGATGTTAGATTGTTGATTTGATGATGCCTATAAGTCATATATATGTTGAATTGCATGCTGGTAAAGTTTGGTAGCATTTGGAGCATGTTTGAATGATTTATTGCATGTTTTGGAATGCATTTTGCTGCAATTTGTGCAGGCGTTTCGAAACAGTGTGCACCGTTTCGGAACGGGTGCCTTACATGAACCCAGGCGTCCGAAACGGTATGCACCGTTTCGAAATGGTTTGGTCTCTGCCAAGGCCATGTTTCGGAACCTGTTGCGGAACGGCCCGTGTTTCGGAACGGGGTCTACCTGTTTCGGAACGGTCGACCGTTAGGGGCTGACATTGGCAGTTATATGTTTTGAATTGTTTGCGTTTTGGTCCTGAATCTTGTTTGTTCAATTGCATGAGCTTGGGAAGTCCTTTTGAGCTGAAATTTCACAGAAAAGCATGAAACCTGATTAATTTCAAGTTGGTAACTTTAATTTGGGTTAAGTCCTTTTAATTATCAGAAATTACAATTTGGTCCCTAAAGTTGTAATTTGTTCAATTGGGTCCCTGTTTGATCTCTGATGTTTGTGATCTTTGAGTATGATGTTTGTGTGATCACAATTAGGATTAATGTGCATCTAGACAAGATTAAAAAGAAAAAAAAAGGTCGTTAATCAAGGTTGACTTTCGGGTTGACTTTGGTTTTCCCCGTGTGACTTTCTTAATTTGGGTCAACCGTCTAGGCCGGGTTAAGGGGGTTACATTTGGTGGTATCAGAGCTGAGTTCTCGAGTATTTGGGAATGAGTGTATGCATGATTGAAGTATGTTTGGCTTGTATGCTTGTGGTTTGAAAGCATGATTAGTGGTTTGTGATTTGGATGCAATTGAGATGTATGTTGTGATGTTGCATGTTGAGGGTACCCACTGCCAAACAAAAGCTAATGAAATGATGTTGATTTTGAATGAAATTGAGCTTGAATACTTGGATTGCTTACCTTGCTGGGCCTGACTTGTTTTATTTTGCATTGTGATTGCATGGTAAAAGTATGGCACCACGTAGAGAACTAAGAGGTAGTGTGCAAGCTACGGCTCCCAATGAGAACGAGAATGAAGAGAACACGGGTAGTGCAGTGTTACCCCCTCCTCCGCCTGGTGGTGGTGCTGGAGGTGAGAGAGCTGAAGCTGCAGCTGGTGCTGGAGCTGCTGGACCAGAGGTTGGTCAGGGGCAAGCTATGCCTGATATGTCTATGCTGGTACAAGCTATTGCGGGTGCTTTTCGAGCAGCAGTAGCTGGAGCTCAAGGAGCTAGGCATCAGGGAGATGCTGGAGTTAGACTACCTTTGGAGCGTCTGCGCAGTCTTGGTGGGACTGAGTTCAGGGGTATGTCTGCTGAGAGTTCGGAAGCTTGGCTAGAGAGTACCAAGCGTATCTTGGGTCAGATGAGCTGCACGGATGTGCAAAAGTTGGGATGTGTTGTGTCCTTGCTGCAGGATGATGCGTATACGTGGTGGACGACCACCATAGCTGGGATGGCTGAAGCTGATGTTACTTGGACATTCTTTCAGAATGCGTTCAAGAGGAGATATCTAGGGGTGAGATATCTTGATGAGAAAAAGCGTGAATTCATGTCTCTTACCCAAGGGAGCATGAGTGTGGCTGAGTACGAAGTGCAGTTTGTGCGACTCAGTCAGTATGCACCGGAGCTGATACCTGATGAGCGGGAGAGGTGCGAAAGGTTCCGTTATGGTTTGGTGACGGAAGTAAAGACATATATGTTGGCTGCTGAGTATAATGATTTTGATGTGTTGGTGAGCCGATCCAAGGACATTGAGATGAACTTGGGTTTAGCTGCAAAAGGTGCTGGAGCGAGTTCTGGTAAGAGAGCTGCTGAGTATAGTTCCGGAGGTGGACGGAACAAGAGGGGACGTGATCAGAAGTATCAGTCCTCAGCCAAGAGAGGTGGTGGTGCACCTGCTAGAGGTGGTTATGCTAGAGCTGATCCTAGTGCTTGCTGGATCTGTGGTTCGCGTGGTCACATGAAGCGTGACTGTCCTCGTGCTGTGAGGGAGGTGCAAGCTCCTGTAGCGGTAGCTGGTAATGGATGTTGGAATTGTGGTTCTGTTGACCATCTGAGGCGAGATTGTCCGAGGTTGGCTGGCGGCCAAGAGCGTGCTCCTATTGTTGCTGCACCGCAGAGAGGTCGTGGGCGCGGCCGTGGTATTTTCTAGAGGAGAGAGGAAGGTGGTCGTGGAGTAGCCCATGTTGTGGCTATTCAGCCTGAGGGTGGAGGCCATGCTAGGGTGTATGCTCAGCGCGAGGGAAGGAATGATGCAGATGTGATTGCAGGTACCTTTACTTTGCAATCCTTGTCATTGCTTTCTTTGATTGATTCTGGATCTACACATTCATACATTTTGCGTGAGCATGCTGAATTGCTTGGTTTGCATGTTGAGTCTTTGGATGTTGGTGTTCGTGTCACTAGTTCTTTTGGTGAAACTGTTGTGACTCGAAAGCTTTATAGAAGGTGTCCCTTGGTTGTTCAAGAACATGTCTTTCATGTTGATCTTATGGAGTTGCCCTTTTATGGTTTTGATGTGATCCTTGGTATGGATTGGCTTGTTGAGCATCGTGCTGTTGTGGATTGTGAGAATAAGCGGGTTTCGCTTAAGCTTGCGGATGATTATGAAGTTGTTGTAGTTGGTGAGAATGTGAAGTTTCTTGCTAATGTGGTGTCTACCTTGGAGGCGAGTAGGATGCTGAGGCAGGGTTGCGAAGCTTATCTAGCTTTTGTGATGAATCCTAGCTCTAAGGAGTTGAGGGTGCAAGATATCAAGGTTGTGAAGGAGTTTCATGGTGTTTTTCCTGAAGAGTTGCCTGGTTTACCTCCTAATCGCGAGGTGGAGTTTGGAATTGAGCTGTATGAGAATACAACTCCTGTGTCCATTACTCCCTATAGAATGGCACCTAAGGAGCTGAAGGAGCTGAAGACGCAGTTGCAAGAGCTGCTAGATCGTGGTTTCATCCGGCCGAGTGTGTCACCTTGGGGAGCACCGGTCTTGTTTGTGAAGAAGAAAGATGGCACTATGAGGATGTGCATTGATTACCGTCAGCTGAACAAGTTGACTATCAAGAATCGGTATCCTTTGCCGAGGATTGATGATCTCTTTGATCAATTTCGGGGAGCTGTTGTGTTCTCTAAGATTGACTTGAGGTCAGGGTATTATCAGTTGAAGGTGAAGGATGTGGATGTGCCTAAGACAGCTTTCAGGACAAGGTATGGGCATTATGAGTTCCTTGTGATGCCGTTTGGTTTGACAAATGCTCCTGCTGCTTTCATAGACATGATGAATCGTGTGTTTCATGAATACCTGGACAAGTTCGTTGTGGTGTTCATTGATGATATCCTCGTGTACTCGCGTACTGAGGAGGAGCACGAAGAGCATTTGAGGATTGTGCTGCAAGCTTTGTTGGAGAATCAGCTTTATGCTAAGCTGAGCAAGTGTGAGTTCTGGCTTAAGGAGGTGGTGTTTCTTGGGCATGTGGTCTCAGCTGAGGGGATTCGTGTTGATCCTCAGAAGATTGAGGCGGTGATGAACTGGAAAGTTCCTAAGTCAGTTCATGAGGTCCGTAGTTTCCTTGGTTTGGCAGGATACTACCGGAGGTTTGTGGATGGTTTTTCCAAAATTGCTGCTCCTTTGATGAAGCTGTTGCAGAAGGATGTTAAGTATGAGTGGACGGAAGCGAGACAGCAGGCTTTTGAGAAGCTTAAGGCGGCTTTGACGCAAGCTCCTATCTTGATTCAGCCTGAATCAGGGAAAGAGTTTGTGGTCTATAGTGATGCATCCTATGTTGGTTTGGGATGTGTGCTGATGCAAGAGGGTAAGGTTGTGGCTTATGCGTCGCGGCAGTTGAAGGTGCATGAGCGCAACTATCCTACGCATGACATTGAGCTGGCTGCAGTGGTGTTTGCCTTGAAGATCTGGAGACATTATCTGTATGGAGAGAAGTGTACTGTGTACACGGATCACAAGAGTTTGAGGTATCTGATGTCTCAGAAGGAGTTGAATCTTAGGCAACGGCGTTGGTTGGAGTTGCTCAAGGATTATGATCTGACGATTGAGTATCACCCTGGAAAGACTAATGTTGTTTCGGATGCCTTGAGTAGGAAGGTAGCTGTTGAGCTGAGGGCTATGTTTGCTAGCTTGAGCATATCGCGAGATGGTGGTCTTGTTGCTGAGTTGCAAGTGAAACCATCTTTGGTTCAGTTGATCAAGGAAAAGCAGTTGTTGGATGATTCCTTGGTGTCTCATGTTCAGGATATCGCGGAGGGTAGACCTTCGGATTTCTGCTTTAATGAGGATGGTGTGTTGTGTTTTTGTAGACGGATAGTAGTGCCTGCTGATGTTGAGTTGAGGCGTGCTATTCTGACTGAAGGTCATAGTAGTCCTTTTGCTATGCACCCTGGTAGTACTAAGATGTACCGTGATCTTCGTGATGAGTACTATTGGGTGGGTTTGAAGAAGGATGTTGCAGAGTTTGTGAGCAAGTGTTTGGTGTGTCAGCGAGTTAAGGCTGAACATCAGGTTCCTTCTGGTTTGTTGCAACCGTTGAAAATCCCTGAATGGAAGTGGGAGAGGGTTACCATGGATTTTGTATCTAGTTTACCTTTGTCTCCGTCAAAGAAGAATTCTGTTTGGGTGATTGTGGATCGCTTGACGAAGTGTGCGCATTTCTTGCCTGTGCATACTACGTTTTCTTTGGATAAGCTGGCAGAGCTGTACATTGCTGAGATTGTGAGGCTGCATGGTGTGCCTAAGTCGATTGTGTCGGATAGGGATCCGAGGTTCACATCGCGTTTCTAGCAGTGTTTGCATCAAGCTCTGGGTACAAGGTTGCATTTCAGTACATCCTATCATCCTCAGTCGGATGGTCAGTCTGAGCGGGTTATTCAGATTTTGGAGGATATGTTGAGGTGCTGCGTGATTGAGTTCCAAGGTTCTTGGGAGAAGCATCTGCCTTTGGTTGAGTTCGCTTATAACAATAGTTATCAGGCGAGTATACAGATGGCACCTTATGAGGCTCTGTATGGGAGGAAGTGTAGGACTCCTCTTTGTTCGGCTGAAACTGGTCAAAAGTTGGTTTCGATGCCGGCTTTGTTGAAAGGGACCACCGAGAAGGTGAAGCTCATTTGTGAGAGGTTGAAGGCTGCCTCTGATCGGCAAAAGTCTTACGCGGATTTGAAGCGTAAGGAGATAGAGTATGCGGTGGGTGACCGTGTGTTCTTGAAGGTTTCGCCTTGGAAGAAGGTGATGAGGTTTGGCCGGAAGGGTAAGTTGAGCCCTCGGTACATTGGACCATATGAGGTGGTTGAGCGTGTGGGTCCTGTTGCGTATCGGCTGAGGTTACCTCAGGAGTTGGAGAAGATTCATGATGTGTTCCATGTTTTTATGCTCCGGAAGTATAGATCTGATCCTTCGCATGTGATGCCTGTGGAGGATGTGGTTTTGAATCCGGATTTGACCTATGATGAGGAACCGGTGAAGGTTCTGGATTCGGATAGCAAGGTTCTTCGTGGCAAGACCATTGAGTTGGTGAAGGTGCTGTGGAAGCATCGAGGTGTTGAAGAAGCCACGTGGGAGCGGAAGGAAGACATGCTGAAGCAGTTTCCTTATCTCTTTCCTTCAGGTAAATTTCGAGGACGAAATTTCTTAAGGGGGGAGAGTTGTAACGCCCCGGTTTTGGGCTTAGGAGTTTTGGGCATTGACCGGTTGGTCAAAGTGCTGTTCGAATCAAAAGAGGTGAAATTAGGAAAGCCTAGTTCGGGTTGCATTAAAAATATGGAAAATGTTCTAAAATCATCTTTTAATATAATTAAGTGAACTGTGAAATCAATTTTGGAAAATGAGTTTTGGAAGTGTGACATTTTGGCTAGTGACCAAAATGTAATTTTCGCAAGTTTTGTGGCTGTTTTATAAAGGGCTGAAACTTTGAATCTTTAAGGAGCTATTTACCCAAAGGGAGTTTCTCCAGATTTTTCTAAGATATTTTAAGTCTAAAATCTGATTTTAAAGGATATTAAAATTGGAGGGAAGCCATTTGGCTATTTTTGGATTTTGTAACCAACTTTGCTAAATTTTCTTTCTCTCATTTTCTCTCAACCCAAACACTTCTTTTCCAGAGAATTGGATCTGATTTCTTCACCTAAATCCCTCCTTTCAACTCTCATTTGATTCCAAATCATTGTATCTTCAAAACCTCTTCAATTGTTAATTGTTTCAACAAGGATTTTGATTGCAAAAAGAGGAGAAACTCAAGTTTGGAGGTAAGAACGTCCTTCTCCTCTAAACTATCAGTTCTTTACTGAAATTCCTAAGTTATCAATCCTTAATTGAAGTTTAATTAAAGGTTTTTAAGTGGTGAAATGGATCTTGGCTTATTATGCAAGATTTTGATGATTTTTGATGATTTTCGTTAGATCTGATTAATCTTTGATTTGAGAGGTGTTTTTGATGTTAAATGATCTCTAAATTGATAAGGAATTGAGTTTTGATTGATGCAATCCCGGATAGGTTGAGTTTCCTAAGTTTAGCTTGTGTTTCAAGGTTGTTTTTGAGGTGATCTTGGTGATCTGTTGTTGCTGGAGGTATAAGGATGTTAATAGGTTGTTTTTAGATGTGTTATGATGTTTTTGGAAGTGAGGTTTTGCTGGTTTATGGCTGGGCTTTGTTTAGAAGTGGTTTAGATGCATTTTCGGTTGTGTTTGGTGGCCGAAAATGGAGGTTGGATGAGAGCAGCGAGTTTAGGTGCTTTCATTGAAGCAATTAATGCATGATGATGCATTAATCCTCTGCTTTGATGTGTTGAAACAGGGGAGGCATCTTTGGATCCAAGAGTGGTTGATCCGGAAGCTTGATTTGGTGCTTTGGCTTGAAGCAAAGTGGAAATCGGTGAGTGCGTTTGTGGAAATTGGATTTTCAGCTTTTAAACCAAGGTTTGAAGGTTTTGGGAGCTTAGTTTAAGTCTAAACAACTTTGCTAAGCTCAAGTGTAAGTTTTCGGAATTTCTCTCTAGTGGTGGCCATGATTTTGTTGTGATGCAAAATGGTGATTTGCATGTTTTAGTTACTGTTTTGAAAGCATGTTTTAGCATGGTTTTTGCTGATGATGTAAGCCATATGTTGAAGGTAACTCTAGGTAGGAGTTCCTTGCTTTTGTACATTGAAATAATGTGGTTTGATGCTTTGAAATGCATGATGAAAATGGCTTGATTTAATGCTTTAAAACAGTGGATTGAATGATGAAAATGATGTATATTGGCAAGTGACGTTTTGAAAATGTTAAGGTCACTAAGGTGGTTAAAATTCCTTGAGTGAGCCTTGTTACTTAAGAACATCAAGGTGGTTAAAAGTCCTTGGATGATTCTTGTTGCGGACACTAAGGTGGTTAAAAGTCCTTAGGTGATCCTTTCCATGGTGTTTAAAAGTCCATGGGGCCATGGTGTTTAAAAGTCCATGGGGCCAAGGTGTTTAAAAGTCCTTGGGGCCAAGGTGTTTAAAAGTCCTTGGGGTGATTCAAGCTTTGGACACAAAGGTGGTTAAAAGTCCTTGTGTGGTCCTCATTCATGGTGTTTAAAAGTCCATGGCCAAGGTGTTTAAAAGTCCTTGGGGCCAAGGTGTTTAAAAGTCCTTGGGAAGTTGATGAACTTGTTTTAAGAAATGGAATGTATCACTTGAGCCAATATGACATGTTATGTTTATGTTGAAGCATGAGATTGCTTGTTTAAAGTATGCTTTTGAGCATGTGCAAAGGTTGATTTTAAGCATGTTTATAAATGGTTTTAATTGCATTATTGAATGGTTTTAAGAGCATTCCTCACTAAGCTTTTGCTTACGCTCTCTACGTTTTCTTAATTCAATAATGCAGAGCATTAGAGAACCTTGAGGGGCAGCAGGAAGGGCAAGAATTCAAGTACAAGTAAAGCTCAATGTATGGAAGGTTTTTGTTAAACATTTTAGCTTTTGGATGATTTGGCAATGGGGGACCAATGTGTATGTTTTGGGAGGTGTTTGGAACTCCCTAAGTATGTTGAATGATGATATGAATGCTGGTTTTTGGATTTGATCATTACATGCTTGTTTTGGAAGTTTTGTGTTTTGAATAGCTAGCTTGTGTAGGAAGCATGCCTATAGAATTGGGGCTTTTTGCATATGATGTTAGATTGTTGATTTGATGATGCCTATAAGTCATATATATGTTGAATTGCATGCTGGTAAAGTTTGGTAGCATTTGGAGTATGTTTGAATGATTTATTGCATGTTTTGGAATGCATTTTGCTGCAATCTGTGCAGGCGTTTCGGAACAGTGTGCACCGTTTCGGAACGGGTGCCTTACATGAACCCAGGCGTCCGAAACGGTATGCACCGTTTCGAAACGGTTTGGTCTCTGCCAAGGCCATGTTTCGGAACCCGTTGCAGAACGGCCCGTGTTTCGGAACGGGGTCTACCTGTTTCGGAACGGTCGACCGTTAGGGGCTGACATTGGCAGTTATATGTTTTGAATTGTTTGCGTTTTGGTCCTAAATCTTGTTTGTTCAATTGCATGAGCTTGGGAAGTCCTTTTGAGCTGAAATTTCACAGAGAAGCATGAAACCTGATTAATTTCAAGTTGGTAACTTTAATTTGGGTTAAGTCCTTTTAATTATCAGAAATTACAATTTGGTCCCTAAAGTTGTAATTTGTTCAATTGGGTCCCTGTTTGATCTCTGATGTTTGTGATCTTTGATTATGATGTTTGTGTGATCACAATTAGGATTAATGTGCATCTAGACAAGATTAAAAAGAAAAAAAAGGGTCGTTAATCAAGGTTGACTTTCGGATTGACTTTGGTTTTCCCCGAGTGACTTTCTTAATTCGGGTCAACCGTCTAGGCCGGGTTAAGGGGGTTACACAGAAATTGAGGTTTTGCAATATAATTGTGTTGAAAAGCTCCTAATCAATTATTTGAACTCCTAAAATTTGATTAAAACATTTTTGCGGTCCTTTTTGTAGAGGTTTCGGACTAGCGGGTCTAAATGGGCCTTTCAATGGACCCGTTGGAATTTTAACTGAGTAAAAAGTACAGAAATTGAGGTTTTGCTATATAATTGGGTTGAAAAGCTCCTAATCAATTATTTGAACTCCTAATATTTGAATAAAATATTTTTGCGGTCCTTTTTGTAGAGGTTTCGGACGAGCAGGTCTAAATGGACCTTTCAATGGACCCGTTGGAATTTTAACTGAGTAAAAAGTATAGAAATTGAGGTTTTGCAATATAATTGTGTTAAAAAGCTCCTAATCAATTACATAAACTCCAAAATTTTGATTAAATCTTGTTTTGCAGTCCTTTTTGTAGAGGTTTCGGACTAGCGGGTCTAAATGGGCCTTTCAATGGACCCGTTGGAAATTTAACTGAGTAAAAAGTACATAAATTGAGGTTTTGCAATATAATTGTGGTGAAAAGCTCCTAATCAATTACATGAATTCCTAATATTTGAATAAAACATTTTTGCGGTCCTTTTTGTAGAGGTTTCGGACTAGCGGGTCTAAATGGGCCTTTCAATGGACCCGTTGGAATTTTAACTGAGTAAAAAGTACATAAATTGAGGTTTTTCAATGTAATTGTGTTGAGAATCTCCTAATCAATTACATGAACTCCAAAATTTTGATTAAAACTTGTTTTGCGGTCCTTTTGTAGAGGTTTCGGAGGAGCGGGTCGAAATGGGCCTTTCAATGGACCCGTTGGAATTTTAACTGAGTAAAAAGTACAGAAATCGCGGTTTTGTAATATAATTGTGTTGAAAAGCTCCAAATCAATTATTTGAACTCCTAATATTTGATTAAAACTTGTTTTGCGGTCCTTTTTGTAGAGGTTTCGGACGAGCGGGTCGAAATGAGCCTTTCAATGGACCCGTTGGAAATTTAACTGAGTAAAAAGTACAGAAATTGAGGTTTTGCAATATAATTGTGTTGAAAAGCTCCTAATCAATTACATAAACTCCAAAATTTTGATTAAAACTTGTTTTGCGGTCCTTTTTGTAGAGGTTTTGGAACGAGCGGGTCTAAATGGGCCTTTCAATGGACCCGTTGGAAATTTAACTGAGTAAAAAGTACATAAATTGAGGTTTTGCAATATAATTGTGGTGAAAAGCTCCTAATAAATTACATGAATTCCTAATATTTGAATAAAACATTTTTGCGGTCCTTTTTGTAGAGGTTTCGGACTAGCGGGTCTAAATGGGCCTTTCAATGGACCCGTTGGAATTTTAACTGAGTAAAAAGTACATAAATTGCGGTTTTGCAATATAATTGTGTTGAAAAGCTCCTAATCAATTACATGAACTCCTAAAATTTGATTAAAACATTTTTGCGGTCCTTTTTGTAGAGGTTTCGGATGAGCGGGTCGAAATGGGCCTTTCAATGGACCCGTTGGAATTTTAACTAAGTAAAAAGTACAGAAATTGCGGTTTTGCAATATAATTGTGTTGAAAAGCTCCTAATCAATTATTTGAACTCCTAGTATTTGATTAAAACTTGTTTTGCGGTCCTTTGTGTAGAGGTTTCGGTCGAGCAGGTCTAAATGGGCCTTTCAATGGACCCGTTGGAATTTTAACTGAGTAAAAAGTACATAAATTGAGGTTTTGCAATATAATTGTGTTGAACAGCTCCTAATCAACTACATGAACTCCTAAAATTTGTTTAAATCTTGTTTTGCAGTCCTTTTTGTAGAGGTTTCGGACGAGTGGGTCGAAATGGGCCTTTCAATGGACCCGTTGGAATTTTAACTGAGTAAAAAGTACAAAAATTGCGATTTTGCAATATAATTGTGTTGAAAAGCTCCTAATCAATTATTTGAACTCCTAATATTTGATTAAAATTTGTTTTGCAGTCCTTTTTGTTGAGGTTTTGGAACGAGCGGGTCGAAATGGGCCTTTCAATGGACCCGTTGGAATTTTAACTGAGTAAAAAGTAAAAAAATTGCGGTTTTGCAATATAATTGTGTTGAAAAGCTCCTAATCAGTTACATGAACTCCTAAAATTTGATCAAAACATTTTTGCGGTCCTTTTTGTAGAGGTTTCAGACGAGCGGGTCGAAATGGGCCTTTCAATGGACCCGTTGGAATTTTAACTGAGTAAAAAGTACATAAATTGAGGTTTTGCAATATAATTGTGTTGAACAGCTCCTAATCAACTACATGAACTCCTAAAATTTGTTTAAATCTTGTTTTGCAGTCCTTTTTGTAGAGGTTTCGGACGAGTGGGTCGAAATGGGCCTTTCAATGGACCCGTTGGAATTTTAACTGAGTAAAAAGTACAGAAATTGAGGTTTTGGTATATAATTGTGTTGAAAAGCTCCTAATCAATTATTTGAACTCCTAGTATTTGATTAAAACGTGTTTTGCGGTCCTTTGTGTAGAGGTTTCGGTCGAGCAGGTCTAAATGGGCCTTTCAATGGACCCGTTGGAATTTTAACTGAGTAAAAAGTACATAAATTGAGGTTTTGCAATATAATTGTGTTGAAAAGCTCCTAATCAATTATTTGAACTCCTAGTATTTGATTAACACTTGTTTTGCGGTCCTTTGTGTAGAGGTTTCGGATGAGCGGGTCGAAATGGGCCATTCAATGGACCCGCTGGAATTTTAACTGAGTAAAAAGTACATAAATTGAGGTTTTGCAATATAATTGTGTTGAACAGCTCCTAATCAACTACATGAACTCCTAAAATTTGTTTAAATCTTGTTTTGCAGTCCTTTTTGTAGAGGTTTCGGACGAGTGGGTCGAAATGGGCCTTTCAATGGACCCGTTGGAATTTTAACTGAGTAAAAAGTACAAAAATTGCGATTTTGCAATATAATTGTGTTGAAAAGCTCCTAATCAATTATTTGAACTCCTAATATTTGATTAAAACTTGTTTTGCAGTCCTTTTTGTTGAGGTTTTGGAACGAGCGGGTCGAAATGGGCCTTTCAATGGACCCGTTGGAATTTTAACTGAGTAAAAAGTAAAAAAATTGCGGTTTTGCAATATAATTGTGTTGAAAAGCTCCTAATCAGTTACATGAATTCCTAATATTTGAATAAAACATTTTTGCGGTCCTTTTTGTAGAGGTTTCGGACTAGCGGGTCTAAATGGGCCTTTCAATGGACCCGTTGGAATTTTAACTGAGTAAAAAGTACATAAATTGCGGTTTTGCAATATAATTGTGTTGAAAAGCTCCTAATCAATTACATGAACTCCTAAAATTTGATTAAAACATTTTTGCGGTCCTTTTTGTAGAGGTTTCAGACGAGTGGGTCGAAATGGGCCTTTCAATGGACCCGTTTGAATTTTAACTGAGTAAAAAGTACATAAATTGAGGTTTTGCAATATAATTGTGTTGAAAAGCTCCTAATAAATTATTTGAACTCCTAGTATTTGATTAACACTTGTTTTGCGGTCCTTTGTGTAGTGGTTTCGGATGAGCGGGTCGAAATGGGCCATTCAATGGACCCGCTGGAATTTTAACTGAGTAAAAAGTACATAAATTGAGGTTTTGCGATATAATTGTGTTGAACAGCTCCTAATCAACTACATGAACTCCTAAAATTTGTTTAAATCTTGTTTTGCAGTCCTTTTTGTAGAGGTTTCGGACGAGTGGGTCGAAATGGGCCTTTCAATGGACCCGTTGGAATTTTAACTGAGTAAAAAGTACAAAAATTGCGATTTTGCAATATAATTGTGTTGAAAAGCTCCTAATCAATTATTTGAACTCCTAATATTTGATTAAAACTTGTTTTGCAGTCCTTTTTGTTGAGGTTTTGGAACGAGCGGGTCGAAATGGGCCTTTCAATGGACCCGTTGGAATTTTAACTGAGTAAAAAGTAAAAAAATTACGGTTTTGCAATATAATTGTGTTGAAAAGCTCCTAATCAGTTACATGAATTCCTAATATTTGAATAAAACATTTTTGCGGTCCTTTTTGTAGAGGTTTCGGACTAGCGGGTCTAAATGGGCCTTTCAATGGACCCGTTGGAATTTTAACTGAGTAAAAAGTACATAAATTGCGGTTTTGCAATATAATTGTGTTGAAAAGCTCCTAATCAATTACATGAACTCCTAAAATTTGATTAAAACATTTTTGCGGTCCTTTTTGTAGAGGTTTCGGACGAGCGGGTCGAAATGGGCCTTTCAATGGACCCGTTGGAATTTTAACTAAGTAAAAAGTACAGAAATTGCGGTTTTGCAATATAATTGTGTTGAAAAGCTCCTAATCAATTATTTGAACTCCTAGTATTTGATTAAAACTTGTTTTGCGGTCCTTTGTGTAGAGGTTTCGGTCGAGCAGGTCTAAATGGGCCTTTCAATGGACCCGTTGGAATTTTAACTGAGTAAAAAGTACATAAATTGAGGTTTTGCAATATAATTGTGTTGAACAGCTCCTAATCAACTACATGAACTCCTAAAATTTGTTTAAATCTTGTTTTGCAGTCCTTTTTGTAGAGGTTTCGGACGAGTGGGTCGAAATGGGCCTTTCAATGGACCCGTTGGAATTTTAACTGAGTAAAAAGTACAGAAATTGAGGTTTTGGTATATAATTGTGTTGAAAAGCTCCTAATCAATTATTTGAACTCCTAGTATTTGATTAAAACGTGTTTTGCGGTCCTTTGTGTAGAGGTTTCGGTCGAGCAGGTCTAAATGGGCCTTTCAATGGACCCGTTGGAATTTTAACTGAGTAAAAAGTACATAAATTGAGGTTTTGCAATATAATTGTGTTGAACAGCTCCTAATCAACTACATGAACTCCTAAAATTTGTTTAAATCTTGTTTTGCAGTCCTTTTTGTAGAGGTTTCGTACGAGTGGGTCGAAATGGGCCTTTCAATGGACCCGTTGGAATTTTAACTGAGTAAAAAGTACAAAAATTGCGGTTTTGCAATATAATTGTGTTGAAAAGCTCCTAATCAATTATTTGAACTCCTAATATTTGATTAAAACTTGTTTTGTAGTCCTTTTTGTTGAGGTTTTGGAACGAGCGGGTCGAAATGGGCCTTTCAATGGACCCGTTGGAATTTTAACTGAGTAAAAAGTAAAAAAATTGCGGTTTTGCAATATAATTGTGTTGAAAAGCTCCTAATCAGTTACATGAACTCCTAAAATTTGATCAAAACATTTTTGCGGTCCTTTTTGTAGAGGTTTCAAACGAGCGGGTCGAAATGGGCCTTTCAATGGACCCGTTGGAATTTTAACTAAGTAAAAAGTACATAAATTGAGGTTTTGCAATATAATTGTGTTGAACAGCTCCTAATCAACTACATGAACTCCTAAAATTTGTTTAAATCTTGTTTTGCAGTCCTTTTTGTAGAGGTTTCGGACGAGTGGGTCGAAATGGGCCTTTCAATGGACCCGTTGGAATTTTAACTGAGTAAAAAGTACAGAAATTGAGGTTTTGGTATATAATTGTGTTGAAAAGCTCCTAATCAATTATTTGAACTCCTAGTATTTGATTAAAACGTGTTTTGCGGTCCTTTGTGTAGAGGTTTCGGTCGAGCAGGTCTAAATGGGCCTTTCAATGGACCCGTTGGAATTTTAACTGAGTAAAAAGTACATAAATTGAGGTTTTGCAATATAATTGTGTTGAAAAGCTCCTAATCAATTATTTGAACTCCTAGTATTTGATTAACACTTGTTTTGCGGTCCTTTGTGTAGAGGTTTCGGATGAGCGGGTCGAAATGGGCCATTCAATGGACCCGCTGGAATTTTAACTGAGTAAAAAGTACATAAATTGAGGTTTTCCAATATAATTGTGTTGAACAGCTCCTAATCAACTACATGAACTCCTAAAATTTGTTTAAATCTTGTTTTGCAGTCCTTTTTGTAGAGGTTTCGGACGAGTGGGTCGAAATGGGCCTTTCAATGGACCCGTTGGAATTTTAACTGAGTAAAAAGTACAAAAATTGCGATTTTGCAATATAATTGTGTTGAAAAGCTCCTAATCAATTATTTGAACTCCTAATATTTGATTAAAACTTGTTTTGCAGTCCTTTTTGTTGAGGTTTTGGAACGAGCGGGTCGAAATGGGCCTTTCAATGGACCCGTTGGAATTTTAACTGAGTAAAAAGTAAAAAAATTGCGGTTTTGCAATATAATTGTGTTGAAAAGCTCCTAATCAGTTACATGAACTCCTAAAATTTGATCAAAACATTTTTGCGGTCCTTTTTGTAGAGGTTTCAGATGAGCGGGTCGAAATGGGCCTTTCAATGGACCCGTTGGAATTTTAACTGAGTAAAAAGCATAGAAATTGAGGTTTTGCAATATAATTGTGTTGAAAAGCTCCTAATCAATTATTTGAACTCCTAAAAATTGATTAAAACATTTTTGCGGCCCTTTTTGTAGAGGTTTCGGAGTAGCGGGTCTAAATGGGCCTTTCAATGGACCCGTTGGAAATTTAACTGAGTAAAAAGTACATAAATTGAGGTTTTGCAATATAATTGTGGTGAAAAGCTCCTAATAAATTACATGAATTCCTAATATTTGAATAAAACATTTTTGCGGTCCTTTTTGTAGAGGTTTCGGACTAGCGGGTCTAAATGGGCCTTTCAATGGACCCGTTGGAATTTTAACTGAGTAAAAAGTACATAAATTGAGGTTTTTCAATATAATTGTGTTGAAAAGCTCCTAATCAATTACATGAACTCCAAAATTTTGATTAAAACTTGTTTTGCGGTCCTTTTGTAGAGGTTTCGGACGAGCGGGTCGAAATGGGCCTTTCAATGGACCCGTTGGAATTTTAACTGAGTAAAAAGTACAGAAATTGCGGTTTTGCAATATAATTGTGTTGAAAAGCTCCTAATCAATTATTTGAACTCCTAATATTTGATTAAAACTTGTTTTGCGGTCCTTTTTGCAGAGGTTTCGGACGAGCAGGTCTAAATGGACCTTTCAATGGACCCGTTGGAATTTTAACTGAGTAAAAAGTTTAGAAATTGTGGTTTTGCAATATAATTGTGTTGAAAAGCTCCTAATCAATTACATAAACTCCAAAATTTTGATTAAAACTTGTTTTGCGGTCCTTTTTGTAGAGGTTTCGGACGAGCGGGTCGAAATGGGCCTTTCAATAGACCTGTTAGAATTTTAACTGAGTAAAAAGTACAGAAATTGCAGTTTTGCAATATAATTGTGTTGAAAAGCTCCTAATCAATTACATGAACTCCTAAAATTTGATTAAAACATTTTTCCGGTCCTTTTTGTAGAGGTTTCGGACGAGCGGGTCGAAATGGGCCTTTCAATGGACCCGTTGGAATTTTAACTAAGTAAAAAGTACAGAAATTGCGGTTTTGCAATATAATTGTGTTGAAAAGCTCCTAATCAATTATTTGAACTCCTAGTATTTGATTAAAACTTGTTTTGCGGTCCTTTGTGTAGAGGTTTCGGTCGAGCAGGTCTAAATGGGCCTTTCAATGGACCCGTTGGAATTTTAACTGAGTAAAAAGTACATAAATTGAGGTTTGCAATATAATTGTGTTGAAAAGCTCCTAATCAACTACATGAACTTCTAAAATTTGTTTAAAACTTGTTTTGCAGTCCTTTTTGTAGAGGTTTCGGACGAGTGGGTCGAAATGGGCCTTTCAATGGACCCGTTGGAATTTTAACTGAGTAAAAAGTACATAAATTGAGGTTTTGCAATATAATTGTGTTGAAAAGCTCCTAATCAACTACATGAACTCCTGAAATTTGTTTAAAACTTGTTTTGCTGTCCTTTTTGTAGAGGTTTCGGACGAGTGGGTCGAAATGGGCCTTTCAATGGACCCATTGGAATTTTAACTGAGTAAAAAGTACAAAAATTGCGGTTTTGCAATATAATTGTGTTGAAAAGCTCCAAATCAATTATTTGAACTCCTAATATTTGATTAAAACTTGTTTTGCAGTCCTTTTTGTAGAGGTTTTGGAACGAGCGGGTCGAAATGGGCCTTTCCATGGACCCGTTGGAATTTTAACTGAGTAAAAAGTAAAAAAATTGCGGTTTTGCAATATAATTGTATTGAAAAGCTCCTAATCAATTATTTGAACTCCTAGTATTTGATTAAAACTTGTTTTGCGGTCCTTTGTGTAGAGGTTTCGGTCGAGCAGGTCTAAATGGGCCTTTCAATGGATCCGTTGGAATTTTAACTGAGTAAAAAGTACATAAATTGAGGTTTTGCAATATAATTGTGTTGAAAAGCTCCTAATCAACTACATGAACTCCTAAAATTTGATCAAAACATTTTTGCGGTCCTTTTTGTAGAGGTTTCAGACGAGCGGGTCGAAATGGGCCTTTCAATGGACCCGTTGGAATTTTAACTGAGTAAAAAGTACATAAATTGAGGTTTTGCAATATAATTGTGTTGAACAGCTCCTAATCAACTACATGAACTCCTAAAATTTGTTTAAATCTTGTTTTGCAGTCCTTTTTGTAGAGGTTTCGGACGAGTGGGTCGAAATGGGCCTTTCAATGGACCCGTTGGAATTTTAACTGAGTAAAAAGTACAGAAATTGAGGTTTTGGTATATAATTGTGTTGAAAAGCTCCTAATCAATTATTTGAACTCCTAGTATTTGATTAAAACGTGTTTTGCGGTCCTTTGTGTAGAGGTTTCGGTCGAGCAGGTCTAAATGGGCCTTTCAATGGACCCGTTGGAATTTTAACTGAGTAAAAAGTACATAAATTGAGGTTTTGCAATATAATTGTGTTGAAAAGCTCCTAATCAATTATTTGAACTCCTAGTATTTGATTAACACTTGTTTTGCGGTCCTTTGTGTAGAGGTTTCGGATGAGCGGGTCGAAATGGGCCATTCAATGGACCCGCTGGAATTTTAACTGAGTAAAAAGTACATAAATTGAGGTTTTGCAATATAATTGTGTTGAACAGCTCCTAATCAACTACATGAACTCCTAAAATTTGTTTAAATCTTGTTTTGCAGTCCTTTTTGTAGAGGTTTCGGACGAGTGGGTCGAAATGGGCCTTTCAATGGACCCGTTGGAATTTTAACTGAGTAAAAAGTACAAAAATTGCGATTTTGCAATATAATTGTGTTGAAAAGCTCCTAATCAATTATTTGAACTCCTAATATTTGATTAAAACTTGTTTTGCAGTCCTTTTTGTTGAGGTTTTGGAACGAGCGGGTCGAAATGGGCCTTTCAATGGACCCGTTGGAATTTTAACTGAGTAAAAAGTAAAAAAATTGCGGTTTTGCAATATAATTGTGTTGAAAAGCTCCTAATCAGTTACATGAATTCCTAATATTTGAATAAAACATTTTTGCGGTCCTTTTTGTAGAGGTTTCGGACTAGCGGGTCGAAATGGGCCTTTCAATGGACCCGTTGGAATTTTAACTGAGTAAAAAGTACATAAATTGAGGTTTTGCAATATAATTGTGTTGAAAAGCTCCTAATCAATTACATGAACTCCTAAAATTTGATTAAAACATTTTTGCGGTCCTTTTTGTAGAGGTTTCGGACGAGTGGGTCGAAATGGGCCTTTCAATGGACCCGTTTGAATTTTAACTGAGTAAAAAGTACATAAATTGAGGTTTTGCAATATAATTGTGTTGAAAAGCTCCTAATAAATTATTTGAACTCCTAGTATTTGATTAACACTTGTTTTGCGGTCCTTTGTGTAGTGGTTTCGGATGAGCGGGTCGAAATGGGCCATTCAATGGACCCGCTGGAATTTTAACTGAGTAAAAAGTACATAAATTGAGGTTTTGCGATATAATTGTGTTGAACAGCTCCTAATCAACTACATGAACTCCTAAAATTTGTTTAAATCTTGTTTTGCAGTCCTTTTTGTAGAGGTTTCGGACGAGTGGGTCGAAATGGGCCTTTCAATGGACCCGTTGGAATTTTAACTGAGTAAAAAGTACAAAAATTGCGATTTTGCAATATAATTGTGTTGAAAAAGCTCCTAATCAATTATTTGAACTCCTAATATTTGATTAAAACTTGTTTTGCAGTCCTTTTTGTAGAGGTTTTGGAACGAGCGGGTCGAAATGGGCCTTTCAATGGACCCGTTGGAATTTTAACTGAGTAAAAAGTAAAAAAATTACGGTTTTGCAATATAATTGTGTTGAAAAGCTCCTAATCAGTTACATGAATTCCTAATATTTGAATAAAACATTTTTGCGGTCCTTTTTGTAGAGGTTTCGGACTAGCGGGTCTAAATGGGCCTTTCAATGGACCCGTTGGAATTTTAACTGAGTAAAAAGTACATAAATTGCGGTTTTGCAATATAATTGTGTTGAAAAGCTCCTAATCAATTACATGAACTCCTAAAATTTGATTAAAACATTTTTGCGGTCCTTTTTGTAGAGGTTTCGACGAGCGGGTCGAAATGGGCCTTTCAATGGACCCGTTGGAATTTTAACTAAGTAAAAAGTACAGAAATTGCGGTTTTGCAATATAATTGTGTTGAAAAGCTCCTAATCAATTATTTGAACTCCTAGTATTTGATTAAAACTTGTTTTGCGGTCCTTTGTGTAGAGGTTTCGGTCGAGCAGGTCTAAATGGGCCTTTCAATGGACCCGTTGGAATTTTAACTGAGTAAAAAGTACATAAATTGAGGTTTTGCAATATAATTGTGTTGAACAGCTCCTAATCAACTACATGAACTCCTAAAATTTGTTTAAATCTTGTTTTGCAGTCCTTTTTGTAGAGGTTTCGGACGAGTGGGTCGAAATGGGCCTTTCAATGGACCCGTTGGAATTTTAACTGAGTAAAAAGTACAGAAATTGAGGTTTTGGTATATAATGTGTTGAAAAGCTCCTAATCAATTATTTGAACTCCTAGTATTTGATTAAAACGTGTTTTGCGGTCCTTTGTGTAGAGGTTTCGGTCGAGCAGGTCTAAATGGGCCTTTCAATGGACCCGTTGGAATTTTAACTGAGTAAAAAGTACATAAATTGAGGTTTTGCAATATAATTGTGTTGAACAGCTCCTAATCAACTACATGAACTCCTAAAATTTGTTTAAATCTTGTTTTGCAGTCCTTTTTGTAGAGGTTTCGGACGAGTGGGTCGAAATGGGCCTTTCAATGGGACCCGTTGGAATTTTAACTGAGTAAAAAGTACAAAATTGCGGTTTTGCAATATAATTGTGTTGAAAAGCTCCTAATCAATTATTTGAACTCCTAATATTTGATTAAAACTTGTTTTGTAGTCCTTTTTGTTGAGGTTTTGGAACGAGCGGGTCGAAATGGGCCTTTCAATGGACCCGTTGGAATTTTAACTGAGTAAAAAGTAAAAAAATTGCGGTTTTTGCAATATAATTGTGTTGAAAAGCTCCTAATCAGTTACATGAACTCCTAAAATTTGATCAAACATTTTTGCGGTCCTTTTTGTAGAGGTTTCAAACGAGCGGGTCGAAATGGGCCTTTCAATGGACCCGTTGGAATTTTAACTAAGTAAAAAGTACATAAATTGAGGTTTTGCAATATAATTGTGTTGAACAGCTCCTAATCAACTACATGAACTCCTAAAATTTGTTTTAAATCTTGTTTTGCAGTCCTTTTTGTAGAGGTTTCGGACGAGTGGGTCGAAATGGGCCTTTCAATGGACCCGTTGGAATTTTAACTGAGTAAAAAGTACAGAAATTGAGGTTTTGGTATATAATTGTGTTGAAAAGCTCCTAATCAATTATTTGAACTCCTAGTATTTGATTAAAACGTGTTTTGCGGTCCTTTGTGTAGAGGTTTCGGTCGAGCAGGTCTAAATGGGCCTTTCAATGGACCCGTTGGAATTTTAACTGAGTAAAAAGTACATAAATTGAGGTTTTGCAATATAATTGTGTTGAAAAGCTCCTAATCAATTATTTGAACTCCTAGTATTTGATTAACACTTGTTTTGCGGTCCTTTGTGTAGAGGTTTCGGATGAGCGGGTCGAAATGGGCCATTCAATGGACCCGCTGGAATTTTAACTGAGTAAAAAGTACATAAATTGAGGTTTTCCAATATAATTGTGTTGAACAGCTCCTAATCAACTACATGAACTCCTAAAATTTGTTTAAATCTTGTTTTGCAGTCCTTTTTGTAGAGGTTTCGGACGAGTGGGTCGAAATGGGCCTTTCAATGGACCCGTTGGAATTTTAACTGAGTAAAAAGTACAAAAATTGCGATTTTGCAATATAATTGTGTTGAAAAGCTCCTAATCAATTATTTGAACTCCTAATATTTGATTAAAACTTGTTTTGCAGTCCTTTTTGTTGAGGTTTTGGAACGAGCGGGTCGAAATGGGCCTTTCAATGGACCCGTTGGAATTTTAACTGAGTAAAAAGTAAAAAAATTGCGGTTTTGCAATATAATTGTGTTGAAAAGCTCCTAATCAGTTACATGAACTCCTAAAATTTGATCAAAACATTTTTGCGGTCCTTTTTGTAGAGGTTTCAGACGAGCGGGTCGAAATGGGCCTTTCAATGGACCCGTTGGAATTTTAACTGAGTAAAAAGCATAGAAATTGAGGTTTTGCAATATAATTGTGTTGAAAAGCTCCTAATCAATTATTTGAACTCCTAAAAATTGATTAAAACATTTTTGCGGCCCTTTTTGTAGAGGTTTCGGAGTAGCGGGTCTAAATGGGCCTTTCAATGGACCCGTTGGAAATTTAACTGAGTAAAAAGTACATAATTTGAGGTTTTGCAATATAATTGTGGTGAAAAGCTCCTAATAAATTACATGAATTCCTAATATTTGAATAAAACATTTTTGCGGTCCTTTTTGTAGAGGTTTCGGACTAGCGGGTCTAAATGGGCCTTTCAATGGACCCGTTGGAATTTTAACTGAGTAAAAAGTACATAAATTGAGGTTTTTCAATATAATTGTGTTGAAAAGCTCCTAATCAATTACATGAACTCCAAAATTTTGATTAAAACTTGTTTTGCGGTCCTTTTGTAGAGGTTTCGGACGAGCGGGTCGAAATGGGCCTTTCAATGGACCCGTTGGAATTTTAACTGAGTAAAAAGTACAGAAATTGCGGTTTTGCAATATAATTGTGTTGAAAAGCTCCTAATCAATTATTTGAACTCCTAATATTTGATTAAAACTTGTTTTGCGGTCCTTTTTGCAGAGGTTTCGGACGAGCAGGTCTAAATGGACCTTTCAATGGACCCGTTGGAATTTTAACTGAGTAAAAAGTTTAGAAATTGTGGTTTTGCAATATAATTGTGTTGAAAAGCTCCTAATCAATTACATAAACTCCAAAATTTTGATTAAAACTTGTTTTGCGGTCCTTTTTGTAGAGGTTTCGGACGAGCGGGTCGAAATGGGCCTTTCAATAGACCTGTTAGAATTTTAACTGAGTAAAAAGTACAGAAATTGCAGTTTTGCAATATAATTGTGTTGAAAAGCTCCTAATCAATTACATGAACTCCTAAAATTTGATTAAAACATTTTTCCGGTCCTTTTTGTAGAGGTTTCGGACGAGCGGGTCGAAATGGGCCTTTCAATGGACCCGTTGGAATTTTAACTAAGTAAAAAGTACAGAAATTGCGGTTTTGCAATATAATTGTGTTGAAAAGCTCCTAATCAATTATTTGAACTCCTAGTATTTGATTAAAACTTGTTTTGCGGTCCTTTGTGTAGAGGTTTCGGTCGAGCAGGTCTAAATGGGCCTTTCAATGGACCCGTTGGAATTTTAACTGAGTAAAAAGTACATAAATTGAGGTTTGCAATATAATTGTGTTGAAAAGCTCCTAATCAACTACATGAACTTCTAAAATTTGTTTAAAACTTGTTTTGCAGTCCTTTTTGTAGAGGTTTCGGACGAGTGGGTCGAAATGGGCCTTTCAATGGACCCGTTGGAATTTTAACTGAGTAAAAAGTACATAAATTGAGGTTTTGCAATATAATTGTGTTGAAAAGCTCCTAATCAACTACATGAACTCCTGAAATTTGTTTAAAACTTGTTTTGCTGTCCTTTTTGTAGAGGTTTCGGACGAGTGGGTCGAAATGGGCCTTTCAATGGACCCATTGGAATTTTAACTGAGTAAAAAGTACAAAAATTGCGGTTTTGCAATATAATTGTGTTGAAAAGCTCCAAATCAATTATTTGAACTCCTAATATTTGATTAAAACTTGTTTTGCAGTCCTTTTTGTAGAGGTTTTGGAACGAGCGGGTCGAAATGGGCCTTTCCATGGACCCGTTGGAATTTTAACTGAGTAAAAAGTAAAAAAATTGCGGTTTTGCAATATAATTGTATTGAAAAGCTCCTAATCAATTATTTGAACTCCTAGTATTTGATTAAAACTTGTTTTGCGGTCCTTTGTGTAGAGGTTTCGGTCGAGCAGGTCTAAATGGGCCTTTCAATGGATCCGTTGGAATTTTAACTGAGTAAAAAGTACATAAATTGAGGTTTTGCAATATAATTGTGTTGAAAAGCTCCTAATCAACTACATGAACTCCTAAAATTTGTTTAAAACTTGTTTTGTAGTCCTTTTTGTAGAGGTTTCGGACGAGTGGGTCGAAATGGGCCTTTCAATGGACCCGTTGGAATTTTAACTGAGTAAAAAGTACAAAAATTGCGGTTTTGCAATATAATTGTGTTGAAAAGCTCCTAATCAATTATTTGAACTCCTAATATTTGATTAAAACTTGTTTTGCAGTCCTTTTTGTAGAGGTTTTGGAACGAGCGGGTCGAAATGGGCCCTTCAATGGACCCGTTGGAATTTTAACTGAGTAAAAAGTAAAAAAATTGCGGTTTTGCAATATAATTGTGTTGAAAAGCTCCTAATCAATTACATGAACTCCTAAAATTTGATTAAAACATTTTTGCGGTCCTTTTTGTAGATGTTTCAGACGAGCGGGTCGAAATGGGCCTTTCAATGGACCCGTTGGAATTTTAACTGAGTAAAAAGTACAGAAATTGAGGTTTTGCAATATAATTGTGTTGAAAAGCTCCTAATCAAATATTTGAACTCCTAAAATTTGATTAAATCATTTTTGCGGTCCTTTTTGTAGAGGTTTCGGACTAGCGGGTCTAAATGGGCCTTTCAATGGACCTGTTGGAAATTTAACTGAGTAAAAAGTACATAAATTGAGGTTTTTCAATATAATTGTGTTGAAAAGCTCCTAATCAATTACATGAACTCCAAAATTTTGATTAAAACTTGTTTTGCGGTCCTTTTGTAGAGGTTTCGGACGAGCGTGTCAAAATGGGCCTTTTAAAGGACCCGTTGGAATTTTAACTGAGTAAAAAGTACAGAAATCGTGGTTTTGCAATATAATTGTGTTGAAAAGCTCCTAATCAATTATTTGAACTCCTAATATTTGATTAAAACTTGTTTTGCGGTCCTTTTTGCAGAGGTTTCGGACGAGCAGGTCTAAATGGACCTTTCAATGGACCCGTTGGAATTTTAACTGAGTAAAAAGTACAGAAATTGAGGTTTTGCAATATAATTGTGTTGAAAAGCTCCTAATCAATTACATAAACTCCAAAATTTTGATTAAAACTTGTTTTGCGGTCCTTTTTGTAGAGGTTTCGGACGAGCGGGTCGAAATGGGCCTTTCAATGGACCTGTTGGAAATTTAACTGAGTAAAAAGTACAGAAATTGAGGTTTTGCAATATAATTGTGTTGAAAAGCTCCTAATCAAATATTTGAACTCCTAAAATTTGTTTAAAACATTTTTGCGGTCCTTTTTGTAGAGGTTTCGGACTAGCGGGTCTAAATGGGCCTTTCAATGGACCTGTTGGAAATTTAACTGAGTAAAAAGTACATAAATTGAGGTTTTGCAATATAATTGTGGTGAAAAGCTCCTAATCAATTACATGAATTCCTAATATTTGAATAAAACATTTTTGCGGTCCTTTTTGTAGAGGTTTTGGACTAGCGGGTCTAAATGGGCCTTTCAATGGACCCGTTGGAATTTTAACTGAGTAAAAAGTACATAAATTGAGGTTTTTCAATGTAATTGTGTTGAAAAGCTCCTAATCAATTACATGAACTCCAAAATTTTGATTAAAACTTGTTTTGCGGTCCTTTTGTAGAGGTTTCGGACGAGAGTGTCGAAATGGGCCTTTCAATGGACCCGTTGGAATTTTAACTGAGTAAAAAGTACAGAAATCGCGGTTTTGTAATATAATTGTGTTGAAAAGCTCCTAATCAATTATTTGAACTCCTAATATTTGATTAAAACTTGTTTTGCGGTCCTTTTTGTAGAGGTTTCAGACGAGCGGGTCGAAATGAGCCTTTCAATGGACCAGATGGAATTCTAACTGAGTAAAAAGTACAGAAATTGCGGTTTTGCAATATAATTGTGTTGAAAAGCTCCTAATCAATTACATGAATTCCTAAAATTTGATTAAAACTTGTTTTACAGTCCTTTTTGTAGAGGTTTCGGACTAGCGGGTCGAAATGGGCCTTTCCATGGACCCGTTGGAATTTTAACTGAGTAAAAAGTAAAAAAATTGCGGTTTTGCAATATAATTGTATTGAAAAGCTCCTAATCAATTATTTGAACTCCTAAAATTTGTTTAAAACTTGTTTTGCAGTCCTTTTTGTAGAGGTTTCGGACGAGTGGGTCGAAATGGGCCTTTCAATGGACCCGTTGGAATTTTAACTGAGTAAAAAGTACAAAAATTGCGGTTTTGCAATATAATTGTGTTGAAAAGCTCCAAATCAATTATTTGAACTCCTAATATTTGATTAAAACTTGTTTTGCAGTCCTTTTTGTAGAGGTTTTGGAACGAGCGGGTCGAAATGGGCCTTTCCATGGACCCGTTGGAATTTTAACTGAGTAAAAAGTAAAAAAATTGCGGTTTTGCAATATAATTGTATTGAAAAGCTCCTAATCAATTATTTGAACTCCTAGTATTTGATTAAAACTTGTTTTGCGGTCCTTTGTGTAGAGGTTTCGGTCGAGCAGGTCTAAATGGGCCTTTCAATGGATCCGTTGGAATTTTAACTGAGTAAAAAGTACATAAATTGAGGTTTTGCAATATAATTGTGTTGAAAAGCTCCTAATCAACTACATGAACTTCTAAAATTTGTTTAAAACTTGTTTTGCAGTCCTTTTTGTAGAGGTTTAGGACGAGTGGGTCGAAATGGGCCTTTCAATGGACCCGTTGGAATTTTAACTGAGTAAAAAGTACAAAAATTGCGGTTTTGCAATATAATTGTGTTGAAAAGCTCCTAATCAATTATTTGAACTCCTAATATTTGATTAAAACTTGTTTTGCAGTCCTTTTTGTAGAGGTTTTGGAACGAGCGGGTCGAAATGGGCCTTTCAATGGACCCGTTGGAATTTTAACTGAGTAAAAAGTAAAAAAAATTGCGGTTTTGCAATATAATTGTGTTGAAAAGCTCCTAATCAATTACATGAACTCCTAAAATTTGATTAAAACATTTTTGCGGTCCTTTTTGTAGAGGTTTCAGACGAGCGGGTCGAAATGGGCCTTTCAATGGACCCGTTGGAATTTTAACTGAGTAAAAAGTACAGAAATTGAGGTTTTGCAATATAATTGTGTTGAAAAGCTCCTAATCAAATATTTGAACTCCTAAAATTTGATTAAATCATTTTTGCGGTCCTTTTTGTAGAGGTTTCGGACTAGCGGGTCTAAATGGGCCTTTCAATGGACCTGTTTGAAATTTAACTGAGTAAAAAGTACATAAATTGAGGTTTTTCAATATAATTGTGTTGAAAAGCTCCTAATCAATGACATGAACTCCAAAATTTTGATTAAAACTTGTTTTGCGGTCCTTTTGTAGAGGTTTCGGACGAGCGTGTCAAAATGGGCCTTTCAAAGGACCCGTTGGAATTTTAACTGAGTAAAAAGTACAGAAATCGTGGTTTTGTAATATAATTGTGTTGAAAAGCTCCTAATCAATTATTTGAACTCCTAATATTTGATTAAAACTTGTTTTGCGGTCCTTTTTGCAGAGGTTTCGGACGAGCAGGTCTAAATGGACCTTTCAATGGACCCGTTGGAATTTTAACTGAGTAAAAAGTACAGAAATTGAGGTTTTGCAATATAATTGTGTTGAAAAGCTCCTAATCAATTACATAAACTCCAAAATTTTGATTAAAACTTGTTTTGCGGTCCTTTTTGTAGAGGTTTCGGACGAGCGGGTCGAAATGGGCCTTTCAATGGACCTGTTGGAAATTTAACTGAGTAAAAAGTACAGAAATTGAGGTTTTGCAATATAATTGTGTTGAAAAGCTCCTAATCAAATATTTGAACTCCTAAAATTTGATTAAATCATTTTTGCGGTCCTTTTTGTAGAGGTTTCGGACTAGCGGGTCTAAATGGGCCTTTCAATGGACCTGTTGGAAATTTAACTGAGTAAAAAGTACATAAATTGAGGTTTTGCAATATAATTGTGGTGAAAAGCTCCTAATCAATTACATGAATTCCTAATATTTGAATAAAACATTTTTGCGGTCCTTTTTGTAGAGGTTTTGGACTAGCGGGTCTAAATGGGCCTTTCAATGGACCCGTTGGAATTTTAACTGAGTAAAAAGTACATAAATTGAGGTTTTTCAATGTAATTGTGTTGAAAAGCTCCTAATCAATTACATGAACTCCAAAATTTTGATTAAAACTTGTTTTGCGGTCCTTTTCTAGAGGTTTCGGACGAGCGTGTCGAAATGGGCCTTTCAATGGACCCGTTGGAATTTTAACTGAGTAAAAAGTACAGAAATCGCGGTTTTGTAATATAATTGTGTTGAAAAGCTCCTAATCAATTATTTGAACTCCTAATATTTGATTAAAACTTGTTTTGCGGTCCTTTTTGTAGAGGTTTCAGACGAGCGGGTCGAAATGAGCCTTTCAATGGACCCGTTGGAATTCTAACTGAGTAAAAAGTACAGAAATTGCGGTTTTGCAATATAATTGTGTTGAAAAGCTCCTAATCAATTACATGAATTCCTAAAATTTGATTAAAACTTGTTTTACAGTCCTTTTTGTAGAGGTTTCGGACTAGCGGGTCGAAATGGGCCTTTCAATGGACCCGTTGGAAATTTAACTGAGTAAAAAGTACAGAAATTGAGGTTTTGCAATATAATTGTGTTGAAAAGCTCCTAATCAATTACATAAACTCCAAAATTTTGATTAAAACTTGTTTTGCGGTCCTTTTAGTAGAGGTTTCGGACGAGCGGGTCGAAATGGGCCTTTCAATAGACCCGTTGGAATTTTAACTGAGTAAAAAGTACAGAAATTGCGGTTTTGCAATATAATTGTGTTAAAAAGCTCCTAATCAATTATTTGAACTCCTAATATTTGATTAAAACTTGTTTTGCGGTCCTTTTTATAGAGGTTTCGGTCGAGCAGGTCTAAATGGGCCTTTCAATGGACCCGTTGGAATTTTAACTAAGTAAAAAGTACATAAATTGAGGTTTTGCAATATAATTGTGTTGAAAAGCTCCTAATCAACTACATGAACTCCTAAAATTTGTTTAAAACTTGTTTTGCAGTCCTTTTTGTAGAGGTTTCGGACGAGCGGGTCGAAATGGGCCTTTCAATGGACCCGTTGGAATTTTAACTAAGTAAAAAGTACAAAAATTGCGGTTTTGCAATATAATAGTGTTGAAAAGCTCCTAATCAATTATTTGAACTCCTAATATTTGATTAAAACTTGTTTTGCAGTCCTTTTTGTAGAGGTTTTGGAACGAGCGTGTAATTCCCTCGTCCCGGTCTGGCCGGATGACCGGTCCGAGTGAGCTACACGGGGAAAACCGAAGCGAAACCCAAAGGATTCCCCCTCGGTTAGCAACCCTATTTTTTTTCTCTTTTTATATTAATCTAGATGAATATTAATTCCTATGTGATTCACAACAGCGGAAAACGTTCAAAGGAAAAACTCGTTCGAATCACAACCACGCATAAATAGTCAATTTTAAGCTTATAAGGCAGACAGTATCGATACCCTAATCAGGGGTATCGATACCCTCCTTCTAGGTCAACCCAGGAAGTCAACACGAGAAGGCCGTATCGATACCCTTACCAGGGGTATCGATACCCTCTTCCTCGGTCAACTTCCTTGGTCAACAGATTTGACCCGTATCGATACTCGGGACCCCGTATCGATACGCTCCTAACTAACTCCCCAAACCCAGATTACAGAAACTTTGGACGGTATCGATACCCTAAGGGTATCGATACCCTAGGCAAAATCTGAGGCATTTGGGCAGGAGAGTATCGATACCCTTACCAGGGGTATCGATACCCCCTGCACTGCAACTCCTCAAACTCAACTAAAACGACCCCAACACGACCCTTCATGCATTTCTCGACTCACCTAAGCGTATACCAACATGCAAGCACACATAAATAAGCCATGGGTGTCATTCAACATAGATTTAAGCTTTCATACATAGCATTCAATTCAATGAGCAATATAGGCAATAATAAGCACACATGAAGGCTCAAATGGTCTTAAAGGCACAAGTCAAACACAAGAGGTTTGCAACCATACATAAGGCAACCTAAACACCCTAAAGCATGCCATCATACACACCAACAAACATCAAGGTATTACATGCATTCAATCCATAATTAATTCAAACATCAACATTAGGCATTAACAACAATAAGCCAACACTTAGGAGTCTAGATACAAGCTCCTAAGACACGTAGCATTTCCCATTGCTAGACTATTACATTATTTAATTAAATCATACTTGAGCAAACCACCACACGCTTGGACGCCCTTATCTTGCTCCTTGCTAACTCCAAGCTAAAGATCTGCATTGTCGGAAAAAGGAGAGCGTAAGCATAAAGCTTAGTGAGCGGAGCTCTAAAACATAACTACGACAATGCAGGGTTCAAAGCTTTCTTTTAAAAGTAAAGGTCAACGCATACAAATCATCCAACTACCTAATCCTTCTACTAACATACGAGTTCATCCAAGGGTCAACAACATAGGCATTTATCATAGCATTACACCTCATAGTATACGTAAGGACATAATCCTAGATTAAAGCAAGACAATATGAAGACAATGATATAGTGAGATACAACATGAACATTACATGGCATGCACAAGCATAACCAAAACACACACGGTGGGACTACACATCACCGTTTCGACTAGTAGTTTTCCAATGGGACTACACATCAAAGTACTCTTCTACTAGTCACTACCGGCGGGACTACACATCACCGGAGTCTTATACCACTCGCTACCGGCGGGACTACACATCACCGGAGCAACGACAACCATCACGTGAGGTTCGACACCAACCATGCAACACAATGCACAATTACTACCATACGACATGTACTCACTATATCATGCACAACCAAAACAAGATGTAACAAAATCCACAATTAGCATCACTTACTACTTAGAATCTTACCAATCACAAATGGTCTTACTCACCATTTTCGTGCACAACTTGCACCAACTTACTTACACCTTACAAGGCATATCAACGACATCATTAATACCATCATACATGATCAACGATATAATATTAAGCAATCATAATTCTTCCCAAATTATTTAAGTTTCATGCTTGACAAACCATCACCACAAGTAATGAAAACAAATGGAAAAAGGGAAATTAAAGAGGCAATTCACATCAACTTACCCTTGAGTTTAATTCAACTTTTCAAGCCAAATCTAAATCCTTTCAAAACCATCTTTGAACCAAAACATTACTTGAAAACATTTTCACCTCCACATGCTAGAACCAACCTTTGAAATCAATTTAAAACATTAACCACTCACCTCATTTCCTTAAGCAAAACAAGCAAAGCCAAATCAAGCCTCCTCACTACCGGATTCGATCCCAAAGCTTTACCAACGCAATTCCTTGCTTCTAATCACCTCAACACAAGTGAATTAACCTCGAATCAGTCCACAACTCAACATAGCAAACCCGGAATACAATTCAAATATTAAACACTTGTTTTTCGAACCAAGAACAACCCCCAAAAAGCCATTCCCGAGCAGCCCCCTTGCACAGCCGAAAACCATTGATTCCAACTCTTTTAACACACCTAATAGCTTCCAAAACAACCCCTAACTATCATACAACCATCAGCCCTCATTTTCCAATATAAAACAGCCCCAAAACTCACTTCTAAACCCTCCTAAAACCTCATATTTACCCAAATCCGAAAATTTCATCAAACCATTCAAAACTCACATATGTTATACCATTTAACTTCTATACATCATTACTAACCATATTAAATCAAAACATTAAGCTTAACAACTTAAAGCTTCCATTTTTAATCAAAATATTTCAAAACTCTATTTTCCAAAACTTCCATGAAAATGAAAATAAGTGGTACTTTTAAAGAGAGGGAGTTGAGGGGAAGTCAAAAACGTAATTACCTTTCAAAACCGAGCCAAAATGAGGGAGGAAGGAGATGAAATAGAAGCTCCCATGGAGGGGGATGTTTCTGTCGTTGGAAGAAATGAAGAAGAAGAGGATGATGGGGTTTATTTGAAATATAAGGTAATAAAAATGGGTTTTATTTGATATTTACACAAATGCCATTAATGAATGGCTATTGGGCTTGGTTTAAAGATTGGGTCCAACACCTTTATTTTATTTGCAAACAAAACCGAACCATTATTTAATTTACTTAAATTATAAAACCGAACTCGAAATAATATTAAAATATTATTTTCACCCGACCCCTAAACCGGGGTGTTACAACTCTCCCCTACTTAAGGAAATTTCGTCCCCGAAATTATCAGACAGAAAGAGTCCCTGACACATGCCCCTCCACACTTTCTCTCACCACAACGTACTCACCAACTCGGTAGACTCACCACACAATATTAGCTATCTGATGTCAAGGTCTCAACGGATCCTTCAATGCATGACCATTTTAAACTCAACTCAATCTCTTCAACAACATAACACGAAACAAAACTGGCTCACCCTTCTGAATCATAGATACACAGAACATATCACAAATCTCTTTCTAACTCCGGTGGTAACCGCAACAGATAAACAACTGAACTAGCCCGATTCACAATCCCATACAACACTGTTTGAATTCTTGACCCATAACCTTCTCTAGCTGACCATCTGACTTCAACATGTAACCAAACACTACGCAGACGTCTTCAAAAATCTAGCAGAAATCTCGAATCTCTATCGGCCACTATTGATCTCAAGACACTGTTCAATTCATGATCTTGCTAAGGCACAACTCCACCATCTTACCCACGGTACAAGTAGCTTGAACATGTATAAAATGAGCACACTCGATGTAACTATCATTGCTCACTCGGCTAAACTCTCTCGTGAGAAATCAAAGGCGAACCGGACACAAAGTCCCTCAAATCTATTTCCCACTTTCATTACGAATCTCCCACAGATGTAACAAACTAGAAGAAACTGATGCTCGATCTTGACACACAGGCAAACTATACACTTACTCGCATACCGAACCACGTCATTCATCAACTCACCCAGAAGTACTCATCTTCGACCCACAATACCTCTTCATACTATTCTGATGCCATACAAATAAACTGTCATATGCTTCGGCCAACACAATACGTCTCAAAACACTATGTCAATTGGTACAACAATTCTGTCTCTAACAATACAAATTCTATCATCTCTGAACTGTACTCTGAAGGTTTTCTTTCTGATGTGCCTTGCACGTGAGGGGCCAAGAATCTATCTTGCAACTGTTTCTCTTCAAGCATTCTGACTCAATGTAGGTTCAACATAAAATGCGGCAATTACAACTCGCAACTCGACTACTAACCTAACAACAATTACAACTCTGAACATCGGTTGTTACGTTGGTTATCTTCGGATGGTACTCAATCTTGATATTACAGTCTTCAAGCGTTTCTAACACTTATGCTGTTCAAGTTTCAACCCTTCCTAAGTTGTCTAACAATTCAAGCTCTGATGATCTGTACATATACACTGTGCATTTCTTACTATACAAGCCTTGTCTCTAAGTCTTCGAAGCAAATACAACTGTAATTAACTCTATGTCTCATATCAGATAACTCTTCTCACAGTCTTCCAACTATCTTGATGAACAAGCCGGAATCTTCTGCATTGCATAAGCACACAACCTAACTCTACAATGTGACACATTACTATGGTTCACAAACTCTTTCTTTGATATAAGCTGATTCAAGGTCGAAGTTCCCTTTAAGGTTTCTTTCGGTTTCTCAAGGGCTCATTGTCTCGCATCTAACCACACAAACTGATCATTTTTCTGTAGCAATCTATCAATGGAGCAACTATCTTCAACTGATTATTTACAATTCTCTTAAAGCAACAATGCTAGACATAGGAACTATAGTTACATGTCACAGTCTTCAAATTTCTTCCAACTCATATCTTCTTCTGACTACTCGGGATTTACCCTAATACACTCGGCCAATCCACATGTCTTAGGAGAACATCTTCCTTAACTCGGAGCTCACGCTTGCACAACTTAGCATACAACTGATTCCCTAAAAGGATCTACCACACTAACTTCAAAGCTTGGCATAGCCTTCTTCGGTACGCGAATATACCCGCGTGTCATCTATGTGAGCTACTATAACTGATCAAGGACTTAGAAAAACATTTTTTTTGCTCAACATCTCTTGCAAAAGTAACTTACACACTAGTCTAACAGAGCGGCATAACTCAAAACCCAAAGTGATCACATCTGCCCCGAAAGCTGTCTTCAATGCTTCAACTTCTCTCATTTTCAACTGGTAATAATCGGATCTCAAACCAACCTTCGAACAGACTAAAACATACACTAACAGATCAACAAGCCACCAACGTACAGAAACGAATACCAACTACTCACTGTCTACTATTTCAGTTATCTGAAATCTAATCACATTCTTGTATCGTCTTCTCTCTTCTTCACAATTTGTATTGTTATCCTCTAAGATGATGCACTAAGACAAAGAATCTAAGGTCTAACAAACTCGTATTTGTTCCTTCAACACTCTCAAGCCGGTCGAGAATCATAAGGTACAGAGCAACCCAAATAGGAGCAAACTCGGAGACGGTCTCAAAATCAAACCCTTCTTCCCTATCAAGAGACAAACCGGGCAATTCTTCCAAACACCTCTAGGATAAGCACAACCTATTCTAACATCATGTGGTCAAATCCTCATTCAAAAATCAAATCTATAACATTTGCTAGGCAAGCCTGTCAACCAAAGTCAATCAATCCTTGACTTCTAAAGCTGGATTTAACATTCGATACAAAACCCACATTCCTATCTTCCGTTACAATCTCATAGTCATCCGCAAGCTCTAAGAAAACTTCCATTGTCTCAAAGTCCACCCTAACTCTATGTTCTACAAGCAATCCCATACATAGTTTCACATCAAAACCGTAAAAAGCAATTCCATCGCATCAACTGAAAACACGTGCCACTGAACCGTCAACGGACATCCCTTGTACATCTTTCTGACCGCGACTGTATCCTCGAAGGAGCTAGCAACACCAACACCTACCCCTAGTACCTCACAAGGTAGATTCAACAACTTCGTATGCTCACTCCGAACTCACGGACAAGTAGATTCAGAATAAATCAGAAAAACAAGCCCAATGACTGTATCGAGGAATTACTTGCTACAACATCGACATCCTTCCGAAGCCAACTCTTAAGTCTCCACTTCTATTACCACTCATATCAAGATCGGTCACATTGTTCTCTCTCACAGAAACCAACTCATACACGTTGCCCCAAACAAACAAACTGCACTCCCAACTCTGGTACGGTCATACTACCCTGAACTACAGCACTAGGCCCACGCCTCGGCCTCAAACTTACCAAAGACAACAATACAATAATAAACAAAACACACAAACAAGAATATTTAGGGTTAGCAAGAGCAAGGGTCCAAGGTGCTCAAGTATATTCCTTTACAAAAATCTTTTCAAATAAGTAATAGTAGCAATGGGAACTCGACACTACGCTTTAACACAAACATCATGCTAACACATGCTTTCGATCACCGTACTAACAAGCAAACATCAAGCATACATGGCAAAACATTCACCGAGACATAACAACAACATAACACTTCAAACTTACCTCACTTACCTACCCGAGGTCTCGAAAACCTCAGGCTCTGATACCAATAAATGTAACCCCCTCGTCCCGGTCTGGCCGGATGACCGGTCCGAGTGAGCTACACGGGGAAAACCGAAGCGAAACCCAAAGGATTCCCCCTCGGTTAGCAACCCTATTTTTTTTCTCTTTTTATATTAATCTAGATGAATATTAATTCCTATGTGATTCACAACAGCGGAAAACGTTCAAAGGAAAAACTCGTTCGAATCACAACCACACATAAAAAGTCAATTTTAAGCTTATAAGGCAGACAGTATCGATACCCTAATCAGGGGTATCGATACCCTCCTTCTAGGTCAACCCAGGAAGTCAACACGAGAAGGCCGTATCGATACCCTTACCAGGGGTATCGATACCCTCTTCCTCGGTCAACTTCCTTGGTCAACAGATTTGACCCGTATCGATACTCGGGACCCCGTATCGATACGCTCCTAACTAACTCCCCAAACCCAGATTACAGAAACTTTGGACGGTATCGATACCCTAGGCAAAATCTGAGGCATTTGGGCAGGAGAGTATCGATACCCTTACCAGGGGTATCGATACCCCTTGCACTGTAACTCCTCAAACTCAACTAAAACGACCCCAACACGACCCTTCATGCATTTCTCGACTCACCTAAGCGTATACCAACATGCAAGCACACATAAATAAGCCATGGGTGTCATTCAACATAGATTTAAGCTTTCATACATAGCATTCAATTCAATGAGCAATATAGGCAATAATAAGCATACATGAAGGCTCAAATGGTCTTAAAGGCACAAGTCAAACACAAGAGGTTTGCAACCATACATAAGGCAACCTAAACACCCTAAAGCATGCCATCATACACACCAACAAACATCAAGGTATTACATGCATTCAATCCATAATTAATTCAAACATCAACATTAGGCATTAACAACAATAAGCCAACACTTAGGAGTCTAGATACAAGCTCCTAAGACACGTAGCATTTCCCATTGCTAGACTATTACATTATTTAATTAAATCATACTTGAGCAAACCACCACACGCTTGGACGCCCTTATCTTGCTCCTTGCTAACTCCAAGCTAAAGATCTGCATTGTCGGAAAAAGGAGAGCGTAAGCATAAAGCTTAGTGAGCGGAGCTCTAAAACATAACTACGACAATGCAGGGTTCAAAGCTTTCTTTTAAAAGTAAAGGTCAACGCATACAAATCATCCAACTACCTAATCCTTCTACTAACATACGAGTTCATCCAAGGGTCAACAACATAGGCATTTATCATAGCATTACACCTCATAGTATACGTAAGGACATAATCCTAGATTAAAGCAAGACAATATGAAGACAATGATATAGTGAGATACAACATGAACATTACATGGCATGCACAAGCATAACCAAAACACACACGGTGGGACTACACATCACCGTTTCGACTAGTAGTTTTCCAATGGGACTACACATCAAAGTACTCTTCTACTAGTCACTACCGGCGGGACTACACATCACCGGAGTCTTATACCACTCGCTACCGGCGGGACTACACATCACCGGAGTAACGACAACCATCACGTGAGGTTCGACACCAACCATGCAACACAATGCACAATTACTACCATACGACATGTACTCACTATATCATGCACAACCAAAACAAGATGTAACAAAATCCACAATTAGCATCACTTACTACTTAGAATCTTACCAATCACAAATGGTCTTACTCACCATTTTCGTGCACAACTTGCACCAACTTACTTACACCTTACAAGGCATATCAACGACATCATTAATACCATCATACATGATCAACGATATAATATTAAGCAATCATAATTCTTCCCAAATTATTTAAGTTTCATGCTTGACAAACCATCACCACAAGTAATGAAAACAAATGGAAAAAGGGAAATTAAAGAGGCAATTCACATCAACTTACCCTTGAGTTTAATTCAACTTTTCAAGCCAAATCTAAATCCTTTCAAAACCATCTTTGAACCAAAACATTACTTGAAAACATTTTCACCTCCACATGCTAGAACCAACCTTTGAAATCAATTTAAAACATTAACCACTCACCTCATTTCCTTAAGCAAAACAAGCAAAGCCAAATCAAGCCTCCTCACTACCGGATTCGATCCCAAAGCTTTACCAACGCAATTCCTTGCTTCTAATCACCTCAACACAAGTGAATTAACCTCGAATCAGTCCACAACTCAACATAGCAAACCCGGAATACAATTCAAATATTAAACACTTGTTTTTCGAACCAAGAACAACCCCCAAAAAGCCATTCCCGAGCAGCCCCCTTGCACAGCCGAAAACCATTGATTCCAACTCTTTTAACACACCTAATAGCTTCCAAAACAACCCCTAACTATCATACAACCATCAGCCCTCATTTTCCAATATAAAACAGCCCCAAAACTCACTTCTAAACCCTCCTAAAACCTCATATTTACCCAAATCCGAAAATTTCATCAAACCATTCAAAACTCACATATGTTATACCATTTAACTTCTATACATCATTACTAACCATATTAAATCAAAACATTAAGCTTAACAACTTAAAGCTTCCATTTTTAATCAAAATCTTTCAAAACTCTATTTTCCAAAACTTCCATGAAAATGAAAATAAGTGGTACTTTTAAAGAGAGGGAGTTGAGGGGAAGTCAAAAACGTAATTACCTTTCAAAACCGAGCCAAAATGAGGGAGGAAGGAGATGAAATAGAAGCTCCCATGGAGGGGGATGTTTCTGTCGTTGGAAGAAATGAAGAAGAAGAGGATGATGGGGTTTATTTGAAATATAAGGTAATAAAAATGGGTTTTATTTGATATTTACACAAATGCCATTAATGAATGGCTATTGGGCTTGGTTTAAAGATTGGGTCCAACACCTTTATTTTATTTGCAAACAAAACCGAACCATTATTTAATTTACTTAAATTATAAAACCGAACTCGAAATAATATTAAAATATTATTTTCACCCGACCCCTAAACCGGGGTGTTACAACTCTCCCCTACTTAAGGAAATTTCGTCCCCAAAATTATCAGACAGAAAGAGTCCCTGACACATGCCCCTCCACACTTTCTCTCACCACAACGTACTCACCAACTCGGTAGACTCACCACACAATATTAGCTATCTGATGTCAAGGTCTCAACGGATCCTTCAATGCATGACCATTTTAAACTCAACTCAATCTCTTCAACAACATAACACGAAACAAAACTGGCTCACCCTTCTGAATCATAGATACACAGAACATATCACAAATCTCTTTCTAACTCCGGTGGTAACCGCAACAGATAAACAACTGAACTAGCCCGATTCACAATCCCATACAACACTGTTTGAATTCTTGACCCATAACCTTCTCTAGCTGACCATCTGACTTCAACATGTAACCAAACACTACGCAGACGTCTTCAAAAATCTAGCAGAAATCTCGAATCTCTATCGGCCACTATTGATCTCAAGACACTGTTCAATTCATGATCTTGCTAAGGCACAACTCCACCATCTTACCCACGGTACAAGTAGCTTGAACATGTATAAAATGAGCACACTCGATGTAACTATCATTGCTCACTCGGCTAAACTCTCTCGTGAGAAATCAAAGGCGAACCGGACACAAAGTCCCTCAAATCTATTTCCCACTTTCATTACGAATCTCCCACAGATGTAACAAACTAGAAGAAACTGATGCTCGATCTTGACACACAGGCAAACTATACACTTACTCGCATACCGAACCACGTCATTCATCAACTCACCCAGAAGTACTCATCTTCGACCCACAATACCTCTTCATACTATTCTGATGCCATACAAATAAACTGTCATATGCTTCGGCCAACACAATACGTCTCAAAACACTATGTCAATTGGTACAACAATTCTGTCTCTAACAATACAAATTCTATCATCTCTGAACTGTACTCTGAAGGTTTTCTTTCTGATGTGCCTTGCACGTGAGGGGCCAAGAATCTATCTTGCAACTGTTTCTCTTCAAGCATTCTGACTCAATGTAGGTTCAACATAAAATGCGGCAATTACAACTCGCAACTCGACTACTAACCTAACAACAATTACAACTCTGAACATCGGTTGCTACGTTGGTTATCTTCGGATGGTACTCAATCTTGATATTACAGTCTTCAAGCGTTTCTAACACTTATGCTGTTCAAGTTTCAACCCTTCCTAAGTTGTCTAACAATTCAAGCTCTGATGATCTGTACATATACACTGTGCATTTCTTACTATACAAGCCTTGTCTCTAAGTCTTCGAAGCAAATACAACTGTAATTAACTCTATGTCTCATATCAGATAACTCTTCTCACAGTCTTCCAACTATCTTGATGAACAAGCCGGAATCTTCTGCATTGCATAAGCACACAACCTAACTCTACAATGTGACACATTACTATGGTTCACAAACTCTTTCTTTGATATAAGCTGATTCAAGGTCGAAGTTCCCTTTAAGGTTTCTTTCGGTTTCTCAAGGGCTCATTGTCTCGCATCTAACCACACAAACTGATCATTTTTCTGTAGCAATCTATCAATGGAGCAACTATCTTCAACTGATTATTTACAATTCTCTTAAAGCAACAATGCTAGACATAGGAACTATAGTTACATGTCACAGTCTTCAAATTTCTTCCAACTCATATCTTCTTCTGACTACTCGGGATTTACCCTAATACACTCGGCCAATCCACATGTCTTAGGAGAACATCTTCCTTAACTCGGAGCTCACGCTTGCACAACTTAGCATACAACTGATTCCCTAAAAGGATCTACCACACTAACTTCAAAGCTTGGCATAGCCTTCTTCGGTACGCGAATATACCCGCGTGTCATCTATGTGAGCTACTATAACTGATCAAGGACTTAGAAAAACATTTTTTTTGCTCAACATCTCTTGCAAAAGTAACTTACACACTAGTCTAACAGAGCGGCATAACTCAAAACCCAAAGTGATCACATCTGCCCCGAAAGCTGTCTTCAATGCTTCAACTTCTCTCATTTTCAACTGGTAATAATCGGATCTCAAACCAACCTTCGAACAGACTAAAACATACACTAACAGATCAACAAGCCACCAACGTACAGAAACGAATACCAACTACTCACTGTCTACTGTTTCAGTTATCTGAAATCTAATCACATTCTTGTATCGTCTTCTCTCTTCTTCACAATTTGTACTGTTATCCTCTAAGATGATGCACTAAGACAAAGAATCTAAGGTCTAACAAACTCGTATTTGTTCCTTCAACACTCTCAAGCCGGTCGAGAATCATAAGGTACAGAGCAACCCAAATAGGAGCAAACTCGGAGACGGTCTCAAAATCAAACCCTTCTTCCCTATCAAGAGACAAACCGGGCAATTCTTCCAAACACCTCTAGGATAAGCACAACCTATTCTAACATCATGTGGTCAAATCCTCATTCAAAAATCAAATCTATAACATTTGCTAGGCAAGCCTGTCAACCAAAGTCAATCAATCCTTGACTTCTAAAGCTGGATTTAACATTCGATACAAAACCCACATTCCTATCTTCCGTTACAATCTCATAGTCATCCGCAAGCTCTAAGAAAACTTCCATTGTCTCAAAGTCCACCCTAACTCTATGTTCTACAAGCAATCCCATACATAGTTTCACATCAAAACCGTAAAAAGCAATTCCATCGCATCAACTGAAAACACGTGCCACTGAACCGTCAACGGACATCCCTTGTACATCTTTCTGACCGCGACTGTATCCTCGAAGGAGCTAGCAACACCAACACCTACCCCTAGTACCTCACAAGGTAGATTCAACAACTTCGTATGCTCACTCCGAACTCACGGACAAGTAGATTCAGAATAAATCAGAAAAACAAGCCCAATGACTGTATCGAGGAATTACTTGCTACAACATCGACATCCTTCCGAAGCCAACTCTTAAGTCTCCACTTCTATTACCACTCATATCAAGATCGGTCACATTGTTCTCTCTCACAGAAACCAACTCATACACGTTGCCCCAAACAAACAAACTGCACTCCCAACTCTGGTACGGTCATACTACCCTGAACTACAGCACTAGGCCCACGCCTCGGCCTCAAACTTACCAAAGACAACAATACAATAATAAACAAAACACACAAACAAGAATATTTAGGGTTAGCAAGAGCAAGGGTCCAAGGTGCTCAAGTATATTCCTTTACAAAAATCTTTTCAAATAAGTAATAGTAGCAATGGGAACTCGACACTACGCTTTAACACAAACATCATGCTAACACATGCTTTCGATCACCGTACTAACAAGCAAACATCAAGCATACATGGCAAAACATTCACCGAGACATAACAACAACATAACACTTCAAACTTACCTCACTTACCTACCCGAGGTCTCGGAAACCTCAGGCTCTGATACCAATAAATGTAACCCCCTCGTCCCGGTCTGGCCGGATGACCGGTCCGAGTGAGCTACACGGGGAAAACCGAAGCGAAACCCAAAGGATTCCCCCTCGGTTAGCAACCCTATTTTTTTTCTCTTTTTATATTAATCTAGATGAATATTAATTCCTATGTGATTCACAATAGCGGAAAACGTTCAAAGGAAAAACTCGTTCGAATCACAACCACACATAAAAAGTCAATTTTAAGCTTATAAGGCAGACAGTATCGATACCCTAATCAGGGGTATCGATACCCTCCTTCTAGGTCAACCCAGGAAGTCAACACGAGAAGGCCGTATCGATACCCTTACCAGGGGTATCGATACCCTCTTCCTCGGTCAACTTCCTTGGTCAACAGATTTGACCCGTATCGATACTCGGGACCCCGTATCGATACGCTCCTAACTAACTCCCCAAACCCAGATTACAGAAACTTTGGACGGTATCGATACCCTAGGCAAAATCTGAGGCATTTGGGCAGGAGAGTATCGATACCCTTACCAGGGGTATCGATACCCCTTGCACTGCAACTCCTCAAACTCAACTAAAACGACCCCAACACGACCCTTCATGCATTTCTCGACTCACCTAAGCGTATACCAACATGCAAGCACACATAAATAAGCCATGGGTGTCATTCAACATAGATTTAAGCTTTCATACATAGCATTCAATTCAATGAGCAATATAGGCAATAATAAGCATACATGAAGGCTCAAATGGTCTTAAAGGCACAAGTCAAACACAAGAGGTTTGCAACCATACATAAGGCAACCTAAACACCCTAAAGCATGCCATCATACACACCAACAAACATCAAGGTATTACATGCATTCAATCCATAATTAATTCAAACATCAACATTAGGCATTAACAACAATAAGCCAACACTTAGGAGTCTAGATACAAGCTCCTAAGACACGTAGCATTTCCCATTGCTAGACTATTACATTATTTAATTAAATCATACTTGAGCAAACCACCACACGCTTGGACGCCCTTATCTTGCTCCTTGCTAACTCCAAGCTAAAGATCTGCATTGTCGGAAAAAGGAGAGCGTAAGCATAAAGCTTAGTGAGCGGAGCTCTAAAACATAACTACGACAATGCAGGGTTCAAAGCTTTCTTTTAAAAGCAAAGGTCAACGCATACAAATCATCCAACTACCTAATCCTTCTACTAACATACGAGTTCATCCAAGGGTCAACAACATAGGCATTTATCATAGCATTACACCTCATAGTATACGTAAGGACATAATCCTAGATTAAAGCAAGACAATATGAAGACAATGATATAGTGAGATACAACATGAACATTACATGGCATGCACAAGCATAACCAAAACACACACGGTGGGACTACACATCACCGTTTCGACTAGTAGTTTTCCAATGGGACTACACATCAAAGTACTCTTCTACTAGTCACTACCGGCGGGACTACACATCACCGGAGTCTTATACCACTCGCTACCGGCGGGACTACACATCACCGGAGCAACGACAACCATCACGTGAGGTTCGACACCAACCATGCAACACAATGCACAATTACTACCATACGACATGTACTCACTATATCATGCACAACCAAAACAAGATGTAACAAAATCCACAATTAGCATCACTTACTACTTAGAATCTTACCAATCACAAATGGTCTTACTCACCATTTTCGTGCACAACTTGCACCAACTTACTTACACCTTACAAGGCATATCAACGACATCATTAATACCATCATACATGATCAACGATATAATATTAAGCAATCATAATTCTTCCCAAATTATTTAAGTTTCATGCTTGACAAACCATCACCACAAGTAATGAAAACAAATGGAAAAAGGGAAATTAAAGAGGCAATTCACATTAACTTACCCTTGAGTTTAATTCAACTTTTCAAGCCAAATCTAAATCCTTTCAAAACCATCTTTGAACCAAAACATTACTTGAAAACATTTTCACCTCCACATGCTAGAACCAACCTTTGAAATCAATTTAAAACATTAACCACTCACCTCATTTCCTTAAGCAAAACAAGCAAAGCCAAATCAAGCCTCCTCACTACCGGATTCGATCCCAAAGCTTTACCAACGCAATTCCTTGCTTCTAATCACCTCAACACAAGTGAATTAACCTCGAATCAGTCCACAACTCAACATAGCAAACCCGGAATACAATTCAAATATTAAACACTTGTTTTTCGAACCAAGAACAACCCCCAAAAAGCCATTCCCGAGCAGCCCCCTTGCACAGCCGAAAACCATTGATTCCAACTCTTTTAACACACCTAATAGCTTCCAAAACAACCCCTAACTATCATACAACCATCAGCCCTCATTTTCCAATATAAAACAGCCCCAAAACTCACTTCTAAACCCTCCTAAAACCTCATATTTACCCAAATCCGAAAATTTCATCAAACCATTCAAAACTCACATATGTTATACCATTTAACTTCTATACATCATTACTAACCATATTAAATCAAAACATTAAGCTTAACAACTTAAAGCTTCCATTTTTAATCAAAATCTTTCAAAACTCTATTTTCCAAAACTTCCATGAAAATGAAAATAAGTGGTACTTTTAAAGAGAGGGAGTTGAGGGGAAGTCAAAAACGTAATTACCTTTCAAAACCGAGCCAAAATGAGGGAGGGAGGAGATGAAATAGAAGCTCCCATGGAGGGGGATGTTTCTGTCGTTGGAAGAAATGAAGAAGAAGAGGATGATGGGGTTTATTTGAAATATAAGGTAATAAAAATGGGTTTTATTTGATATTTACACAAATGCCATTAATGAATGGCTATTGGGCTTGGTTTAAAGATTGGGTCCAACACCTTTATTTTATTTGCAAACAAAACCGAACCATTATTTAATTTACTTAAATTATAAAACCGAACTCGAAATAATATTAAAATATTATTTTCACCCGACCCCTAAACCGGGGTGTTACAACTCTCCCCTACTTAAGGAAATTTCGTCCCCGAAATTATCAGACAGAAAGAGTCCCTAACACATGCCCCTCCACACTTTCTCTCACCACAACGTACTCACCAACTCGGTAGACTCACCACACAATATTAGCTATCTGATGTCAAGGTCTCAACGGATCCTTCAATGCATGACCATTTTAAACTCAACTCAATCTCTTCAACAACATAACACGAAACAAAACTGGCTCACCCTTCTGAATCATAGATACACAGAACATATCACAAATCTCTTTCTAACTCCGGTGGTAACCGCAACAGATAAACAACTGAACTAGCCCGATTCACAATCCCATACAACACTGTTTGAATTCTTGACCCATAACCTTCTCTAGCTGACCATCTGACTTCAACAGGTAACCAAACACTACGCAGACGTCTTCAAAAATCTAGCAGAAATCTCGAATCTCTATCGGCCACTATTGATCTCAAGACACTGTTCAATTCATGATCTTGCTAAGGCACAACTCCACCATCTTACCCACGGTACAAGTAGCTTGAACATGTATAAAATGAGCACACTCGATGTAACTATCATTGCTCACTCGGCTAAACTCTCTCGTGAGAAATCAAAGGCGAACCGGACACAAAGTCCCTCAAATCTATTTCCCACTTTCATTACGAATCTCCCACAGATGTAACAAACTAGAAGAAACTGATGCTCGATCTTGACACACAGGCAAACTATACACTTACTCGCATACCGAACCACGTCATTCATCAAATCACCCAGAAGTACTCATCTTCGACCCACAATACCTCTTCATACTATTCTGATGCCATACAAATAAACTGTCATATGCTTCGGCCAACACAATACGTCTCAAAACACTATGTCAATTGGTACAACAATTCTGTCTCTAACAATACAAATTCTATCATCTCTGAACTGTACTCTGAAGGTTTTCTTTCTGATGTGCCTTGCACGTGAGGGGCCAAGAATCTATCTTGCAACTGTTTCTCTTCAAGCATTCTGACTCAATGTAGGTTCAACATGAAATGCGGCAATTACAACTCGCAACTCGACTACTAACCTAACAACAATTACAACTCTGAACATCGGTTGCTACGTTGGTTATCTTCGGATGGTACTCAATCTTGATATTACAGTCTTCAAGCGTTTCTAACACTTATGCTGTTCAAGTTTCAACCCTTCCTAAGTTGTCTAACAATTCAAGCTCTGATGATCTGTACATATACACTGTGCATTTCTTACTATACAAGCCTTGTCTCTAAGTCTTCGAAGCAAATACAACTGTAATTAACTCTATGTCTCATATCAGATAACTCTTCTCACAGTCTTCCAACTATCTTGATGAACAAGCCGGAATCTTCTGCATTGCATAAGCACACAACCTAACTCTACAATGTGACACATTACTATGGTTCACAAACTCTTTCTTTGATATAAGCTGATTCAAGGTCGAAGTTCCCTTTAAGGTTTCTTTCGGTTTCTCAAGGGCTCATTGTCTCGCATCTAACCACACAAACTGATCATTTTTCTGTAGCAATCTATCAATGGAGCAACTATCTTCAACTGATTATTTACAATTCTCTTAAAGCAACAATGCTAGACATAGGAACTATAGTTACATGTCACAGTCTTCAAATTTCTTCCAACTCATATCTTCTTCTGACTACTCGGGATTTACCCTAATACACTCGGCCAATCCACATGTCTTAGGAGAACATCTTCCTTAACTCGGAGCTCACGCTTGCACAACTTAGCATACAACTGATTCCCTAAAAGGATCTACCACACTAACTTCAAAGCTTGGCATAGCCTTCTTCGGTACGCGAATATACCCGCGTGTCATCTATGTGAGCTACTATAACTGATCAAGGACTTAGAAAAACATTTTTTTTGCTCAACATCTCTTGCAAAAGTAACTTACACACTAGTCTAACAGAGCGGCATAACTCAAAACCCAAAGTGATCACATCTGCCCCGAAAGCTGTCTTCAATGCTTCAACTTCTCTCATTTTCAACTGGTAATAATCGGATCTCAAACCAACCTTCGAACAGACTAAAACATACACTAACAGATCAACAAGCCACCAACGTACAGAAACGAATACCAACTACTCACTGTCTACTGTTTCAGTTATCTGAAATCTAATCACATTCTTGTATCCTCTTATCTCTTCTTCACAATTGTGTTGAAAAGCTCCTAATCAATTATTTGAACTCCTAATATTTGAATAAAACATTTCTGCCGTCCTTTTTGTAAAGGTTTCGGACGAGCAGGTCTAAATGGGCCTTTCAATGGACCCGTTGGAATTTTAACTGAGTAAAAAGTACATAAATTGAGGTTTTGCACTATAATTGTGTTGAAAAGCTCCTAATCAATTACATGAATTCCTAAAATTTGATTAGTACTTGTTTTTGCAATCCTTTTTGTAGAGGTTTCGGACGAGTGTGTCGAAATGGGCTTTTCAATGGACCCGTTGGAATTTTAACTGAGTAAAAAGTACATAAATTGAGGTTTTGCAATATAATTGTGTTGAAAAGCTCCTAATTAATTATTTGAACTCCTAAAATTTGATTAAAACATTTTTGCGGTCCTTTTTGTAGAGGTTTCGGACTAGCGGGTTTAAATGGGCCTTTCAATGGACCCATTGGAATTTTAACTGAGTAAAAAGTACATAAATTGATGTTTTTCAATATAATTGTGTTGAAAAGCTCCTAATCAATTATTTGAACTCCTAAAATTTGATTAAAACTTGTTTTGCAGTCCTTTTTATAGAGCTTTCGGACTAGCGGGTCGAAATGGGCCTTTCAATGGACCTTTTGGAAATTTAGTTGAGTAAAAAGTACATAAATTGAGGTTTTGCAATATAATTGTGTTAAAAAGCTCCTAATCAATTACATGAACTCCTAAAATTTGATTAAAACTTGTTTTGCAGTCCTTTTTGTAGAGGTTTCAGACGAGCGGGTCGAAATGGGCCTTTCAATGGACCCGTTGGAATTTTAAATGAGTAAAAAGTACAAAAATTGAGGTTTTGCAATATAATTGTGTTGAAAATCTCCTAATCAATTACATGAACTCCTAAAATTTGATTAAACTTGTTTTGCAGTCCTTTTTGTAGAGGTTTCGGACGAGCGGGTCGAAATGGGCCTTTCAATGGACCCGTTGGAATTTTAACTGAGTAAAAAGTACAGAAATTGCGATTTTGCAATATAATTGTGTTGAAAATCTCCTAATCAATTACATGAATTCCTAAAATTTGATTAAAATTTGTTTTGCAGTCCTTCTTATAGAGCTTTCGGACTAGCGGGTCGAAATGGGCCTTTCAATGGACCCGTTGGAAATTTAACTAAGTAAAAAGTACATAAATTGAGGTTTGCAATATAATTGTGTTGAAAAGCTCCTAATCAATTACATGAACTCCTAAAATTTGATTAAAACTTGTTTTGCAGTCCTTTTTGTAGAGGTTTCAGACGAGCGGGTCGAAATGGGCCTTTCAATGGACCCGTTGGAATTTTAAATGAGTAAAAAGTACAAAAATTGAGGTTTTGCAATATAATTGTGTTGAAAATCTCCTAATCAATTACATGAACTCCTAAAATTTGATTAAACTTGTTTTGCAGTCCTTTTTGTAGAGGTTTCGGACGAGCGGGTCGAAATGGGCCTTTCAATGGACCCGTTGGAATTTTAACTAAGTAAAAAGTACAGAAATTGCGGTTTTGCAATATAATTGTGTTGAAAAGCTCCTAATCAATTACATGAATTCCCAAAATTTGATTAATACTTGTTTTTGCAGTCCTTTTTGTAGAGGTTTCGGACGAGCTTGTCAAAATGGGCCTTTCAATGGACCCGTTGGAATTTTAACTGAGTAAAAAGTACATAAATTGAGGTTTTACAATATAATTGTGTTGAAAAGCTCCTCATCAATTACATGAACTCCTAAAATTTGATTAAAACTTGTTTTGCAGTCTTTTTTGTAGAGGTTTCGGACGAGCGGGTCGAAATGGATCTTTCAATAGACCCGTTGGAATTTTAACTAAGTAAAAAGTACATAAATTGAGGTTTGCAATATAATTGTCTTGAAAAGCTCCTAATAAATTACATGAACTCCAATAATTTGATTAAAACATGTTTTGCAGTCCTTTTTGTAGAGGTTTCGGACGAGCGGGTCGAAATGGGCCTTTCAATGGACCCGTTGGAATTTTAAATGAGTAAAAAGTACATAAATTGAAGTTTTGCAATATAATTGTGTTGAAAAGCTCGTAATCAATTATTAGAACTCCTAATATTTGAATAAAACATTTTTGCGGTGCTTTTTATAGAGGTTTCGGACGAGCAGGTCTAAATGGGCCTTTCAATGGACCCGTTGGAATTTTAACTGTGTAAAAAGTACAGAAATTGAGGTTTTGCAAAATAATTGTGTTGAAAAGCTCCTAATCAATTATTTGAACTCCTAAATTTGAATAAAACATTTTGTGGTCTTTTTTGTAAAGGTTTCGGACGAGCAGGTCTAAATGGGCCTTTCAATGGACCTGTTGGAATTTTAACTGAGTAAAAAGTACAGAAATTGAGGTTTTGCAATATAATTGTGTTTAAAAGCTCCTAATAAATTACATGAACTCCTAAAATTTGATTAAAACATGTTTTGCAGTCCTTTTTGTAGAGGTTTCGGACGAGCGGGTCGAAATGGGCCTTTCAATGGACCCGTTGGAATTTTAAATGAGTAAAAAGTACAGAAATTGAGGTTTTGCAATATAATTGTGTTGAAAAGCTCCTAATCAATTATTTGAACTCCTAATATTTGAATAAAACATTTCTGCGGTCCTTTTTGTAAAGGTTTCGGACGAGCAGGTCTAAATGGGCCTTTCAATGGACCCGTTGGAATTTAAACTGAGTAAAAAGTACATAAATTGAGGTTTTGCAATATAATGGTGTTGAAAAGCTCCTAATCAATTACATGAATTCCTAAAATTTGATTAGTACTTGTTTTTGTAGTCCTTTTTGTAGAGGTTTCGGACGAGCGTGTCGAAATGGGCCTTTCAATGGACCCGTTGGAATTTTAACTGAGTAAAAAGTACATAAATTGAGGTTTTGCAATATAATTTTGTTGAAAAGCTCCTAATTAATTATTTGAACTCCTAAATTTTGATTAAAACATTTTTGCGGTCCTTTTTGTAGAGGTTTCGGACTAGCGGGTTTAAATGGGCCTTTCAATGGACCCGTTGGAATTTTAACTGAGTAAAAAGTACATAAATTGAGGTTTTTCAATATAATTGTGTTGAAAAGCTCCTAATCAATTACATGAACTCCAAAATTTTGATTAAAACTTGTTTTGCGGTCCTTTTGTAGAGGTTTCGGACGAGCGGGTCGAATGGGCCTTTCAATGGACCCATTGGAATTTTAACTGAGTAAAAAGTACAGAAATTGCGGTTTTGCAATATAATTGTGTTGAAAAGCTCCTAATCAATTATTTGAACTCCTAATATTTGATTAAAACTTGTTTTGCGGTCCTTTTTGTAGAGGTTTCAGACGAGCGGGTCAAAATGGGCCTTTCAATGGACCCGTTGGAATTTTAACTAAGTAAAAAGTACAGAAATTGCGGTTTTGCAATATAATTGTGTTGAAAAGCTCCTAATCAATTACATGAATTCCTAAAATTTGATTAGTACTTGTTTTTGCGGTCCTTTTTGTAGAGGTTTCGGACTAGTGGGTCTAAATGGGCCTTTCAATGGACCCGTTGGAATTATAACTGAGTAAAAAGTACAGAAGTTGAGGTTTTGCAATATAATTGTGTTCAAAAGCTCCTAATCAATTATTTGAACTCCTAATATTTGAATAAAACATTTTTGCGGTCCTTTTTGTAGAGGTTTCGGACGAGCAGGTCTAAATGGGCCTTTCAATGGACCCGTTGGAAATTTAACTGAGTAAAAAGTACAAAAATTGCGGTTATGCAATATAATTGTGTTGAAAAGCTCCTAATCAATTACATGAACTCCTAAAATTTGATTAAAACTTGTTTTGCAGTTCTTTTTGTAGAGGTTTCGGACGAGCGGGTCGAAATGGGCCTTTCAATGGACCCGTTGGAATTTTAAATGAGTAAAAAGTACAGAAATTGAGGTTTTGCAATATAATTGTGTTGAAAAGCTCCTAATCAATTATTTGAACTCCTAATATTTGAATAAAACATTTCTGCGGTCCTTTTTGTAAAGGTTTCGGACGAGCAGGTCTAAATGGGCCTTTCAATGGACCCGTTGGAATTTTAACTGTGTAAAAAGTACATAAATTGAGGTTTTGCAATATAATTGTGTTGAAAAGCTCCTAATCAATTACATGAATTCCTAAAATTTGATTCGAACTTGTTTTTGCAGTCCTTTTTGTAGAGGTTTCGGACGAGCGTGTCGAAATGGGCATTTCAATGGACCCGTTGGAATTTTAACTGAGTAAAAAGTACATAAATTGAGGTTTTACAATATAATTGTGTTGAAAAGCTCCTAATTAATTATTTGAACTCCTAAAATTTGATTAAAACATTTTTGCGGTCCTTTTTGTAGAGGTTTCGGACTAGCGGGTTTAAATGGGCCTTTCAATGGACCCGTTGGAATTTTAACTGAGTAAGAAGTAAAGAAATTGCGGTTTTGCAATATAATTGTGTTGAAAAGCTCCTAATCAATTATTTGAACTCCTAATATTTGATTAAAACTTGTTTTGCGGTTCTTTTTGTAGAGGTTTCAGACGAGCGGGTCGAAATGGGCCTTTCAATGGACCCGTTGGAATTTTAACTGAGTAAAAAGTAGAGAAATTGCGGTTTTGCAATATAATTGTGTTGAAAAGCTCCTAATCAATTACATGAATTCCTAAAATTTGATTAGTACTTGTTTTTGCAGTCCTTTTTGTAGAGGTTTCGGACGAGCGTGTCGAAATGGGCCTTTCAATGGACCCGTTGGAATTTTAACTAAGTAAAAAGTACATAAATTGAGGTTTTGCAATATAATTGTGTTGAAAAGCTCCTAATCAATTATTTGAACTCCTAAAATTTGATTTAAACATTTTTGCGGTCCTTTTTGTAGAGGTTTCGGACTAGCGGGTCTAAATGGGCCTTTCAATGGACCCGTTGGAAATTTAACTGAGTAAAAAGTACATAAATTAAGGTTTTGCAATATAATTGTGGTGAAAAGCTCCTAATAAATTACATGAATTCCTAATATTTGAATAAAACATTTTTGCGGTCCTTTTTGTAGAGGTTTCGGACGAGCGGGTCGAAATGGACCTTTCAATGGACCCGTTGGAATTTTAACTGAGTAAAAAGTACATAAATTGAGGTTTTTCAATATAATTGTGTTGAAAAGCTCCTAATCAATTACATGAACTCCAAAATTTTGATTAAAACTTGTTTTGCGGTCCTTTTGTAGAGGTTTCGGACGAGCAGGTCGAAATGGGCCTTTCTATGGACCCATTGGAATTTTAACCGAGTAAAAAGTACAGAAATTGCAGTTTTGCAATATAATTGTGTTGAAAAGCTCCTAATCAATTATTTGAACTCCTAATATTTGATTAAAACTTGTTTTGCGGTCCTTTTTGTAGAGGTTTTAGACGAGCGGGTCGAAATGGGCCTTTCAATGGACCCGTTGGAATTTTAACTGAGTAAAAAGTACAGAAATTGCGGTTATGCAATATAATTGTGTTGAAAAGCTCCTAATCAATTACATTAATTCCTAAAATTTGATTAAAACTTGTTTTGCAGTCCTTTTTATAGAGCTTTCGGACTAGCGGGTCGAAATGGGCCTTTCAATGGACCTTTTGGAAATTTAGTTGAGTAAAAAGTACATAAATTTAGGTTTTACAATATAATTGTGTTAAAAAGCTCCTAATCAATTACATGAACTCCTAAAATTTGATAAAAACTTGTTTTCAGTCCTTTTTGTAGAGGTTTCAGACGAGCGGGTCGAAATGGGCCTTTCAATGGACCCGTTGGAATTTTAAATGAGTAAAAAGTACATAAATTGAGGTTTTGCAATATAATTGTGTTGTAAATCTCCTAATCAATTACATGAACTCCTAAAATTTGATTAAACTTGTTTTGCGGTCCTTTTTGTAGAGGTTTCGGACGAGCGGGTCGAAATGGGCCTTTCAATGGACCCGTTGGAATTTTAACTGAGTAAAAAGTACAGAAATTGCGATTTTGCAATATAATTGTGTTGAAAAGCTCCTAATCAATTACATGAATTCCTAAAATTTGATTAAAATTTGTTTTGCATTCTTTCTTATAGAGCTTTCGGACTAGCGGGTCGAAATGGGCCTTTCAATGGACCCGTTGGAAATTTAACTGAGTAAAAAGTACATAAATTGAGGTTTGCAATATAATTGTGTTGAAAAGCTCCTAATCAATTACATGAACTCCTAAAATTTGATTAAAACTTGTTTTGCAGTCCTTTTTGTAGAGGTTTCAAACGAGCGGGTCAAAATGGGCCTTTCAATGGACCCGTTGGAATTTTAAATGAGTAAAAAGTACAAAAATTGAGGTTTTGCAATATAATTGTGTTGAAAATCTCCTAATCAATTACATGAACTCCTAAAATTTGATTAAACTTGTTTTGCAGTCCTTTTTGTAGAGGTTTCGGACGAGCGGGTCGAAATGGGCCTTTCAATGGACCCGTTGGAATTTTAACTAAGTAAAAAGTACGAAATTGCAGTTTTGCAATATAATTTTGTTGAAAAGCTCCAAATCAATTATTTGAACTCCTAATATTTGATTAAAACTTGTTTTGCGGTCCTTTTTGAAGAGGTTTCGGACGAGTAGCTCGAAATGGGCCTTTCAATGGACCCGTTGGAATTTTAACTGAGTAAAAAGTACAGAAATTGCGGTTTTGCAATATAATTGTGTTGAAAAGATCCTAATCAATTACATGAATACCTAAATCTTGATTAAAACTTATTTTGCAGTCCTTTTTGTAGAGGTTTCGGACGAGCGGGTCGAAATGGGCCTTTCAATGGACGCGATGGAATTTTAACTGAGTAAAAAGTACAGAAATTAAGGTTTTGCAATATAATTGTGTTGAGAAGCTCCCAATCAATTTCATGAACTCCTAAAATTTGATTAAAAACTTGTTTTGCAGTCCTATTTGTAGAGGTTTCGTACGAGCGGGTCGAAATGGGCCTTTCAATGGACCCGTTGGAATTTTAACTGAGTAAAAAGTACAGAAATTGCGGTTTTGCAATATAATTGTGTTGAAAAGCTCCTAATCAATTATTTGAACTCCTAAAATTTGATTAAAACTTGTTTTGCGGACCTTTTTGTAGAGGTTTCGGACGAGCGGGTCGAAATGGGCCTTTCAATGGACCCGTTGGAATTTTAAATGAGTAAAAAGTACATAAATTTAAGTTTTGCAATATAATTGTGTTGAAAAGCTCCTAATCAATTATTTGAACTCCTAATATTTGAAGAAAACATTTTTGCGGTGCTTGTTGTAGAGGTTTCGAACGAGAAGGTCTAAATGGGCCTTTCAATGGACCCGTTGGAATTTTAACTGTGTAAAAAGTACAGAAATTGAGGTTTTGCAATATAATTGTGTTAAAAAGCTCCTAATCAATTACATGAACTCCTAAAATTTGATTGAAACTTGTTTTGCAGTCCTTTTTGTAGAGGTTTCGGACGAGCGGGTCAAAATGGGCCTTTAAATGGACCCGTTGGAATTTTAACAAAGTAAAAAATACAGAAATTGAGGTTTTGCAATATACTTGTGTTGAAAAGCTCCTAATCAATTACATGAACTTCTAAAATTTGATTATAAGTTGTTGTGTAGTCCTTTTTGTAGAGGTTTCGGACGAGCGTGTCGAAATGGGCCTTTCAATGGACCCGTTGGAATTTTAAATGAGTAAAAAGTAAAGAAATTGAGGTTTTGCAATATAATTGTGTTGAAAACATCCTACTCAATTACATGAACTCATAAAATTTGATTAAAACTTGTTTTGTAGTCCTTTTTGTAGAGGTTTCGGACGAGAGGGTCAAAATGGGCCTTTCAATGGACCCGTTGGAATTTTAACAAAGTAAAAAATACAGAAATTGCGGTTTTGCAATATACTTGTGTTGAAAAGCTCCTAATCAATTACATGAACTTCTAAAATTTGATTAAAACTTGTTGTGCAGTCCTTTTTGTAGAGGTTTCGGACGAGCGTGTCGAAATGGGCCATTCAATGGACCCGTTGGAATTTTAAAGGAGTAAAAAGTACAGAAATTGAGGTTTTGCAATATAATTGTGTTGAAAAGCTCTTACTCAATTACATGAACTCATAAAATTTGATTAAAACTTGTTTTGTAGTCCTTTTTGTAGAGGTTTCGGACGAGAGGGTCAAAATGGGCCTTTCAATGGACCCGTTGGAATTTTAAATGAGTAAAAAGTACAGAAATTGCAGTTTTGCAATATAATTGTGTTGAAAAGCTCCTAATCAATTATTTGAACTCCTAATATTTGATTAAAACTTGTTTTGCGGTCCTTTTTGTAGAGGTTTTAGACGAGCGGGTCGAAATGGGCCTTTCAATGGACCCGTTGGAATTTTAACTGAGTAAAAAGTACAGAAATTGCGGTTATGCAATATAATTGTGTTGAAAAGCTCCTAATCAATTACATGAATTCCTAAAATTTTATTAAAACTTGTTTTGCAGTCCTTTTTATAGAGCTTTCGGACTAGCGGGTCGAAATGGGCCTTTCAATGGACCTTTTGGAAATTTAGTTGAGTAAAAAGTACATAAATTGAGGTTTTACAATATAATTGTGTTAAAAAGCTCCTAATCAATTACATGAACTCCTAAAATTTGATAAAAACTTGTTTTCAGTCCTTTTTGTAGAGGTTTCAGACGAGCGGGTCGAAATGGGCCTTTCAATGGACCCGTTGGAATTTTAAATGAGTAAAAAGTACAGAAATTGAGGTTTTGCAAAATAATTGTGTTGTAAATCTCCTAATCAATTACATGAACTCCTAAAATTTGATTAAACTTGTTTTGCGGTCCTTTTTGTAGAGGTTTCGGACGAGCGGGTCGAAATGGGCCTTTCAATGGACCCGTTGGAATTTTAACTGAGTAAAAAGTACAGAAATTGCGATTTTGCAATATAATTGTGTTGAAAAGCTCCTAATCAATTACATGAATTCCTAAAATTTGATTAAAATTTGTTTTGCATTCTTTCTTATAGAGCTTTCGGACTAGCGGGTCGAAATGGGCCTTTCAATGGACCCGTTGGAAATTTAACTGAGTAAAAAGTACATAAATTGAGGTTTGCAATATAATTGTGTTGAAAAGCTCCTAATCAATTACATGAACTCCTAAAATTTGATTAAAACTTGTTTTGCAGTCCTTTTTGTAGAGGTTTCAGACGAGCTGGTCGAAATGGGCCTTTCAATGGACCCGTTGGAATTTTAAATGAGTAAAAAGTACAAAAATTGAGGTTTTGCAATATAATTGTGTTGAAAATCTCCTAATCAATTACATGAACTCCTAAAATTTGATTAAACTTGTTTTGCAGTCCTTTTTGTAGAGGTTTCGGACTAGCGGGTCGAAATGGGCCATTCAATGGACCCGTTGGAATTTTAACTAAGTAAAAAGTACGAAATTGCAGTTTTGCAATATAATTTTGTTGAAAAGCTCCAAATCAATTATTTGAACTCCTAATATTTGATTAAAACTTGTTTTGCGGTCCTTTTTGAAGAGGTTTCGGACGAGTAGCTCGAAATGGGCCTTTCAATGGACCCGTTGGAATTTTAACTGAGTAAAAAGTACAGAAATTGCGGTTTTGCAATATAATTGTGGTTAAAAGATCCTAATCAATTACATGAATACCTAAATCCTTATTAAAACTTATTTTGCAGTCCTTTTTGTAGAGGTTTCGGACGAGCGGGTCGAAATGGGCCTTTCAATGGACGCGATGGAATTTTAACTGAGTAAAAAGTACAGAAATTAAGGTTTTGCAATATAATTGTGTTGAGAAGCTCCCAATCAATTTCATGAACTCCTAAAATTTGATTAAAAACTTGTTTTGCAGTCCTATTTGTAGAGGTTTCGTACGAGCGGGTCGAAATGGGCCTTTCAATGGACCCGTTGGAATTTTAACTGAGTAAAAAGTACAGAAATTGCGGTTTTGCAATATAATTGTGTTGAAAAGCTCCTAATCAATTATTTGAACTCCTAAAATTTGATTAAAACTTGTTTTGCGGACCTTTTTGTAGAGGTTTCGGACGAGCGGGTCGAAATGGGCCTTTCAATGGACCCGTTGGAATTTTAAATGAGTAAAAAGTACATAAATTTAAGTTTTGCAATATAATTGTGTTGAAAAGCTCCTAATCAATTATTTGAACTCCTAATATTTGAAGAAAACATTTTTGCGGTGCTTGTTGTAGAGGTTTCGAACGAGTAGGTCTAAATGGGCCTTTCAATGGACCCGTTCGAATTTTAAATGAGTAAAAAGTACAGAAATTGCGGTTTCGCAATATAATTGTGTTGAAAAGCTCCTAATCAATTATATGAATTCCTAAAATTTGATTAATACTTGTTTTGCAGTCCTTTTATAGAGGTTTCGGACGAGCGGGGTCGAAATGTACCTTTCAATGGACCCATTGGAAATTTAACTGAGTAAAAAGTACATAAATTGAGATTTTGCAATATTATTGTGTTGAAAAGCTCCTAATCAATTACATGAACTCCTAAATTTTGATTAAAACTTGTTTTGCAGTCCTTTTTGTAGAGGTTTCGGACGAGCGGGTCGAAATGGGCCTTTCAATGGACCCGTTGGAATTTTAACTGAGTATTAAGTATAGAAATTGCGGTTTTGCAATATAATTGTGTTGAAAAGATCCTAATCAATTACATGAATTCCTAAATATTTATTAAAACTTGTTTTGCAGTCGTTTTTGTAGAGGTTTCGGACGAGCGGGTCGAAATGGGCCTTTCAATGGACCTGTTGGAATTTTAGCTGAGTAAAAAGTACAGAAATTGAGGTTTTGCAATATAATTGTGTTGAGAAGCTCCCAATCAATTACATGAACTCCTAAAATTTGATTAAAACTTGTTTTGCAGTCCTTTTTGTAGAGGTTTCGGACGAGCGGGTCGAAATGGGCCTTTCAATGGACCCGTTGGAATTTTAAATGAGTAAAAAGTGCATAGATTGAAGTTTTGCAATATAATTGTGTTGAAAAGCTCCTAATCAATTATTTGAACTCCTAATATTTGAATAAAACATTTTTGCGGTCCTTTTTGTAGAGGTTTCGGACGAGCAGGTCTAAATGGGCCTTTCAATGGACCCGTTGGAATTTTAACTGAGTAAAAAGTACAAAAATTGAGGTTTTGCAAAATAATTGTGTTGAAAAGATCCTAATCAATTATTTGAACTCCTAAATTTGAATAAAACATTTTTGCGGTCTTTTTTGTAAAGGTTTCGGACGAGCAGGTCTAAATGGGCCTTTCAATGGACCCGTTGGAATTTTAACTGAGTAAAAAGTACAAATATTGAGGTTTTGCAAAATAATTGTGTTGAAAAGCTCCTAATCAATTATTTGAACTCCTAAATTTGAATAAAACATTTTTGCGGTCTTTTTTGTAAAGGTTTCGGACGAGCAGGTCTAAATGGGCCTTTCAATGGACCCGTTGGAATTTTAACTGAGTAAAAAGTACAGAAATTGAGGTTTTTCAATATAATTGTGTTTAAAAGCTCCTAATCAATTACATGAACTCCTAAAATTTGATTAAAACTTGTTTTGCAGTCCTTTTTGTAGAGGTTTCGGACGAGCGGGTCGAAATGGGCCCTTTCAATGGACCCGTTGGAATTTTAACTGAGTAAAAAGTACAAAATTGCGGTTTTGCAATATAATTTTGTTGAAAAGCTCCAAATTAATTATTTGAACTCCTAATATTTGATTAAAACTTGTTTTGCGGTCCTTTTTGAAGAGGTTTCGGACGAGTAGCTCGAAATGGGACTTTCAATGGACCCGTTGGAATTTTAACTGAGTAAAAAGTACTGAATTTGCGGTTTTGCAATATAATTGTGTTGAAAAGATCCTAATCAATTACATGAATACCTAAATCTTGATTAAAACTTATTTTGCAGTCCTTTTTGTAGAGGTTTCGGACGAGCGGGTCGAAATGGCCTTTCAATGGACGCGTTGGAATTTTAACTGAGTAAAAAGTACAGAAATTGAGGTTTTGCAATATAATTGTGTTGAGAAGCTCCCAATCAATTACATGAACTCCTAAAATTTGATTAAAAACTTGTTTTGAAGTCCTTTTTGTTGAGGTTTCGGACGAACGGGTCAAAATGGGCCTTTAAATGGACCCATTGGAATTTTAAGTGAGTAAAAAGTACAGAAATTGCGGTTTTGCAATATAATTGTGTTGAAAAGCTCCTAATCAATTATTTGAACTCCTAAAATTTGATTAAAACTTGTTTTGCGGACCTTTTTGTAGAGGTTTCGGACGAACGGGTCGAAATGTACCTTTCAATTGACCCATTGGAAATTTAACTGAGTAAAAAGTACATAAATTGAGATTTTGCAATATTATTGTGCTGAAAAGCTCCTAATCAATTACATGAACTCCTAAAATTTGATTAAAACTTGTTTTGCAGTACTTTTTGTAAAGGTTTTGGACGAGCGGGTCGAAAAGGGCCTTTTAATGGACCCGTTGGAATTTTAAATGAGTCAAAAGTACAGAAATTTGAGGTTTTGCAATAAAATTGTGTTGAAAATCTCCTAATCAATTATTTGAACTCCTAATATTTGAATAAAACATTTTTGCGGTCCTTTTTGTAGAGGTTTCGGACGAGCAGGTCTAAAT
>OY288280.1:42437053-42599553 GCA_958450335.1 Hibiscus tridactylites
TTATCTCCTGAGGGTTCTGAATCTTGGTTGGAAAGCACCAAGAGGATCTTGGCGCAAATGAACTGCAACAATGTGCAGAAATTGGGTTGTGTGGTATCATTGCTCCATGATGATGCTTATACATGGTGGATGAGCACTATCTCTGGAATTGAGGAGATTGATGTGACTTGGACGTTCCTTCTGAACGCGTTCAAGCAAAAGTATCTAGGTGTGCGATACCTGGATGAGAAGAAAAGAGAATTTATGTCTCTTACGCAAGGAAGCATGACGGTGGCTGAGTATGAGATCCATTTTGTCCGCCTTAGTCAGTACGCACCTGAGCTAATCCCTGATGAACGGGAGAGGTGTGAACGTTTCCGTTATGGTTTGGTGACGGACGTGAAGACTTTCATGCTTGTTGCTGAGTATACGGATTTTGATGTGCTGGTGAGTAGAGCGAAGGATATTGAGCAGAACTTGGGTTTGTCTTCCAGAGGTGTTAGTTCTAGCTCGGGCAAAAGAGTTGCTGATTATAGTTTCGGTGGTGGACGGAACAAGAGAGGACGAGATAAGAGGTATCAGTCTTCTTCTAAACGTGGTAATGGAGGGCAAGGTGTGCCTGTTCAAGGAGATAGGATGAGGGTGGATTAGAACACGTGTTGGACGTGTGGATCGCGTGGCCATCTGAGGCGAGATTGTCCTCGAGCAGCGAGAAAGGTGCAGGCTCCTGTAGCAGTGACTGGTAATTCATGCTGGAATTGTGGTTCGGCAGACCACATGAGGAGGGAGTGTCCTTTTTGGCCGGTGGTGGTCAAGGACGTGCTCCTGGGGTTGTTGCACCACAGAGAGGTCGTGGGCGCGGCCGTGGTAACTTCCAGCGCAGAGATGATGGCGGAAGGAATGTGGCGCATGTGGTGGCTGTTCAACCTGAGGGTGGTGGCCAGGCTCGAGTGTATGCTCAGCTCAGCGATAGGGGAGAAATGATACGGATGTGATCGTATGTACCTTTACTTTGCAATCCTTATCATTACTTTCCTTGATTGATTCTGGATCTACACACTCATACATATTGCGTGAACATGCTCAATTGCTTGGTTTACCTGGTGAGTCTTTGGTTGTTGGTATGCGTGTAACTAGTTCCTTTGGTGAAACCGTTGTGACACAGAAGTTGTATAGAAGATGTCCTTCGGTAGTGCAAAACCATGTTTTTCTTGTCGATCTCATGGAATTGCCATTCTATGGTTTTGATGTAATCCTTGGTATGGATTGGCTTGTTGAACATCGAGTTATGGTGGATTTTGAGAACAAACGGGTTTCGTTGAAACTTGCGGATGATTACGAGGTAGTGGTGGTGGGTGAGAATGTGAAGTTTCTTGCCAATGTGGTGTCTTCGTTAGAAGCAAGCCGAATGTTGAGGCAAAGTTGTGAGGCTTAACTAGCCTTTGTTATGAATCCTAGCTCTAAGGAGTTGCGAGTTCAAGATATCAGGACTGTGCGGGAGTTTCCTGGAGTGTTTCCGGAGGAGTTGCCAGGATTGCCTCCTAGTCGAGAGGTGGAGTTTGGAATTGAGTTGTATGAAAACACAACTCCAGTGTCCATTACTCCTTACGAATGGCACCTAAGGAGTTGAAGGAGCTGATGACGCAACTTCAGGAGTTTCTTGATCGTGGTTTCATTCGGCCGAGTGTGTCACCTTGGGGTGCACCGGTCTTGTTTGTGAAGAAGAAAGATGGCACTATGAGAATGTGCATCGATTATCGTCAGCTGAACAAGTTGACTATCAAGATTCAGTATCCCATGTCGAGGATTGATGATCTTTTTATCAGTTTTGGGGAGCGGCTGTGTTCTCTAAGATTGACTTAAGGTCATGTTATTACCAGCTCAAGGTGAAAGATGTGGATGTACCAAAAACAGCCTTCAGAACGAGGTATGGGCATTATGAGTTCCTTGTTATGACGTTTAACTTGATGAATGCTCCTGCAGCTTTTATGGACATGATGAATAGAGTGTTCCATGAATACTTGGACAAGTTTGTTGTGGTGTTCATTGATGATATGCTTGTGTACTCTCGTATTGAGGAGGAGCATGAGAGGCATTTGAGGATTGTGTTGCAAGCACTGTTAGAGAATCAGCTATATGCTAAGTTGAGCAAGTGTGAATTTTGGCTTAGAGAAGTGTGAATTCTGGCTTAGAGAAGTTGTTTTCCTTGGTCATGTAGTTTATGTTGAGGGGATTCGTGTTGATCCTCAGAAATTTGAGGTGGTGATGAATTGGAAGCCTTCTAAGTCTGTTCATGAAGTTCGTAGTTTCCTTGGGTTGGCAGGATACTATCAGAGGTTTGTGGATGGATTTTCAAAGATTGCTGCACCTTTAACGAAGTTGTTGCAAAAGGATGTCAAGTATGAGTGGACAGAAGCAAGGCAGCAGGCTTTTGAGAAGCTTAAGGCAGCTTTGACGCAAGCTCCTATCTTGGTTCAACCTGAATCAGGGAAAGAGTTTGTGGTGTACAACGACGTATCCTATGTTGGTTTGGGGTGTGTGTTGATGCAAGAAGGTAAGGTGGTGGCTTATGCATCGCATCAGTTGAAGGTGCATGAGCGCAATTATCCTACGCATGATATTGAGTTAGCTGCGGTGGTTTTTAATTTGAAGATTTGGAGACATTATCTATATGGTGAGAGGTGTACTGTGTACACGGATCACAAAAAATTGAAGTATCTGATGTCTCAAAAAGAGTTGAATCTTAGGCAACGACGTTGGGTGGATTTGCTTAAAGATTACAATCTGACGATCGAGTACCATCCGGGGAAAGCTAATGTTGTAGCAGATGCCTTAAGTAGGAAGGTGGCGGTGGAGTTAAAGGCTATGTTTGCTAGCCTGAGTATTTCGCGAGATGGGATCTTGTGGCTCAATTGCAAGTGAAACCATCTTTGATTCAGTTGATAAAGGATAAGTAGTTGTTTGATGATGCTTTGGTGCCACATGTTCAGGATATTGCTGAGGATAGACCATCGGATTTTTGTTTTAATGATGATGGAGTTTTATGTTTTGGGAGTCGGATAGTAGTGCCGAATGATGCTGAGTTGAGGCGTACTATTCTGACTGAAGCTAATAGTAGTCCTTTTGCTATGCACCCTGGTAGTACAAAGATGTATCGTGATCTTAAGAATGAGTACTATTGGGTGGGTTTAAAGAAAGATGTTGCGGAGTACGTGAGTAAGTGCATGGTTTTTCAGCGAGTTAAGGCTGAGCATCAGTTTCCTTCAGGGTTGTTGCAATCGTTGAGGATTCTAGAGTGGAAGTGGGAAAGAATTACCATGGACTTTGTGTCTGGTTTGCCTTTGTCGCCATCGAAGAAGAATTCGGTGTGGGTGATTGTGGATCGCCTTACGAAGTGTGCGCATTTCTTACCTGTGCATACTACTTATACCTTGGGCAAGCTTGCAGAGTTGTATATTGTTGAGATTGTGTAACTGCATTGTGTGCCAAAGTCTATATTATCGGATAGGGATCCGAGGTTTAAATCGCGTTTCTGGGAATGTTTAAATCAAGCTTTGGGTACGCGGTTGAATTTCAGTACTTCTTATCATCCACAGTCGAATGGACAGTCTGAGCGTGTTATTCAAGTGCTGGAAGACATGTTGAGGTATTGTGTGATTGAGTTTCAAGGCTCTTGGGAGAAGCATTTGCCTTTGGTGGAGTTTTCTTATAACAATAGCTACCAGGCAAGTATTCAAATGGCACCTTATGAAGCCTTGTATGGGAGGAACTGCAGAACTCCTCTTTGTTGGGCCAAAAATAGGTCAGAAGTTGGTTTCAATGTCAGCTTTGTAGAAAGGAACCACCGAAAAGGTGAAGCTCATTTGTGAGCGATTGAAGGCAGCTTCTGATCGACAGAAGTCTTACGCGGATTTGAAGCGTAAGGAGATTGAGTTTGCGGTAGGTGACTGTGTGTTCTTGAAGGTTTCGCCTTGGAAGAAGGTGATGAGGTTTGGTCGAAAGGGTAAGTTGAGCCCTAGGTCCATTGGACCATACGAGGTGATTGAATGTGTGGGTCCTGTTGCGTACAAGCTAAGGTTGCCGCAAGGGTTTGAAAAGATACATGATGTGTTTCATGTCTCTATGCTTCAGAGGTATAGATCGCATGTTATGCCTGTGAAGGAAGTGGAGTTGAATCCAGACTTGAGCTATGATGAGGAACCAGTTGAAATTTTGGATTCGGATAGTAAAGTTCTTCGAGGCAAGACCATTGAATTGGTTAAGGTGTTGTGGAAGAATCGTGGTGTTGAGGAAGCCACGTGGGAAAGAAAGGATAATATGAAGAAGCAGTTTCCGTATCTTTTTCCTCCAGGTAAATTTTGAGGACGAAATTTCTTAAGGGGGAGAGTTGTAACACCCCAATTTTGGGCTTAGAAGATTAGGGTCTAAACCGGACCGGTCTAATTTTCAGTTAGAATATAAAAGAAGGTTTTAGGGAAAGCCTAGTTCGGGATGCTTTAAAAATATGGAAAAATATCTAAAAATCCTCTTTTAATATATATAAGAGAGTGGTGAAATCAATTTTACAAAATAAGGTTTGGAAATACTACATATTGGAGTAGTGACTAAAATGCAATTTTTGAATAGTTTAGTGGTGATTGTTCTATAAGGATTGAAACTTTGAATCTTTAAGGAGCTAATTTACCCAAAAATTATTTCTCCAGATTTTTCCTTAATTTAGGTGATTTAATTAATGTTTTAATTAAATTAAAAGAAAAGGGAAACTACTTTTTGGAATTTCATAACTATCTTTTCCTAAAATTTTCTCATTTCTTTTCTCTCAAAATTTCATCATCCAAACACTTTTCTCCAGCAACTTTTGCATTGATCTTCACTTCAATGGATGATATTTCTATCATCAATTAGTTCCTAATCAATCTTGCATCAAATCCTTTTGATTTCCTCATTGAATTTTCAAGGAAATTGGCTCAAATCAAGGAGAAATCACCATTTAGAGGTAAGATTGTTCTTCTCCTCTATATACTCAGTTCTTTACTGAAATTCCCAAGTTATCAATCCTTAATTTAAGTTTTATAAATGGTTTTAATGTTAGAAACTTGATTTTGGCTTAAAACTCGAGATTTGGAAGAAATCTTGAAGAATTTCGTTGAGCTTTGGTTGGGCTCTGTTTGAGATGGTTCTTTAATGTATTTTGGATGTCTAATGATGTTAGAAATGAGGTTTTATCATTGCAATCCCGAATAAGTTGTATTTCCTAAGTTTTTGCTTATGAAAATGGTGGTTTTTGAGGTGATCTTGGTGTTCTGTTATAGCTGGAGGTATAAGGACGAGTTTAGGTTTATTTTGGATGTTGGTTGATGTTTAGAAATGGTTTGAAGTGATGAATCCTGGTTGGGTTAAGTTTTGGAAGAGTTTGGAGGTGATTTCGGTTGTGTTTGGTAGCCGAAATGTTGGTTTTGGTTAGAGCAACGAGTTTAGGTGTGATGGCTGAAGATTTTAATGTATGATGTTGCATTAATCCTCTGCTTTGATGTGTTTAAAACAAGGGAGACATCTTCAGACACTTTTGGAGTTGATCCGGAGGCTTGATCAGCGTTTCGGCAAGCAAGCGAAACGTAATTGGTGAGTGGAGTTGGGTTTCCAGCTTTGAAACGATTATTTGAAGGTTTTGGGAGCTAAGCTCAAGAGTATGTTTTCGGAAAAAAAACATCCTTGGATGAGCCATGAGGTGGCTTGATGCATTGGTTATGTTTTGCATGTTTAAATTCTGTTTTGAAAGCATATTTTAGCATGGTTAATGCTGGTTTTGAAAGCCATGTGTTGAAGGATTCTCAAGGTAAGAGATCCTTGGTTTGACATATTGTTAATATGGTTTTGATGCATAGTTATGCATGATGATAAATGGCTTTGATTAATGCTTTAAAACAGTGAATTGTTGATGGTAAATGATGTATATTGGCAAGTGATGTAATGGTTTTAAAGTACTTGAATCGGATATAGTTAGCCGACTATAGGATTGGGTGCACCGTGAATAAAGTCGCCTTGGATGTGGAGGGGTTGTGATTGTACCGTACACTCCATCCAAGTACCCTAACGAGTGAGGTAAGATCACAACGGTGGTTAAAAGTCCGTGTGTGGATCTTGTGTTATGTGTCCCTTGCACTCATTAGTGGAATTATACAACTACCGATGAGTGATGTTGAGGGGTTGTGATTGTACCGTTAAACTCCATCATGGGTGTTGAGGGGTTGTGATTGTATCGTTAAACTCCACCTTATGTTGTTCGGTAGTGTGTATGAAACGTGTGGGACGACGCTTGTAATCCGCGTATCCGATTGTGTTTTGTGTTATAAATGTTTATGAGATATCACTTGGAAGCCAATATGATGTGTTGATGATAATGAAGCTTGAGATGCTTGTTATGTATGCAAGGTTGCATGAAAAGAGATGAGCATGTGTTTAAAAGCTTTGTTGAAAGTAGTTTCTAAAATGCATTATTGTGTTGTTTCTTTAGAGCATCCCTCACTATGCTATTGTGCTTACGCTCTCTCTTTTGAACCAATAATGCAGATAATTGAAGTGTTTGAGGGCAACAAGGAGGCTAAGAGTCCAAGGGAAACTAAGCTCATGTATGGTGATGTTTTCATAACACTATTAGTTTTGGTATTTTTGCAATGGGAACCTAAGATGTGTTTTGGGAGATGTGTTGAACTCCCTAGGTTGTGGCATGATGCTTTTGATGGTTTGGATTTGTAAATGGCCTTTTATTGCTTGTTTGGAGATTCATTGATTGCTTGGTTTGGATAATAGGAAGCATGTCTATAGATATGTGAAATTTCATGTTTGATGCTATGAATGTGTTTAGAAATTGCAAGCATGCACCTTACATGTATGATGACTTGTTGGCTTGATTAGGAAGTTATTAGGATGTGTTTGAGTGGTTTTTTGTATGAAAAATCAGCAAAATCTGCAGCTTCTAGGGAAACCGTATCGGAACAGGCACTGGCGTTTCGAAACGGGGACCTGTAATGGCCTTCGTGTTTCGAAACGACTGGAGGCTATTCCGAAACGATTTGGCCACTGGAAGGCCCTATTTTAGAACTAGTCTCGAAACGAACCCGTGTTTCGGAACGGTCAACACCGTTTCTAAACAGGTGACCGTTGGCAGTAATTTGAATGGTGTTGAAGTTTGCAAGCTTTACGTTTTAGTCCCGAAAGTTGTATTTGCAATTGTATGAGTTCGAGAAGTCCAATTAAGATGAAATTTGACCGGAAAGCATGTAATATGACTAATTTAATATTGGTAACTTAAAAATCAGTTAAGACCTTCTAATTTCCAGAATTTACATTTTAGTCCCTAATATTTGTATTTTGTGCAATTGAGTCCCCTATTGAAATTCGATCGATGATTCTTACACATACATATTTCTCAAGTGTTCGCTTAGGGTTAACGTGCATATAGAAAAGTTTTAAAAAGAAAAAAAGGGTCGTTAATCAAGGTTGACTTTCGGGTTGACTTTGGTTTCCCCCGTGTAATCTTCGTAGTTCGGGTCAACCGTCTAGGCCGGGCTAAGGGGGTTACATACACTGAGTAGAACCTGGGTTTAGTAACTGGTACGAGAGGTTCTAGCACTAGAAAGTGAGTTGTGGACTCTAGTTTTAGTTGTAGCCAGTGTAAGAATGGCCATGCTAAAAGGGTTATAGCTTTGGCTGAGGCGAGGTTGTGGTAATGTTGGTCAAGGACCATAGAGTCAGTGTGTCAAGGCTTGAGTAGCGGTTGATACCTATTAAGTATGTGAATCATGTGACCATGTGAGGCAGACTTATCCACGTTTGATCGGTGGGGTATAGCTTTATGCGCCTGTTGTTGCTAATGTTTTGGGAGTTATGGTTTGAATGTTGTTTCAGAGGTGTTGGATGTGGGAGTGTGAGTAACTAGTTTCTTTGGTGAAACTGTGGTTACAAGAAAATTGTATAGGAGATGTCCTCTAACTGTTCAATGCCATTGTTTTCAGTTGATTTGATGGAATTGCCATTTTATGGTTTTGATGTGATTCTTGGAAAGGACTGGTTGGTTGAGCATTGAGTTGTGGTTGATTTCGATGTTAAGCAAGTTACCTTGAAACGTGTGGATGATTACAAAGTAGTAATCATAGGCAGGAACGTGAAGTTCTTGTCCAGTATAATTTCGCTCTTGAAGTGAGTCTATGATGGAGTTGGGTTGCAAAGCTTTTTTAGTGTATGTGAGGAATCATGTTACGAAGGAAGTGCAAGTGCAAGACATACAAGCTGTATGTGAATTTCCGGGTATATTTTCGGAAGAGTTGTCTGGTTGCCACCAAACAGGGAAGTTGAGTTTGGCATTGAATTGTATGAGAATACGGCTCTCGTGTCCAGTACTCCATATCGCGTGGCACCTAAAGAGTTGATGATGCAACTTCAGGAGTTGCTTGATCGAGGTATCTTAAGGCCAAGTGTTTCACCTTGGGGTGCGTCGGTCTTATTTGTAAAGAAGAAGGATGGTACGATGTGTATGTGCATAAAATATCGGCAACTGAACAAGTTGACGATTAAGAACAAGTAACCTTTGATGAGGATTGATAATTTGTTTGACCAGTTTCGTGGTGCTTTAGTGTTTTCGAGGATTGATTGGAGGTCTGGGTATTATCAACTAAAGGTTAAAGATGTGGATGTATCGAAGACAGCTTTTCAGACTAGGTATGGCCATTATGAGTTCTTGGTGGTGCCGTTTGGGGTGACAAATGCATCGGTTGCATTCATGGATATGATGAATATGGTGTTTAACGAGTTCCTTGATCAGTTGTGGTAGTGTTTATCGATGATATTCTCGTGTACTCGCGTACTGAGGAGGATCATGATAAGCATTTGAGGATAGTGTTACAAGTGTTTTTGGAGAATCAGCTTTATGCTAAGCTGAGCAAGTGTGAGTTTTGGCTTAGGGAAGTGGTTTTTCTTAGACGTGTGGTGTCAACCGATGGTATTCGGGTTGATTCACACAAGGTCGAGGCGGTGATGAGTTGGAAACGCTTAAATTGGTGACAAAGGTGCGAAGTTTCCTTGGGTTGGCTGGATATTATCGTACGTTTGTTGAAGGTTTTTCTAAGATTGCTGCACCTTTGACCAAGTTGTTGCAAAAGAATGTTCGCTTTGAAAGGATGGATGTTAAGCAACAAGCTTTCGAGAAGTTGAAGGAAGCTTTGACACAAGCTCACGTCTTGATTCAGCCGGAATCGGATAAGGAATTTGTAGTCTATGGTGATGCATCATATGTCAGTTTGGGTTGTGTGTTGATGCAAGGTGGGAAGGTTGTAGCATATGCATCTAGACAGTTGAAGGTGCATCTTACGAAGTGTGTGCATTTCTTGGCAGTGCACACTACGTATACATTGGATAAGTTAGCGGAGTTGTATATTGCTGAATTTGTGCATTTGCACGATGTTCCTAAGCCTATAGTGTCAGATACGGATATGATGTTTACTGTAAGGTTTTGGGAATGTTTACACCATGTGTTGGGTACGGATGGACAGTCGGATATGATGTTTACACCTATAATTTCAGCACTTCATATCATCCTCAGGCGGATGGACAGTCGGAGCGAGTTATCCAGGTGCTGGAGGACATGTTGCGATGTTGTGTGATTGATTTCCAAGGTTCTTGAGAAAAACATCTGTCTTTGGTTGAGTTTGCCTATAATAACAGTTTTCAGGCGAGTATACAAATGGCTCCATATGAGGCCTTGTATGGGAGAAAAGGTAGAATGCCTCTTTGTTAGGCTAAAGCTGGGCAAAAGTTGGTTTCCTTGCCGGATATGCTTAAGGAAACAACTGAGAAACTGAAACTCATGTGTGAGAATTGAAGGCTGCTTCATATCGTCAGAAATCTTATGCAGATGTAAAGGGTAGGGAGATTGAGTTTACGGTTGGAGATCGCATGTTCCTTAAGGTATCGCCTTGGAAGAAGGTGATGAGGTTCGGATGTGAGGGAAAGCTTAGTTCGAGGTTTATTGGACCTTATGAGGTTGTGGAGCGAGTTGGTCTTGTGGCTTATCGGTTGAGGTTGCCTCCCGAGTGGGAGAAGATTCATGATGTGTTTCATGTTTTGATGTTATAGAGGTACAGATCGGATTCGTCGCTTGTGATGCCAGATGAGGAGATTGAGTTGAATCCGGATTTATCCTATGATGAGGAACCAGTGAGAATTCTAGATTCGAGTAGTAAAGTTCTTTTTGGAAAGACGGTTGAGCTTGTGAAGGTGGTGTGGCGACACCGAGGAGTTTAGGAGGCCACGTGGGAAAGCAAAGCTGACATGTTGAGGCAACTCCCGCATCTTTTTCCTTCAGGTGAAATTTCGAGGATGAATTTTCCTAAGTGGGGGAGAGTTGTAACGCCTCGGTTTTGGGCCTAGGTGTTTTGCGTGTTGGGTTAGGCTAGTGGAACCGGTAATTGGTTGTTCGAATCATTAAAAGGTGGTTTAGGGAAACCAAGGTTAGGGTGGGATAAAAATTCCTAAAATCCTCTAAAATTATATTTGAGAGGTTGGTTAAGTCAATTTCGCAAAACGAGTTTCGGAAGGCATACATTTTGGGCAGTGACCAAAATGTAAAGTTTTAAAGTTGTGGAAAAAGAGTGTTTTTCAAAAAGAGTCAAGATCTTAGAATCTTTAGGGAGCTAAATTGCAATTAAGACTTTTCTCTAATTTGGCATGTGTTTTAAATTATTTATTAAATATTAAAATGGTTTTAATTGATTTAATTAAAGAGGTAGTTATTTTGGTTAAAGAATTTTGACGATCATTTTCAATCTCTTCTTTTCACTTCAGCCAAACACTCTCCATTTGCTCTCAAATTCCAGATTTTCTACATCTTCATTTCTTTTCTTGGTTTCCAATTTCATCTTTGTGATTTCTCTCAAATTCTTCAAGATTCTTGAAAGCTAAACTTGCCAAGTTTGAAGAGAAGCAAGGACTGTAGGTAAATGTCGTTCTAACCCTCTAATAAAGGTTCTTTAATGAAATTCCAAAGATATTTGACTCTTTATTCATGTTTTTGACTGAAGTTTTATTGTTGTTTTGATAAAATGATAAATCTTGATAGAAAAGAGGATTTAAGATGATTTTCGGAGTTGTTTTGATTTGGTTTGTTTGAGATGGTTTCTAATTGGGTTTTGAAAGGTTTATGATGTTGAAATAGAGTCTTAATCATATTAATTCCGAAATCCTTGAGATCATTGGTTTTTAAAGTATTTTTGGTTGGGTATTTGGGGTGTAATGTGAGATTTGAGTTGCTGGAGGTATAAGGATGGTTTTAGGTTGTTTTGGGTGTTGATTTATGCTTAAAATGTGTTGGATGTGTTGGTTGTTAGCTGGGCTGAGTTTGGAGATCAATCAATTGAGTTTTTGGTTGTTTCGATTGGGATTGAACGAAGTGGTTTTGGAGGCTTTGGACGATTAAGTGTTGCATCGGCAAGTGTGGTTTCGCAAGTCGGTGAGTGGAATGAGATTTCTTGCTTTAAACTTCATAAAAGAAGTTTTGGGAACTTAGTAAGAGCTTGAAACGCTTTACTAAGTTCGGAAGTAAGTAAAGTGAGTTTCCCTCTCTCGGATTGTGCTGTTGTGAGATTTTGAATGCACTTGATTTAATTGAGTTAACCTGTAACACTCCACGCCTGGGTTAGGAGCGATGGGGCGTTACTCAAACAGGACACATAAACGCATATAACATGTAATCATAAAATCAAACATGTAACATCAACGAATCAGAGTTGCGCATCATATAACACATTTAACATTCTATAACAAACAATACACTTGGGTGGGCCAACAAAAACTATCCTAACATATATCATAACATAATAATTCTTCTGATTAAACATGTAAATCATATAACATAATCAACCTAAACTAACTTACTAACCATATCAAACGTGTATACACTTTCAAACATTCATCTAAAAATCCATTCAATCCAATTCATGTTTATATATATTTTCGGCTAGCATCTTACAATCTTGTATACATGTATACATTCATATACAATACAATCAATCCTAATTAAATAGGGATCATGTTCGAACAACATCAAAAACAACCTAGGCGCATAAGAAACGTATTTAAACTTACATCAAAACCATCCTAATATTTGAATCCAATATAGCAATAACATGAAATTTCCATTTCAAATTCAAACATCTAAAGGCATGTATAATTCTAAGTTCACATCACTTTACATATACAACTTCTATCATATTCTATACCATTCGAATAGCATATTATACAAGCAATACATAACATTTTCATTTATCATCATTCAAATATCAAAACATATAAACCATACACATTATTTGTAAGACCATATCAAGACATAATCAAACTTAACAATGTACATATATTCCAAATATAGTCATAACAACATGTTTATCCAATATATATCATGAAACTATGTCTTAAACATATACAAACCATATTAACATATACATGATACCAAAATGCATGTGACATACTCTAAACATGTAACTACGCCACCATCTAGGAGTCAAAACAAAGCTATATCATACTTGAGCCTTGGCTTGTGATTGCTCCCGGATCAAAATAGCTAGCTTTCCGATATTATAGACCTGTTATTTTGGGAAGAAGGAAACATAAGAGTGATAAGTACAATTTGTACTTAGTGAGGTAGTTCTTATAACTTACTAATACAATCTTTTAAGTGTGTTATTCATATAATTAAGAGGCTTAACACCAAACAAGTCACACCTAGCTAGCTTATCTCATGCTCAAGTAGACTTAGCAAGTTCCATTCGTATCATGTGTCAAGTCATATAACATACTCACATTCAATGTCAACAACATACCAATGTATAACACAACCAAAGAACAAGAATCATATCATATTATTGATCACATTTTTATATCATTCAAATAGGGTCATTACCCGTATCAATCATATCATTTCATATAACATGTAACCATGTATCCTTTCACCATTTCATTGATCTTGTAAAGTCTTATTGCAAGTTCAATTAGGTTTTACCTTGGATGATTAAGTGGACTAGGTAATCAAGTCAATAGGTACCAAGTACCAACATATAACAGTAGATGCTCAAAGCACCAAAGATCAGTTGATACACAATATATCGAGGTGTCTAACTACATCATGCAACTTGTAACTTGTAACAGTAGATGCTCAAAGCATCAGTAGGTGACTAACCACCTTTAAATTAGTAGAGCTCAGACTCTAAGGCCGCTCCTTCTACCTAAGGACAACTAGTCAACCAAGGTCTTATTAAGCTTTTTAATTTCCGACATGAACAAACAACTGTTTATCAATCACATTACAAGGCTATGCAGCATGTTCATGTCAACATTGCACTTGAATCATTCAAGTTAAATAAACAACCAATTTTCAGCAAGCATACCATATCAATTCAATCACGTACTCATCAAAAATAGTAGCTAAATATCATATATAGGCTTATCTCATGAAGCTCAAATAACCAATACATCATAGCAAATCAAATAGATCATAACTATACTTAACTAGTACTAAATATGAAACATTTATTCATTTCCTTTAATCCTTCTTCCATTACCTTTAAATTTACCAAACATTTATTAGATTCATTCCATGCTTCATATTAATTCATCAAATAATCATGAAAACATTGGTTAGGATATGAATCCTAACCTTACGATCAACTACACTCACAATACTCCAAAGCTTAGGTTGATTCTTTGATCATTATGTTTTTACTCCTCCTATTTGATTGCTCAACCCTTGAATCCTCTAGGATTTCTTCACAACCTTGATCTTGAACATTAAGATAACACATAAGAAACACATTAGAACTCAATTCAATCACATTTATTCATTTATTCAAACACAAACATTTAATCAATATGAAACTGCCCCTAAACTGGCAGTTTGAGCACCCTACACTAATCTGCCCATAATGTTTTACACACAACTCCAAATTAAGAGTTCTTTACCAAACTAGAAAGCTTGTTTACACAGATTTAATTCTATGTACGGCTCATATTTTTCTTATTCCTACATCAATACCGTTTAATACTTTAATACAGGGCATTTACAGTGGCCTAATATGTCCATTATTTGCAACATGTAACTTTAGTGACCATTTGACCTATGATCCATTACACATTTGATTCTGAGTTTTTAACCACTTTTAAAAACATCTAATAAAATTATTAACAAGTTCCAATAGTTTCAAAAATAGGGCATTAAGGACCCTGAATAAGTAATTTTCTCAAATTAGTCCAAACTAGTCATTTAACTATTTTATTGACTTTAAACATCAATCCCAAGTCCTTAATCATCTTAAAACTGATACTAACCATATATTACTAAGTTCCCATGTTTCATAATAACTCTCCCAAATTTAAAATCATCAGATAACCCCTAAAACAATTTCAGAATTCAAATTTTATCTAAACAGTTTCCAGTTTCATTTCAAATGTGACCAGTTTACTTCCAACTCAATTTCCAGCAAACCCAGCAACATTTTCATGCTTCCAAGACCTCTATCCTATATTATTTTTCATTCTCTACAACTTTGTCCTATGTAATTTTTTCTAATTCGAACTCTATAATGCTCAAAAATGAAAATTTCTGAAGGATCGTGTTTTAGTACGAATCTGGGCAGATTTCAAGTTCTAAGCTAAGTTCATGCAAATTTCCAGATTTTATTCGAATCTAACTTAAACACAGCAATGTATATGAATAATCAACCATTTCAACATGAATTTCCAGGATCAAACAAACTCAAAAATCATTTAAAACAAAGATAAACACACAAGAATCAATCGGGTAGCACAACTTTGAAATTACTTGAAATCTAGGTTACATGCATGAACATAGATGATCTTTAAGCTTAATTTCCAGCACTGGCATGTGTTTCTAAGGCTTCTAATCTCCAGATTTTACTCAAGCTCTCAAGTTCCCTCTCTTTTCTAATGCATTTTCGTTGGAGTGAAAAATGGAAAGAAAACAAATGGTGGAATACACTTGTTTTGTTTCTAACATAGGTGGTCGGTCATACATGGAGAGAGCGACACTTAAATAGGTCTCTCGCCATGTATTTATCCACGCAAATCCCACTATGGATTTATTATATAATATTTTAACTCTCACTAATAACCTATTTTCTTGGTCCTTTAACTACTCAAAGTGTTTCACATTTTAGGTTACAACCTCTTTTGTACCATATTCCACGTTATACTACATTCGCACCATATTTTAGGTTGCAGCCTACCTTTGCACTGGATTTCAAGTTGCGCAATACTCGTACAACCTTATAGGTTACAACCTGTTTTTACACAACATTTCAGGTTGCACAATACTCGTACCACATTATAGGTTACAACCTGTTTTTACACAACATTTCAGGTTGCACAATACTCGTACCAAATTATAGGTTACAACCTATTTTTATCTTCTTTATTATCTAATTTAGGGGGTTTTCAACTAGGGTAGTTTTAGGGTGTTACAACTCCTCCCCCTTAAAAACAAATTCGCCCTGGAATTTACATGAATCGAACAAATGAGGAGGATATTGCTTCTTCATCGTGTCCTTAGGTTTCCACGTCGCTTCTCCGACATTATGACTCCTCCATAGAACTTTAACGAGGGGAACGTTCTTGTTTCGAAGTCTTTTGACTTCTCGATCAAGAATTTGGATAGACTCTTCTTCATAAGAAAGGTCGGGATTAAGCTCGACTTCTTCAAGCTTACGAATGTTGGTTGGATTGGATCTATATCTCTGTAGAATCGATACATGGAAAACATTGTGTATCTTATCGAACTCGGGAGGAAGTGCGAGTCGATAAGCTACAAGACCAATTCTTTTGATTACTTCAAATGGTCTGATAAACCAAGGACTTAGCTTTCCTCTTTTGCCGAATCAGAATACTTTCTTCCACGGGGAGACTTTAAGGAACACCTTGTCTCCAATTTCATGTTTTATGTCCCTACGCTTCAGATCAGCGTACAACTTTTGTCTATCGAAAGATTGCTTCAAACAAGAGTGAATGATTTGAACTTGTTCTTCGGTTTCGCGAAGAAATTGTGGTCCCCGCACCTTGTTATCGCCGAGTTCAGACCAACAGAAGGGAGTTCGGCATCTTCTGCCATACAATGCTTCAAAAGGAACCATTTGAATAGATGACTGATAGTTGTTGTTGTATGCAAATTCAACCAGTGGTAGCGATTTCTCCCAATTCTTTCCGAAGTTGATGATACAGGCTCTAAGCCTTTCTTCAAGCACTTGTATAACTCGTTCAGATTGTCCGTCGCTTTGCGGATGGAAAGTTGTACTAAGATTTAGTTTAGTTTCGAGAGCTTTATGTAGAGTCTTCCAGAATCGACCTGTGAATTGAGGATCTCGTTCGAAGACTATAGAAGTTGGAACTCCGTGTAAACGAATTAATTCCCGAATATAAAGATTGGTCAGAATTTCCAAACTATAATTCATACAAATTGGAATGAAATGGGCAGACTTGATAAATCTATCGACGATTACCCAAATAGCATCACATTTTCTTGGGGAACAAGGAGGACCGGATACGAAGTCTATTGTGATTCGTTCTCATTTCCTTTGTTGAAATTCAAGAGGTTGGAGCAAACCAGTAGGGACATGGTGCTCGGCTTTCACATGTTGGCAATTTAAACACTTCGACACATAGCCGCTGATAGTCGATTTCATTCCGGGCCACCAATATAAGGGATTGAGATCCTTGTACATCTTAACTGATCCAGGGTGGATCGAGAAAGAACTTTGATGTGCTTCTTGTAAGATTTCATCTTGGAATGCATTATCATTAGGAACACAAATTCGATCTTTGAAGTATAGAAGACCGTTCGATTTAACGGAGAAATCAGGATTAGACTCAAGCTTAGAAATGATTTTCTGAAGTTTTGGATCAATTTGTTGAAGTTCTTTGATTCTCGAATTCATAGTGGATTGAATTTGAAGTTCACAAAGAAAATTCTGAGCTTTGCATAGTTGGAAATCTGCATTGATAGCCAAGAAAGCTACAATAAACATTTTAAACTCGTTACTTAGGAAACAAGTTACCATAGAAAGCTTTCTTACTTAGCAAGAAAGTGTTCGAAACTCTTCCTTGGATTACAAGAGATGTTTCGAATGCTTACTTAGAAATCAAGAAAAGACGTTTTTAAATTTTTTTTCCAGAATTTTGATTATCTTACCGAGGTTCGGTTTTCGACTTAGGGCGCCGGCAACCACATTGGCTTTCATGGGATGATAATTGATGATCAAGTCATAATATTTGAGTAATTACAACCATCTTCTTTGTCTCAGATTCAGATCTTTTTGAGTGAGCAAATATTTCAGACATTTGTGATCGGTGAAAAACTTGAATCTTTCACCGTACAAGTAGTGTCGCAAAATTTTGAGCGCGAACACAATGACTACAAGCTCAAGATCATGTGTAGGATAGTTTAATTCGTGTGGCTTCAATTTTCGGGAGACGTGTGCGATCACGTTGCCTTCATGCATTAGAACACATCCAAGGATCGAATGTGATGCATCGCTAGACACAACGAAATCTTTACCCGATTCGGGTTGATAAGGATCGGGGCATGTGTCAGAGCTTATTTTAGTTGGTCGAAGCTTCGCTGCTGCTTTTCCGACCACTTGAATGCTTTGTTCTTTCGGAGGAGTTTGGTCAGCGGCGCGGCAATCACCGAGAACCCTTTCACGAATCTTCGGTAATACCCAGCTAAACTGAGAAAACTTCGAACCTCGCTCACATTCTTGGAGGTCTCCAATCAAGAATAGCTTGAATTTTCTTGGAGTCGACTTTGATTCCATTGGCAGAAATGACGTGTCCGAGGAATGAGACTTTGGATAACAAAAATTTACACTTAGTGAACTTAGCGAATAGTTGGTGATCTTGGAGCGTCTGAAGTACAATTCGGAGATGATCAGCATGTTCTTCCTTGTTCCGGGAGTAAATAAGGATGTCATCGATAAACACAACAACGAACTTGTCGAGATATGGCTTGAATACCCGATTCATTAAATCCATGAATGTAGCCGGGGCATTCGTTAACCCAAATGGCATTACTAGGAACTTGTAATGTCCGTATCGAGTGCGGAAGGTTGTTTTGGGCACATCTTCTTCTTTCACTCTCATTTGATAGTAACCGGATCGGATGTTTATTCTTGGCAGAGGATATTTATTCTTGATGGTCTTTACAGATCAGATTTATAGGCATGTTACCCCCTATTGGATTTGAAATTATAAGGCTTGTTCTAACTATTTCGAGTTTCAAGTTTAGTTCATCTAAAGTATATGTAGAAATAAATGATGTGTTGATCTCGAGTCTATCAAAGTGTAAACAGTTTTAAGGTTTAGTTCAACAATACCCGCAATGACATCGGGAGACTCTTCTTCTTTGCCACGAATGTGGTAGACAGGAGCTGGGGCTCGGGATTCTTAGTAAGTAAAAGCTTTTGAGTGGGCAGCCTTGCCTTTCCCCTGATTACCCGACTGAGCTTGTCTCGGGTTCTTATTTGGGCCAGGTGGCACAGAGCTCATATTAGAGTGTCAAACAGAATATTAATCATTTCTCTTCGGGCAGTCTTGGATATAGTGCTCATCACCACCACAAGCAAAACAAAGATTGGATTGGACTCGGCATTGGTCGAAGTGTTGCTTCTGATAGAACTTGCAAGTAGGGACTTTCTCCGCATTTCCCGTGCTGTTAACAGAGACAATCAGGATAGCCATCTTACTCGAGTGTTGAGGTTCATATTGGAAATTACTTCAAATAATAGAAGTGTAAGTGATAGAGGTTTCTTTTTGATGTTTAGGTTTCTTTGACCACCGGGATTTATCGTCACCCTTACGTTTCTTATCAGCCTGATATTCGCTCTTTTGTTTCTCCGCGGTTCGCATTTTGGATTCGGTGGCGATAACGTGATTCAAAAGGGTTTAAAAGTTCGTAATACCAAGGGTAGTAAACATCGGATTTAATTCATCGCTCAGCCCGTCAATGAACATTTTGCACTTATCTTTCTTGGTTTTATCGTACTCCGAGCCGTACTTGCAATATTTGCAAAAATTAGTGACGTATTGTTCAATCGACCGATTAGCCTGCTTCAGATACAAGAACTTCTTTCTGCGATCAGCTAGATATTGTTCGTTGATGTACTTTTTCTTGAACTCATCGACAAAGAATTTCCACGTAACTAACTCAGAAAGGGGCGGTTAGAGTCGTGGTTTCCCACTAGCTTAGAGCTTCATCAGCTAAAAGTGCGATCGCGCAATCAAGTTTATGCTCGTCCGAGCACTGAATTTGTTTTGTCAAGATTTGAGTCGTTCTTTCGAGCTATTGCTAGGCTTCTCCTTTTTTTCGCTGATGAATGTAAAAGCTCGATGTTGTGCAAGCTTGTCGATCGGGGCTCGTTATGGGGCAGCAACAACCGGATCCGGTTGTTCTCGTCTTATGTTCAGTACTAGTTGATCGAACATCTCCTTCATACTTAGGAGACATTCTCGTTGAGCTGTTTGAATTGTCGGATTTTCTGATTATTGATGGACTTGTTCTCGAGGTTGAACTGGGGGTTGCATTTCAACTCTATCCTTATTTTTATTTGATGATCCATTGGGATTTTCATCGTCTTGGGCTAGACTAGTCTCAGACATTCTATTCAAATTTCAGAAAAGTTCGGGATTAGATAGCGAAATCACAAGCTGTTCGATATAAGACTCCTAAGTGACATAGTGCAAGCCTATATGATGCATGACATGTTTCGAATAACTTTAGAACCTATAACCTAAAGCTCTGATACCAATTTATGTAACACCCACACCCGGGTTAGGAGCGATAGGGCGTTACTCATGTAACGCCCCGGTTTTGGGCTCAGAAGTTTTGGGCGTTGACCGGTTCGGTCAAAGTGCTGATCGAATATATAAGAGTGAATTTAGGAAAGCCTAGTTCGGGTTGCATTAAAAATATGGAAAATGTTCTAAAATCATCTTTTAATATAATTAAGTGAACTGTGAAATCAATTTTGGAAAAAGAGTTTCGGAAGGGTGACATTTTGGCTAGTGACCAAAATGTAATTTTTGAAAGTTTGGTGACAGTTTTATAAAGGATTGAAACTTTGAATCTTTAAGGAGCTATTATTCCAAAAAGAGTTTCTCCAGATTTTTCTAAGATATTTTGAGGTATTATTCTGATTTTTAAACATAAAGAAAGAGGAGGGAAAGCCATTTTGACTATTTCATAACTAACTTTCCATTTTCTCTCAATTTTCCTTTTCTCTCATTTTCTCTCAACCCAAACACATTTCTCCAGATTTTCTCATCAGATTTTGTCACTCAAATCACTCATTTCAACTCTCTTTTGATTCCTAAACATCACATCAACAAAACCTCTCAATTTGCTAGTTGATTCTTCAAGCTTTTTGGTTCCAAAAAGGGAGAAACTCAAGTTTGGAGGTAAGAACGTCCTTCTCCTCTAAACTCTCAGTTCTTTACTGAAATTCCTAAGTTCTCAATCCTTGATTTGTGATTTGTTAAAGGTTTTTCAATTGAAATCTTGATTTTGGCTTAAGATGCAAGATTTGGTGATTTTGGTGGAATTTTCGTGTGATCTGTTTGGGCAGTGTTTTGAAGTGTCAAATTGATGTTAAATGAATGCTAAATTGATTAGAAGTTGAGGTTTAATTAATGCAATCCCGGATAGGTTGAATTTCCTAAGTTTGGCTTGAGTTTTTGGTTGTTTTTGGAGTGTTTTTGGTGATCTGTTATACCTGGAGGTATAAGGACGTGTTTGTGATCATTTTGGATGTTAATTGATGTTTGAAAATGGTTAGAAGTGATGGATCTTGGCTGGGTTAAGTTTTGAAAGTGTTTGGGGGTGATTTCGGTTGTGTTTGGTAGCCGAAATGTTGATTTTGTGATGAGCAGCGAGTTTGGTTGTGTTGCTGCTGTTCTTAATGCATAATGATGCATTAATCCTCTGTTGTTATGTGCTTGAAACAGGGGAGTTTGATCCGCGAGCTTTAGAGGTGGTGCGGAAGGTTTCGGATGCTTGGAAAGCTTGTTGGCTAGCCTTGTTTTGTGTATCGGTGAGTGAAGTTGGGTTTTTAGCTTTTAAACCAAGGTTTGAAGGTTTCGGGAGCTTAGTTTAAGTCTAAACAACTTTGCTAAGCTCAAGTGTAAGTAAATGGATTTCTTTCTTGGTTTGTGTTATGAATTGGCTTTTTAGGCAATTGTGGTTGAAGTTTGAAATGCAAGGGTTTTGCATGATTTAAATTCTGTTTTGAAAGCATATTTTAGCATGGTTTAATGCTGGTTTTGAAAGCCATATGTGAAGGATGCTCAAGGTAAGAGATCCTTGGTTTTATACATTGAAAATGTGGTTTTGATGCATGGTGTTGCATGATGCTTAATGGCTATGTGTAATGTTTTAAAACAGTGAATTAATGATGGTAAATGATGGTTTTTGCATTATGGTTATGCATGTGAATCATTGGACTAATGTGGTAAGGTGGTTATATTGGCAAGTGATGTAAGTGGTTCTTGGTTCTTTGATCGGATATAGTTAGCCGGCTATAGGATTGGGTGCACCGTGAATAAAGTCGCCTTGGAGGTGGAGTGGTTAAGAGTGAACCGGTAAACTCCCTTCAAGTATCCTAACGAGATGGTTAAGGTCATAATGGAGGTTGAATGCCCATTCGAGGACCTTGGTTAAGCAAAGGTTATATGGTGGTTAAAAGTCCATATATGGGAACCTTGTGCTTGTTAAGATCACAATGGTGGTGTAAAGTCCATGTGTGGATCTTGTGTAGGGTGTCCCGGATCTCGTTAGTGATGTTATACAACTACCAATTGGTAAATGCAAAGGTTGTATGGTGGTTAAAAGTCCATACATGGGAACCTTGGGAAAAGTCAAGGTTGTATGGTGTTTAAAAGTCCATACATGGGAACCTTGGGAAAAGTGGAGGTTGTGTGGTGTTTGAAAGTCCATACATGGGAACCTCGGGAAAGCTAAGGTTGTATGGTGTTTAAAAGTCCATACATGGGAACCTTAGGATGGTGAGGTCAAATGGTATTTAAAAGTCCATTGGAGACCTTGGATTGGTAGTGTGTATGAAGCGTGGGGGACAACGCTTGTGATCCGCGTATCCGATTGGATGTTGAGTTGAAAAGTGGATGTGGTTGATCACTCGAAAGCCAATATGATGTTCTTGATTATAAAGAAGCATGTAATGCTTGAAATGATGCATAATTGCATGAGAAGCATGAGATGCTTGAAAAGATGCATGGTTGCATGGGATGTGTATAATGTTTGTGAATGCATGTTACTTGTTAAGTTGAACACGTGTTGATTATCATTTGGTAAATGATGCATGTGTGCATGAAATCTTTTAAATGCATTGGAGTCTTGTAAGACTTGTTTTAAAAGGCATGTGATGATGATGTTGTGGTTCATATTTTGCCTTGGTATAATGCATGTGTTGGGTTACTTGAGTAAATGGTTTTAAAGGGTTTCTTGCTTGGAATGTTTTCAAGTATAAGAAAGGTATGTTGTGAAATGGAAGTGTTTTCCAAGGTTTTGAATTTTAACTTTGCATATGGTGTTTATGCATGGAATGGTTAAATGGTTGAAATTGCAATTTGTGCTTTGAAAAGGTTTTCTTAGCTTGCTAAGCTAAGGGTTGGTTTTCATGTATGTGCAATGAATGGTTTAAGCATGATGTTAAAAAGGGGTTTTCAAACTTTGTTTGGTAAACAAATCGAGTTGCTTTTCAAAGAGGTTTTATGACTCGCTGCATTGATGGTGTTTTGGTTTTGAGCATTCCTCACTAAGCATTATGTGCTTACGCTCCTTTTCGTCCATCAATGCAGATACTTGAAGTTTGGACAGCGAGAAGCAAGGGATTCAAGGGGGACTCCACTTGAGATGTATGTCTCGGTTAATAGCTATAGTTAATAAAGGCAATGGGGTAGAATCTCTCGGATTGATGTTTATGAGCTCGTATATGTTCGGACAAGTATGGTTTTATGTTGTTGATGTTGTTGGAACATGTTTGGCTTTTATGGGATTGAATTGAAAGTATGGTGTTTAAATGGTTGCTTGTGTAGGAAGCATATCCTTTGAATTGGGGCTTTTCATGAATGTTGGTATTTTGTTGAATTGTTGATGCAAGTATGTCTCTTATATGTTGAATTGTATGTTGGTAAAGTTTGGTGGCTTTTGGAGCATGTTGGGATGGTCAATTGCATGTTTAAGTATGCATTTGGAGGTTTTCTGTGCAGGGTGTTTCGGAACAGTTCATACCGTTTCGGAACGGGTGCTTCAAACAAACCTAGGCGTCCGAAACGGGTGAGACCGTTCCGAAACGGTTTGGCTACTGCCAGTCCCCCGTTGCGATACGTGTTGCGGAACGGCCCCACGTTTCGAAACGGGCTCTGCCTGTTTCGGAACGGGTGACCGTTGGGGGCTGACATTGGCAGTTAAATGTTTTGAAAAGTTTGCATTTTGGTCCTGAAACTTGTTTGTGCAATTGTATGAGTTTGGGATGTCCGTTTGAGCTGAAATTTGGCAGAGAAGCATGAAACATGATTAATTTTAAGTTGGTAACATAAAATCTGGTTAAGTCCTTAAAGTTATCAGAATTTACATTTTGGTCCCTAAAGTTGTAAATTGTTCAATTGGGTCCCTGTTTGATCTCTGATGTTTATGATCTTTGAGTATGCTGTTTGCATGGTCACATCTAAGGTTAATGTGCATTTAGACAAGAGTAAAAAGAAGAAAAAAAAGGGTCGTTAATCAAGGTTGACTTTCGGGTTGACTTTGATTTTCCCCGTGTGACTTCCTTAATTCGGGTCAACCGTCTGGGCCGGGTTAAGGGGGTTACATTTGGTGGTATCAGAGCTGAGTTGTGAATGCTTGGGGAAAATGGTAAGTTGTTGTGATGTGTGTTGATGTTTACCTTGTTGTGCGGTTGAATTTTGGTTGAAACACGTGTTTCTGAGCAAGTTAATGATGTTTGTAAGCATGCTTTATGGTTATGAATCTTGGTTGAGCTTATGTGGAATTGTGCAAATGTTGAGAGCTGGTTTTATGCATGAGGAAAGTGTAATGAGTATGTTATGTTGATAATATGCTGATGCAAGTGGATGCTGTTGATGTAAGCATGATCGAATATGTTGTTTGATATGCTTGATGTTGTGATATCCATGTTGTGATGACTGTTATGACATGTAAAGGGGAGGATTCGGGATACCCATTGCCTTATTATTATAGCTATTGTGTTATTTTGGAGTTGGAGTTTGAATCCTTGCTTAAAGCTGGTCTAACTGGTTTGTTTGTTTTGTTGTGAATGTTTGTTGTTGTTAGTATTATGGCAAAATCGATGAAAGAATGGCAGTTGGGTGAGATGGTTGCTGCCTTGGGGCAGGTTGTTAAGGCATGGAATTCATTCTTTTGTAGAGGTGTTTCGTCTCAGTCTTCTGTGCCTGGAGTTGAGGTGGTAAGGCAAGGGAAAGAAGCTGGTTCTGTGGTGAAGAGTTCATCACCTGTTGTTCAGGGGGTGTTGGGAACATCTCAGGCTGTGGTAACGGTAAAGTCAGTGGATGTGCTTGCTATGGGATGTGTGGGTTTGCCGAAGCAGCGTTTGTTGGATTTGGGTGCTGTGGAGTATCATGGTTCTACACCGGGAATGTTTGAGGCCTGGTTGGCCAGTGTGATTCTGATCTTGGATCAGGAAGGCTGTGATTATGCCTGTAAGTTGGGGAGTGTTGTTTCTCTGATGTTGGAGGATGCGTGTGCCTGGTGGACATCTGTGGCGGTGGCGTCACATATCCATGATATTGACTGGGATTTCTTTGTATCTGCCTTATATGAAAGGTATCTTGGAGAGAAGTTTCCAAGGGTTAAGCAATGTGACGGTAGTGCTGTTGTGGAGCAAGTGTTTCTTGAGCAAGGAGTGGAAGTTCAGCTACCTGTGTGTGACCGTTGTGAAAGGCGCCATGTTGGAGGTTGTTGGGGCGCGGGTGCTTGTTGGAATTGTGGTTCCAAAGTGCATGTGAAGCGTGATTGTCCTCTTGGGGTGAGATCAGCTTCAGTGATAGCCAAAGGATCTCTGAAAGTTCGTGGGCGCGGCCGAGGCAAGGTTCAGAGGTGGCAGAAAGAGCAGAAGGTTGTGAAGAATTTGGGAAATGAGAATTACTGGAAATGTGGGTCTGCTGGTCACATGAGGCGTGATTGTTTGATGTTGGCTCGGAATAGCCAAGGTTCTTTACCGCAAGGAGTTGATGGTGACCCTAGTGTGCTAGCTGGTGCTGCAGTGGTGTGGCAGGAGGATGATGATGCCGCGAGGAAGAGAGCTCGTCTGATGAAGCTTCAGGGAGGTGTTGTGTTTTCAGGTAACCTTGTTAAGTAATCTTTGCTCTAGTTACCTTAGTTTGGTTTCTATTGGTTTTTCCTTGCGTGGTAGGTTTAGTCTTGTTGCTAGCATGTTTGGGGTAATGGTAGTTGTTTGGGAACATCTTGGATGTGAAGAAGGCTTAGTGAGAATCTTGTGGTTAATGGATGTTGGTATGATGGAGTTAGATAAGTTAGGAGTGAGTTGGGAGGTTGTTTTTAGACAGATTTTGAGGATGTTATTGGAGGGTGTGAACTGGCATTCATGCACAGTTAAAATCATTGTTATACGCTATATTATATATGTGTTGGTCCATGCATACATGTGGCATGACATTAGAGGTCTTGCATACATGTACATCAGGCATGATAGGGCATGTTGGTGATCATGCATACGACGTTCACACTCGCTAGTAACTAATCGAATCTGTTAGTGTGGTGGTTGGGTTAGGTTGGATGATGGGTTTTTAGAGGTTGTTTTGGCGCTGAGTGAGAGTTAGAAGTAATATTAAGCTAGTTGCTAGAATAGCGAGGGTGGTATAGCATGTTGGTGGAAGGATAGTGCTTGATGCTTAAAGAGTTTAGTGGTTGGGTGGTGAGGAGTACCGGTTGAAGTAGAATCGGTTAAGTGGTGTGAATAGTTAAAAGGAAGTGCTAGTGATGTTGCAGTTTTGGGTTGTGTTGGTAAGTGTTGGTTCTTAGCAACCTTTGAGGAGTTGAGGAGTTGTTATGTATGTTTAGGTTGAGCGATGTTCTGGTGAGGCAAGTGTTGTGGTCAAGCTTGTGGTGGTTAAGCAATGAAAGATCTAAGGTCAGTGTTGTTGGAAAAGATTCTTGTGAGAAGTGGTTGGCTGGTTGTGAGTATGTGAACTTCTTTTGAAGTCAGCTGGTGGTGTGTGGAACAGCTAGCGGAGTCAAGTTGGGGTTGTGATGTAAATTTTGGATTGTGGGTGAGTAGTTCTGGTGAGTCATTATGGTAATGATAGCGGCAGATGTGAAGGATTGTCAGCTTTTGTTGAGGAGTTTTGGTAAGCAGTTGATGTTTAAGAATTTTTGCTTGTTGGGAAAATCCTTGGAAGAGGTTTGGGAGTTGCAAGAGTTTTAGAAGCAAAGAAGTTTGCATAGTGGCTGATTTGGATTGGTTGATGTCACTGTGTAAACCAGTCTTGGAAGTTGTGTGTTACAGTGATGTGTGCAGTAAAAGTTGAAGTTTTCAGGTTGATGTTGGGGCTGTGTACTGTAACCCCCTTAACCCGGCCTAGACGGTTGACCCGAATTAAGAAAGTCACACGGGGAAAACCAAAGTCAACCCGAAAGTCAACCTTGATTAACGACCCTTTTTTTTCTTTTTAAACTTGTCTAGATGCACATTAATCCTAATTGTGATCACACAAACATCATACTCAAAGATCACAAACATCAGAGATCAAACAGGGACCCAATTGAACAAATTACAACTTTAGGGACCAAATTGTAATTTCTGATAATTAAAAGGACTTAACCCAATTTAAAGTTACCAACTTGAAATTAATCAGGTTTCATGCTTCTCTGTGAAATTTCAGCTCAAAAGGGCTTCCCAAGCTCATACAATTGAACAAACAAGATTCAGGACCAAAACGAAAACAATTCAAAACATATAACTGCCAATGTCAGCCCCTAACGGTCGACCGTTCCGAAACAGGTAGACCCTGTTCCGAAACACGGGCCGTTCCGAAACGGGTTCCGAAACATGGCCTTGGCAGAGACCAAACCGTTTCGAAACGGTGCATATCGTTTCGGACGCCTGGGTTCATGTAAGGCACCCGTTCCGAAACGGTGCACACTGTTCCGAAACGCCTGCACAGATTGCAGCAAACTAGCATTCCAAAACATGTAATTGATCATCCAAACGTGCTCCAAATGCTACCAAACTTTACCAGCATGCAATTCAACATATTTAAGACTTATAGGCATCATCAAATCAACCAAACAACATCATATGCAAAAAGCCCCAATTCTATAGGCATGCTTCCTACACAAGCTAGCTATTCAAAACACAAAACTTCCAAAACAAGCATATAATGTTCCAATCCGAAAACCAACATTCAAAACAACATTCAACATACTTAGGGAGTCCCAAACACCTCCCAAAACATACACATTGGTCCCCCATTGCCAAATCACCCAAAAGCTAAAATGTTTAACAAAAACCTTCCATACATTGAGCTTTACTTGTACTTGAACTCTTGCCTTTCTTGCTGCCCCTCAAGGTACTCTAATGCTCTGCATTATTGAATTAAGAAAACGAAGAGAGCGTAAGCAAAATCTTAGTGAGGCATGCTCGTTAAAAACCAATCAATAATGCAATTTAAACCATTTATAAACATGCTTAAAATCAACCTTTGCACATGCTCAAAAGCATACTTAAAACAAGCAATCTCATGCTTCAACATAAACATTAAAACAAGCATCTCATGCTTCACAATATACTTAACATGTCATATTGGCTCAAGTGACAAATTCCAATTCATAAAACAAGTTCAATAACTTTCCCAAGGACTTTTAAACACCTTGGCCCCAAGGACTTTTAAACACCTTGGCCATGGACTTTTAAACACCGTGAATGAGGACCACACAAGGACTTTTAACCACCTTTGTGTCCAATGCTTGAATCACCCCAAGGACTTTTAAACACCTTGGCCCCATGGACTTTTAAACACCATGGAAAGGATCACCTAAGGACTTTTAACCACCTTAGTGTCCGCAACAAGACTCATCCAAGGACTTTTAACCACCTTGATGATCTTAAGTAACAAGGCTCACTCAAGGACTTTTAACCACCTTAGTGACCTTAATCTTTTCAAAACATCACTTGCCAATATACATCATTTTCATCATTTAATCCACTGTTTTAAAGCATTAAACCAAGCCATTTTCATCATGCATTTCAAAGCATCAAACCACATTATTTCAATGTATAAAAGCAAGGTACTCCTACCTAGAGTTACCTTCAACATATGGCTTACAACATCAGCAAAATCCATGCTAAAACATGCTTTCAAAACAGTAATTAAAAACATGCAAATCATCATCTTGCATCACAACAAAATCATGGCCACCACTAGAGAGAAAATCCGAAAACTTACACTTGAGCTTAGCAAAGTTGTTTAGACTTAAACTAAGCTCCCAAAACCTTCAAACCTTGGTTTAAAAGCTGAAATCCAATTTCCACAAACTCACTCACCGATTTCCACTTTGCTTCAAGCCAAAGCACCAAATCAAGCTTCCGAATCAACCACTCTTGGATCCAAAGATGCCTCCCCTGTTTCAACACATCAAAGAAGAGGATTAATGCATCATCATGCATTAATTGCTTCAATGAAAACACCTAAACTCGCTGCTCTCATCCAACCTCCATTTTCGGCCACCAAACACAACCGAAAATGCATCCAAACCACTTCTAAACAAAGCCCAGCCATAAACCAGCAAAACCTCACTTCCATCAACATCACAAAACATCTAAAAACAACCTATTAACATCCTTATACCTCCAGCAACATCAGATCATCAAGATCACCCCAAAAACTACCTTGAAACACAAGCTAAACTTAGGAAACTCAACCTATCCGGGATTGCATCAATCAAAACTCAATTCCTTATCAATTTAGAGATCATTTAACATCAAAAACACCTCTCAAATCACAGATTACTCAGATCTAACGAAAATCATCAAAAATCATCAAAATCTTGCATAATAAGCCAAGATCCATTAATCAACTTAAAAACCTTTAATTAAACATCAATTAAGGATTGAAAACTTAGGAATTTCAGTAAAGAACTGATAGTTTAGAGGAGAAGGACGTTCTTACCTCCAAACTTGTGTTTCTCCACTTTTTGGAATGAAAAACCTTGATGAATCAAGTAGCAATTGAAGAGGTTTTGAAGATACAATGATTTGGAATCAAATGAGAGTTGAAAGGAGGGATTTAGGTGAAGAAATAAGAAACAATTCTCTGGAAATGGAGTGTTTGGGTTGAGAGAAAATGAGAGAAAGAAAATTGAGAAGTTAGTTAAGAATTTAGCCAAATGGCTTTTCCCTCCTTTTTGATATACTTTAAAATCAGATTATAACTCAAAATATCTTGGAAAAATCTGGAGAAACCACTTTTGGATTAATAGTCAAAATGGCTTTCCCTCCTCTTTCTTTATGTTTAAAAATCAGAATAATACCTCAAAATATCTTAGAAAAATCTGGAGAAACTCTTTTTGGAATAATAGCTCCTTAAAGATTCAAAGTTTCAATCCTTTATAAAACTGTCACCGAACTTTCAAAAATTACATTTTGGTCACTAGCCAAAATGTCACCCTTCCGAAACTCTTTTTCCAAAATTGATTTCACAGTTCACTTAATTATATTAAAAGATGATTTTAGAACATTTTTCCATATTTTTAATGCAACCCGAACTAGGCTTTCCTAAATTCACCTCTTTTGATTCGAACAGCACTTTGACCAACCGGTCAACGCCCAAAACTCCTAAGCCCAAAACCGGGGCGTTACAACTCTCCCCCCCTTAAGAAATTTCGTCCTCGAAATTTACCTGAAGGAAAGAGATAAGGAAACTGCTTCAGCATGTCTTCCTTCCGCTCCCACGTGGCTTCCTCAACACCTCGATGCTTCCACAGCACCTTCACCAACTCAATGGTCTTGCCACGAAGAACCTTGCTATCCGAATCCAGAACCTTCATCGGTTCTTCATCATAGGTCAAATCCGGATTCAAAACCACTTCCTCCACAGGCATCACATGCGAAGGATCAGATCTATACTTTCGGAGCATAGAAACATGAAACACATCATGAATCTTCTCCAACTCCTGAGGTAACCTCAGCCGATACGCAACAGGACCCACACGCTCAACCACCTCATATGGTCCAATGTACCGAGGGCTCAACTTACCCTTCCGGCCAAACCTCATCACCTTCTTCCAAGGCGAAACCTTCAAGAACACACGGTCACCCACCGCATACTCTATCTCCTTACGCTTCAAGTCTGCGTAAGACTTTTGCCGATCAGAGGCAGCCTTCAACCTCTCACAAATGAGCTTCACCTTCTCGGTGGTCCCTTTCAACAAAGCAGGCATCGAAACCAACTTTTGACCAGTTTCAGCCCAACAAAGAGAAGTCCTACACTTCCTCCCATACAGAGCCTCATAAGGTGCCATCTGTATACTCGCCTGATAACTATTGTTATAAGCGAACTCAACCAAAGGCAGATGCTTCTCCCAAGAACCTTGGAACTCAATCACGCAGCATCTCAACATATCCTCCAAAATCTGGATAACCCGCTCAGACTGACCATCCGACTGAGGATGATAGGATGTACTGAAATGCAACCTTGTACCCAGAGCTTGATGCAAACACTGCCAGAAACGCGATGTGAACCTCGGATCCCTATCCGACACAATCGACTTAGGCACACCATGCAACCTCACAATCTCAGCAATATACAGCTCTGCCAGCTTATCCAAAGAAAACGTAGTATGCACAGGCAAGAAATGCGCACACTTCGTCAAGCGATCCACAATCACCCAAACAGAATTCTTATTCGATGGAGACAAAGGCAAACCAGATACAAAATCCATGGTAACCCTCTCCCACTTCCATTCAGGGATTTTCAACGGTTGCAACAAACCAGAAGGAACCTGATGTTCAGCCTTAACTCGCTGACACACCAAACACTTGCTCACAAACTCTGCAACATCCTTCTTCAAACCCACCCAATAGTACTCATCACGTAAATCACGATACATCTTAGTACTACCAGGGTGCATAGCAAAAGGACTACTATGACCTTCAGTCAGAATAGTACGCCTCAACTCAACATCAGCAGGCACTACTATCCGACTACCAAAACACAACACACCATCCTCATTAAAGCAGAAATCCGAAGGTCTACCCTCCGCGATATCCTGAACATGAGACACCAAGGAATCATCCAACAACTGCTTTTCCTTGATCAACTGAACCAAAGATGGTTTCACTTGCAACTCAGCAACAAGACCACCATCTCGCGATATGCTCAAGCTAGCAAACATCGCTCTCAGCTCAACAGCCACCTTCCTACTCAAGGCATCCGCAACAACATTAGCTTTACCAGGATGATACTCAATCGTCAGATCATAATCCTTGAGCAACTCCAACCAACGTCGCTGTCTAAGATTCAACTCCTTCTGAGACATCAGATACCTCAAACTCTTGTGATCCGTGCACACAGTACACTTCTCACCATACAGATAATGTCTCCAGATCTTCAGAGCAAAAACCACTGCAGCCAACTCAATATCATGCGTAGGATAGTTGCGCTCATGCACCTTCAACTGCCGCGACGCATAAGCCACAACCTTACCCTCTTGCATCAGCACACACCCCAAACCAACATAGGATGCATCACTATAGACCACAAACTCATTCCCTGATTCAGGCTGAATCAAGATAGGAGCTTGCGTCAAAGCCGCTTTAAGCTTCTCAAAAGCCTGCCGTCTCGCTTCCGTCCATTCATACTTAACATCCTTTTGCAACAGCTTCGTCAAAGGAGCAGCAATCTTGGAAAAACCATCCACAAACCTCCGGTAGTATCCCGCCAAACCAAGGAAACTACGGACTTCATGAACAGACTTAGGAACTTTCCAGTTCATCACCGCTTCAATCTTCTGAGGATCAACACGAATCCCCTCAGCTTAGACCACATGCCCAAGAAACACCACCTCCCTAAGCCAGAACTCACACTTGCTCAGCTTAGCATAAAGCTGATTCTCCAACAAAGCTTGCAAAACAATCCTCAAATGCTCTTCGTGCTCCTCCTCAGTACGCGAGTACACGAGGATATCATCAATGAACACCACAACGAACTTGTCCAGGTATTCATGAAACACACGATTCATCATGTCCATGAAAGCAGCAGGAGCATTTTTCAAACCAAACGGCATCACAAGGAACTCATAATGCCCATACCTTGTCCTGAAAGCTGTCTTAGGCACATCCACATCCTTCACCTTCAACTGATAATACCCTGACCTCAAGTCAATCTTAGAGAACACAGCAGCTCCCCGAAATTGATCAAAGAGATCATCAATCCTCGGCAAAGGATACCGATTCTTGATAGTCAACTTGTTCAGCTGACGGTAATCAATGCACATCCTCATAGTGCCATCTTTCTTCTTCACAAACAAGACAGGAGCACCCCAAGGTGATACACTCGGCCGGATGAAACCACGATCTAGCAGCTCTTGCAACTGCGTCTTCAGCTCCTTCAGCTCCTTAGGTGCCATTCTATAGGGAGTAATGGACACAGGAGTTGTATTCTCATACAGTTCAATTCCAAACTCCACCTCGCGATTAGGAGGTAAACCAGGCAACTCTTCAGGAAAAACACCAGGAAACTCCTTCACAACCTTGATATCTTGCACCCTCAACTCCTTAGAGCTAGGATTCATCACAAAAGCTAGGTAAGCTTCACAACCCTGCCTCAGCATCCTACTCGCCTCCAAGGTAGACACCACATTAGCAAGAAACTTCACATTCTCGCCAACTACAACAACTTCATAATCATCCGCAAGCTTAAGCGAAACCCGCTTATTTTCACAATCTACCACAGCACGATGCTCCGCAAGCCAATCCATACCAAGGATCACATCAAAACCATAAAAGGGCAACTCCATAAGATCAACATGAAAGACATGTTCTTGAACAACCAAGGGACACCTTCTATATAACTTTCGAGTCACAACAGTTTCACCAAAAGAACTAGTGACACGAACTCCAACATCCAAAGACTCAACAGGCAAACCAAGCAATTCAGCATGCTCACGCAAAATGTATGAATGCGTAGATCCAGAATCAATCAAAGAAAGCAATGACAAGGATTGCAAAGTAAAGGTACATGCAATCACATCTGCATCATTCCTTCCCTCGCGCTGAGCATACACCCTCGCTTGGCCTCCACCCTCAGGCTGAATATCCACAACATGAGCTACTCCGCGACCACCTTCCTCTCTCCTCTGGAAATTACCACGGCCGCGCCCACGACCTCTCTGCAGTGCAACAACAGGAGCACGATCTTGGCCACCAGCCAACCTCGAACAATCTCGCCTCAGATGGTCAACAGAACCACAGTTCCAACATCCATTACTAGCTGCCGCAACAGGAGCTTGCACCTCCCTCACAGCACGAGGACAGTCACGCTTCATGTGACCACGCGAACCACAGATCCAGCAAGGACTTGGTTCAGCTCTAGCATAACCACCTCTAGCAGGTGCACCACCACCTCTCTTGGCTGAGGACTGATACTTCTGATCACGTCCCCTCTTGTTCCGTCCACCTCCGGAACTATACTCAGCAGCTCTCTTGCCAGAACTTGCTCCAGCACCTTTCGCAGCTAAACCCAAGTTCATCTCAATGTCCTTGGATCGACTAACCAACACATCAAAATCATTGTACTCAGCAGCCAACATGTAGGTCTTTACTTCCGTCACCAAGCCATAACGGAACCTTTCGCACCTCTCTCGCTCATCAGGTATCAGCTCCGGTGCATACTAACTGAGCCGCACAAACTGCACTTCATACTCAGCCACACTCATGCTCCCTTGGGTAAGAGACATGAATTCACGCTTTTTCTCATCCAGATATCTCACTCCTAGATATCTCCTCTTGAACGCATTCTGAAAGAATGTCCAAGTAACATCAACTTCAGCCATCCCAGCTATGGTGGTCGTCCACCACGTATACGCATCGTCCTGCAGCAAGGACACAACACATCCCAACTGTTGCACATCCGTGCAGCTCATCTGACCCAAGATACGCTTGGTACTCTCTAGCCAAGCTTCTGAACTCTCAGCAGACATACCTCTGAACTCAGTCCCACCAAGACTGCGCAAACGCTCCAAAGGTAGTCTAACACCGGCATCTCCCTGATGCCCAGCTCCTTGAGCTCCAGCTACTGCTGCTCGAAAAGCACCCGCAATAGCTTGTACCAGCATAGACATATCAGGCATAGCTTGCCCCTGACCAACCTCAGGTCCAGCAGCTCCAGCACCAGCTGCAGCTTCAGCTCGCTCACCTCCAGCACCACCACCAGGCGGAGGAGGGGGTAACACTGCACTACCCGTATTCTCTTCATTCTCGTTCTCATTGGGAGCCGTAGCTCGCACACTACCTCTTAACTCTCTACGTGGTGCCATACTTTTACCATGCAATCACAATGCAAAATAAAACAAGTCAGGCCCAGCAAGGTAAGCAATCCAAGTATTCAAGCTCAATTTCATTCAAAATCAACATCATTTCATTAGCTTTTGTTTGGCAATGGGTACCCTCAACATACAACATCACAACTTACATCTCAATTGCATCAACATCACAAGCCACTGAACATGCTTTCAAACAACAAGCATACAAGCCAAACATACTTCAATCATGCATACATTCATTCCCAATTACTCGCAAACTCAGCTCTGATACCACCAAATGTAACCCCCTTAACCCGGCCTAGACGGTTGACCCGAATTAAGAAAGTCACACGGGGAAAACCAAAGTCAACCCGAAAGTCAACCTTGATTAACAACCCTTTTTTTCTTTTTAAACTTGTCTAGATGCACATTAATCCTAATTGTGATCACACAAACATCATACTCAAAGATCACAAACATCAGAGATCAAACAGGGACCCAATTGAACAAATTACAACTTTAGGGACCAAATTGTAATTTCTGATAATTAAAAGGACTTAACCCAATTTAAAGTTACCAACTTGAAATTAATCAGGTTTCATGCTTCTCTGTGAAATTTCAGCTCAAAAGGGCTTCCCAAGCTCATACAATTGAACAAACAAGATTCAGGACCAAAACGAAAACAATTCAAAACATATAACTGCCAATGTCAGCCCCTAACGGTCGACCGTTCCGAAACAGGTAGACCCTGTTCCGAAACACGGGCCGTTCCGAAATGGGTTCCGAAACATGGCCTTGGCAGAGACCAAACCGTTTCGAAACGGTGCATACCGTTTCGGACGCCTGGGTTCATGTAAGGCACCCGTTTCGAAACGGTGCACACTGTTCCGAAACGCCTGCACAGATTCCAGCAAACTAGCATTCCAAAACATGTAATTGATCATCCAAACGTGCTCCAAATGCTACCAAACTTTACCAGCATGCAATTCAACATATTTAAGACTTATAGGCATCATCAAATTAACCAAACAACATCATATGCAAAAAGCCCCAATTCTATAGGCATGCTTCCTACACAAGCTAGCTATTCAAAACACAAAACTTCCAAAACAAGCATATAATGTTCCAATCCGAAAACCAGCATTCAAAACAACATTCAACATACTTAGGGAGTCCCAAACACCTCCCAAAACATACACATTGGTCCCCCATTGCCAAATCACCCAAAAGCTAAAATGTTTAACAAAAACATTCCATACATTGAGCTTTACTTGTACTTGAACTCTTGTCTTTCTTGCTGCCCCTCAAGGTACTCTAATGCTCTACATTATTGAATTAAGAAAACGAAGAGAGCGTAAGCAAAAGCTTAGTGAGGCATGCTCTTTAAAAACCAATCAATAATGCAATTTAAACCATTTATAAACATGCTTAAAATCAACCTTTGCACATGCTCAAAAGCATACTTAAAACAAGCAATCTCATGCTTCAACATAAACATTAAAACAAGCATCTCATGCTTCACAATATACTTAACATGTCATATTGGCTCAAGTGACAAATTCCATTTCATAAAACAAGTTCAATAACTTTCCCAAGGACTTTTAAACACCTTGGCCCCAAGGACTTTTAAACACCTTGGCCATGGACTTTTAAACACCATGAATGAGGACCACACAAGGACTTTTAACCACCTTTGTGTCCAATGCTTGAATCACCCCAAGGACTTTTAAACACCTTGGCCCCAAGGACTTTTAAACACCTTGGCCCCATGGACTTTTAAACACCATGGAAAGGATCACCTAAGGACTTTTAACCACCTTAGTGTCCCCAACAAGACTCATCCAAGGACTTTTAACCACCTTGATGATCTTAAGTAACAAGGCTCACTCAAGGACTTTTAACCACCTTAGTGACCTTAATCTTTTCAAAACATCACTTGCCAATATACATCATTTTCATCATTTAATCCACTGTTTTAAAGCATTAAACCAAGCCATTTTCATCATGCATTTCAAAGCATCAAACCACATTATTTCAATGTATAAAAGCAAGGTACTCCTACCTAGAGTTACCTTCAACATATGGCTTACAACATCAGCAAAATCCATGCTAAAACATGCTTTCAAAACAGTAATTAAAAACATGCAAATCATCATCTTGCATCACAACAAAATCATGGCCACCACTAGAGAGAAAATCCGAAAACTTACACTTGAGCTTAGCAAAGTTGTTTAGACTTAAACTAAGCTCCCAAAACCTTCAAACCTTGGTTTAAAAGCTGAAATCCAATTTCCACAAACTCACTCACCGATTTCCACTTTGCTTCAAGCCAAAGCACCAAATCAAGCTTCCGGATCAACCACTCTTGGATCCAAAGATGCCTCCCCTGTTTCAACACATCAAAGCAGAGGATTAATGCATCATCATGCATTAATTGCTTCAATGAAAACACCTAAACTCGCTGCTCTCATCCAACCTCCATTTTCGGCCACCAAACACAACCGAAAATGCATCCAAACCACTTCTAAACAAAGCCCAGCCATAAACCAGCAAAACCTCACTTCCATCAACATCACAAAACGTCTAAAAACAAAACTATTAACATCCTTATACCTCCAGCAACATCAGATCATCAAGATCACCCCAAAAACTACCTTGAAACACAAGCTAAACTTAGGAAACTCAACCTATCCGGGATTGCATCAATCAAAACTCAATTCCTTATCAATTTAGAGATCATTTAACATCAAAAACACCTCTCAAATCACAGATTACTCAGATCTAACGAAAATCATCAAAATCTTGCATAATAAGCCAAGATCCATTAATCAACTTAAAAACCTTTAATTAAACATCAATTAAGGATTGAAAACTTAGGAATTTCAGTAAAGAACTGATAGTTTAGAGGAGAAGGACGTTCTTACCTCCAAACTTGTGTTTCTCCACTTTTTGGAATGAAAAACCTTGATGAATCAAGTAGCAATTGAAGAGGTTTTGAAGATACAATGATTTGGAATCAAATGAGAGTTGAAAGGAGGGATTTAGGTGAAGAAATAAGAAACAATTCTCTGGAAATGGAGTGTTTGGGTTGAGAGAAAATGAGAGAAAGAAAATTGAGAAGTTAGTTAAGAATTTAGCCAAATGGCTTTTCCCTCCTTTTTGATATACTTTAAAATCAGATTATAACTCAAAATATCTTGGAAAAATCTGGAGAAACCACTTTTGGATTAATAGCTCCTTAAAGACTCAAAGTTCCAACCCTTTATAAAACAGCCACCAAACTTGCGAAAATTACATTTTGGTCACTAGCCAAAATGTCACACTTCCAAAACTCATTTTCCAAAATTGATTTCACAGTTCACTTAATTATATTAAAAGATGATTTTAGAACATTTTTCCATATTTTTAATGCAACCCGAACTAGGCTTTCCTAAATTCACCTCTTTTGATTCGAACAGCACTTTGACCAACCGGTCAACGCCCAAAACTCCTAAGCCCAAAACCGGGGCGTTACATGTACAGTCTGGAAATGTGAAAGGGCAAGTTGTGGTTATCTTTGTGTGCGCTGGAATTTTGTGAACGGTATGTGGTGGTGTTGAGTTGGTGGAGTTTTTGTGTGGATTGTGTCCAGTGGTGGTTGAGGCTTTTGTGTTGTCTTGTGTGTTGCTCTGGGAAGGTTGTGGTTCCCTTTTCGCCAGTTGAAATTTCGAGGACGAAATTTCCTAAGGGGGGGAGAGTTGTAACGCCCCGGTTTTGGGCTCAGAAGTTTTGGGCGTTGACCGGTTCGGTCAAAGTGCTGATCGAATATATAAGAGTGAATTTAGGAAAGCCTAGTTCGGGTTGCATTAAAAATATGGAAAAATGTTCTAAAATCATCTTTTAATATAATTAAGTGAACTGTGAAATCAATTTTGGAAAAAGAGTTTCGGAAGGGTGACATTTTGGCTAGTGACCAAAATGTAATTTTTGAAAGTTCGGTGACAGTTTTATAAAGGATTGAAACTTTGAATCTTTAAGGAGCTATTATTCCAAAAAGAGTTTCTCCAGATTTTTCTAAGATATTTTGAGGTATTATTCTGATTTTTAAACATAAAGAAAGAGGAGGGAAAGCCATTTTGACTATTTCATAACTAACTTTCCATTTTCTCTCAATTTTCCTTTTCTCTCATTTTCTCTCAACCCAAACACATTTCTCCAGATTTTCTCATCAGATTTTGTCACTCAAATCACTCATTTCAACTCTCTTTTGATTCCTAAACATCACATCAACAAAACCTCTCAATTTGCTAGTTGATTCTTCAAGCTTTTTGGTTCCAAAAAGGGAGAAACTCAAGTTTGGAGGTAAGAACGTCCTTCTCCTCTAAACTCTCAGTTCTTTACTGAAATTCCTAAGTTCTCAATCCTTGATTTGTGATTTGTTAAAGGTTTTTCAATTGAAATCTTGATTTTGGCTTAAGATGCAAGATTTGGTGATTTTGGTGGAATTTTTGTGTGATCTGTTTGGGCAGTGTTTTGAAGTGTCAAATTGATGTTAAATGAATGCTAAATTGATTAGAAGTTGAGGTTTAATTAATGCAATCCCGGATAGGTTGAATTTCCTAAGTTTGGCTTGTGTTTTTGGTTGTTTTTGGAGTGTTTTTGGTGATCTGTTATACCTGGAGGTATAAGGACGTGTTTGTGATCATTTTGGATGTTAATTGATGTTTGAAAATGGTTAGAAGTGATGGATCTTGGCTGGGTTAAGTTTTGGAAGTGTTTGGGGGTGATTTTGGTTGTGTTTGGTAGCCGAAATGTTGATTTTGTGATGAGCAGCGAGTTTGGTTGTGTTGCTGCTGTTCTTAATGCATAATGATGCATTAATCCTCTATTGTTATGTGCTTGAAACAGGGGAGTTTGATCCGCGAGCTTTAGAGGTGGTGCGGAAGGTTTCGGATGCTTGGAAGGCTTGTTGGCTAGCCTTGTTTTGTGTATCGGTGAGTGAAGTTGGGTTTTCAGCTTTTAAACCAAGGTTTTAAGGTTTCAAGAGCTTAGTTTAAGTCTAAACAACTTTGCTAAGCTCAAGTGTAAGTAAATGGATTTCTTTCTTGGTTTGTGTTATGAATTGGCTTTTTAGGCAATTGTGGTTGAAGTTTGAAATGCAAGGGTTTTGCATGATTTAAATTCTGTTTTGAAAGCATATTTTAGCATGGTTTAATGCTGGTTTTGAAAGCCATATGTGAAGGATGCTCAAGGTAAGAGATCCTTGGTTTTATACATTGAAAATGTGGTTTTGATGCATGGTGTTGCATGATGCTTAATGGCTATGTGTAATGTTTTAAAACAGTGAATTAATGATGGTAAATGATGGTTTTTGCATTATGGTTATGCATGTGAATCATTGGACTAATGTGGTAAGGTGGTTATATTGGCAAGTGATGTAAGTGGTTCTTGGTTCATTGATCGGATATAGTTAGCCGGCTATAGGATTGGGTGCACCATGAATAAAGTCGCCTTGGAGGTGGAGTGGTTAAGAGTGAACCGGTAAACTCCCTTCAAGTATCCTAACGAGATGGTTAAGGTCATAATGGAGGTTGAATGCCCATTCGAGGACCTTGGTTAAGCAAAGGTTATATGGTGGTTAAAAGTCCATATATGGGAACCTTGTGCTTGTTAAGATCACAATGGTGGTGTAAAGTCCATGTGTGGATCTTGTGTAGGGTGTTTCGGATCTCGTTAGTGATGTTATACAACTACCAATTGGTGAATGCAAAGGTTGTATGGTGGTTAAAAGTCCATACATGGGAACCTTGGGAAAAGTCAAGGTTGTATGGTGTTTAAAAGTCCATACATGGGAACCTTGGGAAAAGTGGAGGTTGTGTGGTGTTTGAAAGTCCATACATGGGAACCTCGGGAAAGCTAAGGTTGTATGGTGTTTAAAAGTCCATACATGGGAACCTTAGGATGGTGAGGTCAAATGGTGTTTAAAAGTCCATTGGAGACCTTGGATTGGTAGTGTGTATGAAGCGTGGGGGACAACGCTTGTGATCCGCGTATCCGATTGGATGTTGAGTTGAAAAGTGGATGTGGTTGATCACTCGAAAGCCAATATGATGTTCTTGATTATAAAGAAGCATGTAATGCTTGAAATGATGCATAATTGCATGAGAAGCATGAGATGCTTGAAAAGATGCATGGTTGCATGGGATGTGTATAATGCTTGTGAATGCATGTTACTTGTTAAGTTGAACACGTGTTGATTATCATTTGGTAAATGATGCATGTGTGCATGAAATCTTTTAAATGCATTGGAGTCTTGTAAGACTTGTTTTAAAAGGCATGTGATGATGATGTTGTGGTTCATATTTTGCCTTGGTATAATGCATGTGTTGGGTTACTTTAGTAAATGGTTTTAAAGGGTTTCTTGCTTGGAATGTTTTCAAGTATAAGAAAGGTATGTTGTGAAATGGAAGTGTTTTCCAAGGTTTTGAATTTTAACTTTGCATATGGTGTTTATGCATGGAATGGTTAAATGGTTGAAATTGCAATTTGTGCTTTGAAAAGGTTTTCTTAGCTTGCTAAGCTAAGGGTTGGTTTTCATGTATGTGCAATGAATGGTTTAAGCATGATGTTAAAAAGGGGTTTTCAAACTTTGTTTGGTAAACAAATCGAGTTGCTTTTCAAAGAGGTTTTATGACTCGTTGCATTGATGGTGTTTTAGTTTTGAGCATTCCTCACTAAGTATTATGTGCTTACGCTACTTTTCGTCCATTAATGCAGAAACTTGAAGTTTGGACAGCGAGAAGCAAGGGATTCAAGGGGGACTCCACTTGAGATGTATGTCTCGGTTAATAGCTATAGTTAATAAAGGCAATGGGGTAGAATCTCTCGGATTGATGTTTATGAGCTCGTATATGTTCGGACAAGTATGGTTTTATGTTGTTGATGTTGTTGGAACATGTTTGGCTTTTATGGGATTGAATTGAAAGTATGGTGTTTAAATGGTTGCTTGTGTAGGAAGCATATCCTTTAAATTGGGGCTTTTCATGAATGTTGGTATTTTGTTGAATTGTTGATGCAAGTATGTCTCTTATATGTTGAATTGTATGTTGGTAGAGTTTGGTGGCTTTTGGAGCATGTTGGGATGGTCAATTGCATGTTTAAGTATGCATTTGGAGGTTTTCTGTGCAGGGTGTTTCGGAACAGTTCATACCGTTTCGGAACGGGTGCTTCAAACAAACCCATGCGTCCGAAACGGGTGAGACCGTTCCGAAACGGTTTGGCTACTGCCAGTCCCCCGTTGCGGTATGTGTTGCAGAACGGCCCCGCGTTTCGAAACAGGCTCTGCCTGTTTCGGAACGGGTGACCGTTGGGGGCTGACATTGGCAGTTAAATGTTTTGAAAAGTTTGCATTTTGGTCCTGAAACTTGTTTGTGCAATTGTATGAGTTTGGGATGTTCGTTTGAGCTGAAATTTGGCAGAGAAGCATGAAACATGATTAATTTTAAGTTGGTAACATAAAATCTGGTTAAGTCCTTAAAGTTATCAGAATTTACATTTTGGTCCCTAAAGTTGTAAATTGTTCAATTGGGTCCCTGTTTGATCTCTGATGTTTATGATCTTTGAGTATGCTGTTTGCATGGTCACATCTAAGGTTAATGTGCATCTAGACAAGAGTAAAAAGAAAAAAAAGGGTCGTTAATCAAGGTTGACTTTCGGGTTGACTTTGATTTTCCCCGTGTGACTTCCTTAATTCGGGTCAACCGTCTGGGCCGGGTTAAGGGGGTTACAACTCAAACAGGACACATAAGCACATATAACATGTAATCATAAAATCGAACATGTAACATCAACGAATCAGAGTTGCGCATCTTATAACACATTTAACATTCTATAACAAACAATACGCTGGGGTGGGCCAACAAAAACTTTCCTAACATATATCATAACATAACAATCCTTCTGATTAAACATGTAAATCATATAACATAATCAACCTAAACTAACTTACTAACCATATTAAATGTGTATACACTTTCAAACATTCATCTAAAAATCCATTCAATCCAATTCATGTTTATATATATATTCGGCTAGCATCTTACAATCATATATACATGTATACATTCATATACAATACAATCAATCCTAATTAAATAGGGATCATGTTCGAACAACATCAAAAACAACCTAGGCACATAAGAAACATATTTAAACTTACATCAAAACCATCCTAATATTTGAATCCAACATATCAATAACATGAAATTTCTATTTCATATTCAAACATCTAAAGGCATGTAAAATTCTAAGTTCACATCACCTTACATATACAACTTCTATCATATTCTATACAATTCGAATAGCCTATTATACAAGCAATACATAACATTTTCATTTGCCATCATTCAAGTATCAAAACATATAAACCATACACATTATTTGTAAGACCATATCAAGACATAATCAAACTTAATTATGTACATATATTCCGAATATAGTCATAACAACTTGTTTATCCAATATATATCATGAAACTATGTCTTAAACATATACAAACCATATTAACATATACATGATACCAAAATGCATGTGACATACTCTAAACATGTAACTATGCCACCATCTAGGAGTCAAAACAAAGCTATATCATATTTGAGCCTTGGCTTGTGATTGCTCCCGGATCAAAATAGTTAGCTTTCGGATATCAGAGACCTATTATTTTGGGAAGAAGGAAACACAAGAGTGATAAGTACAATTTGTACTAAGTGGGGCAGTTCTTATAACTTAATAATACAATCTTTTAAGTGAGTTATACATATAATTAAGAGGCTTAACACCAAACAAGTCACACCTAGCTAGTTTATCTCATGCTCAAGTAGACTTAGCTAGATCTATTTGTATCATGTGTCAAGTCATATAACATACTCACATTCAATGTCAACAACATACCAATGTTTAACATTACCAAAGAACAAGAATCATATCATATCATTGATCACATTTTTATATCATTCAAATAGGGTCATTACCCATATCAATCATATCATTTCAAATAACATGTAACCATGTATCCCTTCACCATTTCATTGATTATGTAAAGTCTTATTGCAAGTTCAAAAAGGTTTCGCCTTGGATGATTAGGTGGACTAGGTAATCAATTCAATAGGTACCAAGTACCAACATATAACAGTAGATGCTCAAAGCACCAAAGATCAATAGATACACAATGTATCGAGGTGTCTAACTACAACATTCAACTTGTAACGTGTAAACGTAGATGCTCAGAGCATCAGTAGGTGACTAACCACCTTTAAATTAGTAGAGCTCAGACTCTAAGGCAGCTCCTTCTACCTAAGGACCACTAGTCAACCAAGGTATTATTAAGCTTTTTAATTTCCGACATGAACAAACAAGTGTTTATCAATCACATTACAAGGCTATACAACATGTTCATGTTAACATTGCACTTGAATCATTCAAGTTAAATAAACAACCAATTTTCAGCAACCATATCATATCAATTCAATCCCGTACTCATCAAAAACAGTAGCTAAATCTCATATATAGGCTTATCTCATGAAGCTCAAATAACCAATACATCATAGCAAATCAAATAGATCATAACTATACTTAACTAGTATTAAACATGTAACATTTATTCATTTCCTTTAATCCTTCTTCCATTACCTTTAAATTTACCAAACATTTATTAGATTCATTCCATGCTTCATATTAATTCATCAAATAATCATAAAAACATTGGTTAGGATACTAATCCTAACCCTAAGATCAACTACACTCACAATACTCCAAAGCTTAGGTTGATTCTGTAATCACTATGCCTTTGCTCCTCCTATTTGATTGCTCACCCCTTGAATCCTCTAGGATTTCTTTATAATCTTGATCTTGAACATTCAGATAACACATAAGAAAACATTAGAACTCAATTCAATCACATTTATTCATTTATTCAAACACAAACATTTAATCAATATGAAGCTGCCCTAAATTGGAAGTTTGAGCAGCCTACACTAATCTGCCCATTACGTTTTACACACAACTCCAAATTAAGAGTTCTTTACCAATATAGAAAGCTTATTTACACAGATTTAATTATATGTATGGCTCATGTTTTTCTCATTTCTACATCAATACAGTTTAATACTTTAATACAGGGCATTTACAGTGGCCTAATATGTCCATTATTTGCAACATGTAACTTTAGTGACCATTTGACCTATGATACATTACACATTTGATTCTGAGTTTTGAACCACTTTTAAAAACATCTAATAAAATTATTAACAAGCTCCAATTGTTTCAAAAACATGGCATTAAGGTCCCTTAATAAGTAATTTTCCCAGATTAGTCCAAACTAGTCCTTTAACTATTTTATTGACTTTAAACATCAATCTCAAGTTCTTAATCATCTTAAACATGATACTAACCATATATTACTAAGTTCCCCTGTTTCATAACAATTCTACCAAATTTAGAATCATCAAATAACCCCTAAAACAATTTCAGAATTCAAATTTAATCTAAACAGTTTCCAGTTTCGTTTCAAATGTGACCAGTTTACTTCCAACTCAATTTCCAGCAAACCCATCAACATTTTCATGCTTCCAAGACCTATATCATAAATTATTTTTCATTCTCAACAACTTTGTCCAATGGAAATTTTTCTAATTCGAACTCTATCAAGCTCAGAAATGCAAATTTCTAAAGGGCCGTGTTTTAGTACGAATCTCGGCAGATTTCAAGTTCTAAGCTAAGTTCATGCAAATTTCCATATTTTATTCAAATCTAACTTAAACCCAGCAGTGTATATGAATAATCAAGCATTTCAACATGAATTTCCAGGATCAAACAAACTCAAAATCATTTAAAACAAGGGTAAACTATATTAATGACCACCGAACTATGGGGTTGGTGTCGATTTGACCACTATATATTCAATTGTGTTAAATGTACCACATAACTATTTAATTGGTTCTAATGTAGCCACCTGCCGTTAAATCCTAACGGGAAGATGATGGGGCAGTTAAAAACAAATTGGTATAATTACACATTTAATCTCTATTACTTACGCATTCTATCAATTTAGTCCTAATTTTTATTTAATAAAATAATTAATTATTTAATTAAGTGATGCCATGTGTCATCACCCATTAAAGGAAGAAAATAAATTTTACTCTACAATGAGAGTAGCAGGGTTCAAACCAATGTCCTCTTGGTGAGAGGTGCGCTTGTTTACCATTAAGCCAACTACACATTTGTGATTTGTTGTACAACATTTATTATTTATTGTGACACCAAAAAGCCAGCAGTTCAACATGTAAGAACTAAGAAATTTATCATCCCAAATTTTAAAACCATCTTGCTTTTTTCGAGGTTTATGATTCATGCTTATTATACAGTCATCCTTCAATTTGCTAGTTCACAACCACTTAAGTCTCTAAATATATTTTCAGGAAACTTTTCTAGAATATGAGTAAAATAATGTTTTGCTTTCTCATGTAATATAACATAAATTTCTTTTTAAGTCTGATGGAGAACCAAACACCTTGAAATAGTGGTAGAAAAACTTTAGTCTTTCCCCATCTTTTCTTGTTCTTTCACTCAAATTTTCTAATACGAAGGAGCGTTATCACCACTTTACTGGGTTTCTTTATTTGTTAGGTTGTAAGAATGATAAAGAAGGAAGCTTGTTTGTAAGCTTGTATACTTTATAATGTTGAAGAAATTCTTTATCTGGGTTGTCTTATTGTGTTGAATATCAATACACTATAGTTTTTACTATGCATATATTATAATCCTCATTCTCTCGAGCATGATTGCAGTTTCCTCTATTGCATCGGGGTAAAGATGAATTTGTTTATGAGAGTTGTACGCATTTGTTATCCTCTTCAAGTTTCGTTGAAGGTTCTTTCACTTTTGTCCCCAACAAATATTCTGTGCAAACTCGTAACTATTTTGAACAGTAATTTTAACTTTTAAGCAATATTTACAATGTCATTTACATGAATACCTTTTGTTTCCTGTCTTCTTGCCTTCCCTGAAAGCCAAAGCAATAAAGGTTCTAACATAAAATTGTGCTCTTCCAATTTCGGCTAGGTTGGCTGACCTGAAAGGCAGCCCGTTTGAAGTTCAAGTGGCAAGGTTCCCTCTACAGCTGCCGGATTATGTCTTTTGATAAACTCATGCATGGTTTGCAGCCCATTGATTTGGAAGATGTTATCGGGTAATAAACACGAGAGGTCTCTTTGAACATGTTGTAGCAAGATGATTTCAAAATTTCTTAATTCATATTTTTTTTCTAGCTCTAACTGCAACTAGGGATAAATAATAAATGTTGTACAACAAATCATAAATGTGTGATTGGCTTCATGGTAAACAAGCATGCCTCTCACTAACAGGACCTTGGTTTGAACCCTGCTACTCTCACTGTAGATTAAAATATATTTTTTTCCTTTAATGGGTGGTGACACGGGGCATCACTTAATTAAATAATTAATTGTTTTATTAAATAAAAATTAAGACTAAATTGATAGAATGTGTGAGTAATAGGGATTAAATGTGTAATTATACCAATTTGTTTTTAACTGCCACATCATCTTCCCGTTAGGATTTAACGGCATGTGGCTACATTGGAACCAATTAAATAGTTATGCGGTATATTTAATACAATTGAAAATATAGTGGTCAAATCGACACCAACCCCATAGTTCGGTGGACATTAGTATAGTTTACCCTTAAAACAAAGATAAACACACAAGAATCAATCGAGTAGCACAACTTTGAACTTACTTGAAATCTAGGTTACATGCATGAACATAGATGATCTTTAAGCTTAATTTTCAGCACTTGCATCTATTTCTAAGGCTTCTAATCTCCATATTTTACTCAAGCTCTCAAGTTCTCTCTCTTCTCTCATGCATTTTCGATGGAGTGAGAAATGGAAAGAAAACAAATGGTGGAATACACTTGTTTTGTTTCTAACATAGGTGTCCGGTCATACATGGAGAGAGGGACACTTGGATAGGTCTCTAACCATGTATTTATCCACTCAAATCCCACTATGCTTTATTATTTAATATTTTATCTCTCACAAATAACCTATTTTCTTGGTCCTTTTACTACTAAAAGTGTTTCACATTTTAGGTTACAACCTGTTTTGTACCATATTCCAGGTTATACTACATTCGTATCATATTTTATGTTACAACCTACTTTTGCACTACATTTCAAGTTGCACAATACTCGTACCACCTTAAAGGTTCCAGGTTGTTTTTACACAACATTACAGATTGCACAATACTCGTACCACATTATAGGTTACAAGTTGTTTTTACATAACATTTTAGGTTGCACAATACTCGTACCACATTATAGGTTACAACCTATTTTTATCTTATTTATTATCTAACTTAGGGTTTTCAACTAGGGTAGTTTTATGGTGTTACATAACCTAATGTTTTAAAGCATGTTTCTAGATTATGAAATTTGTTTGATGATGCCATACGGTTTAAAGATGCACTAGGTAAGTGATCCTTGTATGCATGTGATGATGCATGAAGTTTGAAGCATGGTTTAATGCTTGTTTTATGGCTTATCATGAATGCTTTGGAAAAACGGTGAGCTGTGTATGAAATATGGATTATATTGGCAAGTGATGTTGTGTAAAGTATTTTGTAAATGAAATCGATATAATTAGTGGATTATAGGATTGAGTACACTATAAACAAGTCGCCTTGGATGTTGAGGGGTTGTGATTGTACCGAAAACTTCATCCAAGTACCCTAACGATTGAGGAATGTTTAAGGTTGCAACGGTTGAGGGTAGCTCCCGGGTGCGAACCTTGTGTGTGTCCTGTCTCTCGTTAAAAGGTTATACATCTATCGATGAGTGGTGTTGAGGGGTTGTAATTGTACCGAATACTCCACCACGGGCATCACAACGGTGAAGGGTTGCCCCCGTGTATGAGCCTTGAGATGTCGGTAGAGTGTATGAAGTGTTTGGGGACAACCCTTGGTAATCCATGTATCCGATGTGTTTTTGAGAAATGGATTGTTGTTAATCACTTGTAGGCCAATATAATGGAATGAAATGCTATGGAAATGTTGATGATGCATATTATGAAAAATGCATGTTTACCTTAAGCTTAGCATAATGGTGTTTATGCTTGGAAGGCTTGATGTTTGTGTAGCAATGGTTTAATTGCTGGAAAATATGTGATTTGTGTTGCATGGTGTGAGCATGCTGATTTTAATGTTAAAGTGCATGGCTTATCAAAGAAGGCATGATGGTTTTGAAAATAGTGAAAATGGTTTTGTCCATTGATGGTGTTTTTTGTTTTGAGCATTCCTCACTAAGCATTGTGTGCTTACGCTCTCTTTGTCCATTAATGCAGTCAATTTAAGCTTTGGAGGCGGCACTTGCAAGGGATCGGTGAAAAACTTTGATTAAAGGTATGTTTGGTTATGAACTCGAGTAATAAAGGCAATGGAGGTGTCCAATGTTATGAATGTTGGTTGCTTTGGTATTTTCTAGTTTAGTACAAGGTTGGATTGCGTATTTGGGTATGTAAATGACCTTTAAGAGTTGATTTAAGCTTAGTTTTGAGAATTGACCCTTTGGTGTTTGTTTTCTTAGGAAGCATGCCTTTAGTTCTCTTTATTGTTGATAGAGATGCTTCGATGTTGCCTTTGCCATGTATTCTTGAGTATTGAAGTGTATTTGAGTTGCAAACATGCTTAGGTATATATCGGATTAGTTTCGGATGCTTTAATTCGAGTTAAACCAGCAAATTTTTACATTACGGGCCCAGGTGTTTCGAAACACCATTGCTTGTTTCGAAACGGGGGTTCAAAAATGCCTTGGGGTATCGAAACGGGGAGGTCCGTTTCGGTATGATTTGAAAACGTGAACCTCTATTCCGAAACAGGTCCAAGCTCGTTTCGGTACGGTCCTCAATTTCGAAACAGGTGCTCATGTTTTGATACACCCGTTTTGATACGGGTCTTGCTATTCCGAAACGGCTGGCTGTTATAGCAGTTTTTGGAATCTTTGGAAGTTCTGTTTCTTTACAATTTAGTCCATGTTTGTCTTGTTTGCAATTAAACGAGTTCCAATGGTTATCTTGAGTTGAGTTTTCACATAGAAGCATGTAATGAACTTAATTAAAGGATGGTAATCTAAATTTGGTAATAACCTTTACAAATTGTCTAATTTACAAAATGGTCCCTAAACCTGAAATTGGTATTAATCGGCGTATGCTCGCGTTGTCTTTCAATTTGTTGCTTGTTGATCCCATAGGAGTTTAACTTGCATCTAGATAAGATAAAAATAAAAAAATAGGGTTGTTTATTGAGGTAAACCTTCTCAGTTTACTTCAATGTTCTATGTGTGATCTGTTCGGTTTGGTCTATCGGGAAAGCCGGGGAAAGGAGGTTACAGCTATCATTTCCCTACTTGTACCTCAAGTTTCTTGAATGTTTCTCCTTGACTCTACATCGTGATCTCAGCCCTGTTTATAAAAGAGTCACTCTTATTCATAAAATTACTAGTCTCAGCCATATATTAGTTGGTCTTAAGCATAAAAGTGTTTAAACTTGCTTCTAAAGAACTTATTGATGGAGATTGATGTTGTGCCAATTTATTCTGTTGTCGTGGCAAGTTCTGTCGAAACCTTGATGATTTTGTGTTCTAGCGAGTCTGATTGTTGGAGTTGTTCTGGTTACTCTATGAAAAAATTGGGTACTTTCGCCATCCTGGGTTATATGTGTTGAAATATGGGTTGTTGTTCCTCTTATAATTCCCAACGTAAAAACTAGACTCTAGATTCTGCGAGCATTCAGAAGAATCATGATTAGCATTACATAAAACACAAAATAAATCCGCTACCTTAACTTCATGATTAGCATCCGATGAATCGAGCTTAAATGTCGTAGCAATTCAAAGTCTATCATTCATGTTGGTAGAATTATACTTGATCAAGAAAGTTCGGCATAGATCTTCCCGAGATTCAAAAGATCTGAATGGTATATTGTTCAACCATACCCATCGCCCTATCCCTCGGTGAATAGGGAAACAATTTTAGCTTCATGACATCCTCGTGGACTCCCTATTGTCTAAAGAATCTTAAACTTCTAAGAACGATCTTAGATGTTGTTTGACATCTTCGTGCGGTGAGCCGCCAAACTCTCTAACTGAGTTGAGCATATTAAACATAACCGGCTTCAAATTAAATTGTGCGGCTTGAATCTCATCAATGACAATTCCTGGATTGAGATCTTTAAAGAGTGGAATTAAATGATCTCGGATTGGTATGTTCCGTACACGAACAGGTTGAGCTTCTAGAGCTACATTGTCTTCTGTTGTGGCATTCTGATTGCCTGTTAGGGCATTCTGATTGCCGACTGGATCTGCCATAGCTTTAGCTCTCTCCTTCTTCTATGAAAAACTCATTCAATCTCATGTTCAAACAGATAATCTTGTGTTGTAGGTCTCACTCTGGTCATACACAGATGCAAAACCAAAAGTGTTAACCCCATGAACCAATTAACAAAATATAAAAAGGTGCAAGAAATTAAAAATAAACTTGATATTGCCAATCCCCCAGCAATGGCACAAAAAACTTGTTGTGTGATGTAAGTGCTACGCAAACGGTGCAAGTATACTTGTCACAAGTAATAGTGTAGATTAAGATCGTCTCCACATGGATTGATGAAACTTGACTTTTAGCTTCTCACATTAAAAAGGAATAAAAGTGATGTTGATAGAGAGTGATAATAAACAAGTAAATTAAACTAAAATAAATTAAGTCTAAAGTAAATTAATAAATGAAAGAAGCAACCAAGTTGAGAGAATAGGGCGGGTTATTAAGCGTAATGATGTAGTTGCCGGCAGAATTAATGTGGCAATTAATTGCCCTTTAATGTTCAATAGAGTGGTCTTCAATATCTTCGAGTTATCCCTAACTGAAGAACTAATGATTGTATAAGCCTTGGTAATACATCTCTGTATTAACATTGGGTGGACGTCATCGATCATTAAACTCTTCTTAGTCGTTGATATTCACTCTTATCCCTAAGGCGAATTAGTTTTCCCTAACGATTGTTTCCACCAACGCTGAAATTCACTCCTTTTCCCTATGGCAAATTAGTCATTGAAATTGTTGATTTGCATTGGTATTTAAATATGTGCTTATATGTATTAGGTACGTACGATTAATGGGTCGTACAAGTGCATGAAATCAATATATGTTTCTATGAATTGTTTTTATGTTGTTTTTGTCAGGTATTTGTGGTATTTAGTTGTAAAAAAATTAAAATAAAATAACAGTTTGCGAGAAATAAAATGCCTAAATGAATCTTAAATCATATTAGTATATCGAAATGAGATTTGAATTATCGTCGTCCCTAGTAACCCTTAAGTTTTGAGAGAAGTTTAAAACATGGTTATATGTAGTATTTTGGGAATTATGGACATATTTAGGCAAGGCAAACATGGTTTGGCATGAGTGGTTTCCCCTCGAGATTTGGTAAGTATCGCGATTCTAAAATTCTCTATATGAGAGATTGTAAGTTATATGATTTTGTGTTTTGTGTATGAATGTATGACGTACGTACACGCGTGATTTCGATTCGATGCCCGTGTAAAGGTGTGTGCAATATATATTTTATTCCATTATACCAATGATGGCTATAAGTATTTAGCGATATATATTTTGTGATTCATTCGTAGTGTACTAGCACTGACATTCTTAGATTAATCAAAGTTGCGTTTGAAGGTTAGATTTAATTGCATTAAAACAATTGAAATGCTATTGTATTAATGTACTAAAGCAATTAGTTATGGGGCTAGAGTCTGACTAGTTTAACCGTGCGGCCTTAGTCGACGATCTTTAGTCAAAGAATAAGTCAACCTTCAAAATAATAAGCAAATTTTGTTTAGAATGAGCAGAAGCTTTTGGAAAAGTGGCTAAGGCAAGGAAAAAATGAAGAATGAAGATGTGAGTGAATATATCTATATTACTCAAGAAAATAGTGAATACAAGAATAAATTTTGAATGAATGAAATGGGTGAGGGTGAGCCTTTATTTATAGGCGAACCCTCTCACATCTAACGGTCACGAATGATTCAATCCAAGGGCTAAGGATTGTCCCTTGATCTATGCTCTCTAACTATGGAAACTATATGCATACATTATAAAGTTGCCTAAAATAATGGGGAAGAATCACTCCCCAATCATGTGTATTTTATCATGACTTTTGTTATCATGTTGGTAAGGATACTTTCCAAAAGTGTCTTGGTCAACAAGATAAGCTTGCTCCTTGGCGACTCATCTCTTAGACAGATTGGGCATTGATTGGCCCAACATATTAGTTGAATATCTCATGGGCAGCATGGAGGGTGTTGACTTGGGCCTCATGGTCTCGGGTAGCTCGAATGGTGCTCGTCTTGGCCTTCAGGTGTGCACAGAGGGTGCTAACTCACGTCCCTTCATTTGGGCAGCACATGGGGTCATTGTCTCATCCTCATGGTGTATGTGTAGGGTGCGGATTTGGGCCCCTCAGTCTGGTGTAGCACGTGGTGTGCTTGTTTAGGCCCTTTGGTGTGCGTCCATCTCTTAAATCGATAAGGCTAAATTCAATTTCAATTTAAAGTTTGTAATAATGCACGAGACTACCAACAAATCAATAGCTCCAAAACATTAAATCCCGGTCAAGTTTTTAGTTATCTAGTTATCTCCTTCCAGGTCGACTAGAGACTATCACGGAGAATAGTTAGTTTCTTCCTGGAAGGTTCATATATAAATGGGTTCTTGTAACGCCCCGGTTTTGGGCTTAGGAGTTGTGGGCGTTGACCGGTTGGTCAAAGTGCTGTTCGAATCAAAAGAGGTGAATTTAGGAAAGCCTAGTTCGGGTTGCATCAAAAATATGGAAAAATGTTCTAAAATCATCTTTTAATATAATTAAGTGAACTGTGAAATCAATTTTGGAAAATGAGTTTTGGAAGTGTGACATTTTGGCTAGTGACCAAAATGTAATTTTCGCAAGTTTGGTGGCTGTTTTATAAAGGGTTGAAACTTTGAATCTTTAAGGAGCTATTAATCCAAAAGTGGTTTCTCCAGATTTTTCTAAGATATTATAAGCTATTTTCTGATTTTAAAGATATCAAAAAGGAGGGAAAAGCTCATTTGGCAATTTTCTCAACTAACTTCTCAATTTTCTTTCTCTCATTTTCTCTCAACCCAAACACTCCATTTTCAGAGATTTGTTTCTGATTTCTTCACCTAAATCCCTCCTTTCAACTCTCATTTGATTGCTAATCATTGTGTCTTCAAAACCTCTTCAATTGCTACTTGATTCATCAAGGTTTTTCATTCCAAAAAGTGGAGAAACACAAGTTTGGAGGTAAGAACGTCCTTCTCCTCTAAACTATCAGTTCTTTACTGAAATTCCTAAGTTTTCAATCCTTAATTGATGTTTAATTAAAGGTTTTAAAGTGTTGAAATGGATCTTGGCTTATTATGCAAGATTTTGATGATTTTTGATGATTTTCGTTAGATCTGATTAATCTGTGATTTGAGAGGTGTTTTTGATGTTAAATGATCTCTAAATTGATAAGGAATTGAGTTTTGATTGATGCAATCCCAGATAGGTTGAGTTTCCTAAGTTTAGCTTGTGTTTTAAGGTAGTTTTTGGGGTGATCTTGATGATCTGTTGTTGCTGGAGGTATAAGGTTGTTATTAGGTTGTTTTTAGATGTTATATGATGTTGATGGAAGTGAGGTTTTGCTGGTTTATGGCTGGGCTTTGTTTAGAAGTGGTTTGGATGCATTTTCGGTTGTGTTTGGTGGCCAAAAATGGAGGTTGGATGAGAGCAGCGAGTTTAGGTGCTTTCATTGAAGCAATTAATGCATGATGATGCATTAATCCTCTGCTTTGATGTGTTGAAACAGGGGAGGCATCTTTGGATCCAAGATTGGTTGATCCGGAAGCTTGATTTGGTGCTTTGGCTTGAAGCAAAGTGGAAATCGGTGAGTGAGTTTGTGGAAATTGGATTTCAGCTTTTAAAACCAAGGTTTGAAGGTTTTGGGAGCTTAGTTTAAGTCTAAACAACTTTGCTAAGCTCAAGTGTAAGTTTTCAGATTTTCTCTCTAGTGGTGGCCATGTTTTGATGTGATGCAAAATGATGATTTGCATGTTTTAATTATTGTTTTGAAAGCATGTTTTAGCATGGATTTTGCTGATGATGTAAGCCATATGTTGAAGGTAACTCTAGGTAGGAGTACCTTGCTTTTATACATTGAAATAATGTGGTTTGATGCTTTGAAATGCATGATGAAAATGGCTTGGTTTAATGCTTTAAAACAGTGGATTAAATGATGAAAATGATGTATATTGGCAAGTGATGTTTTAAAAAGATTAAGGTCACTAAGGTGGTTAAAAGTCCTTGAGTGAGCCTTGTTACTTAAGATCATCAAGGTGGTTAAAAGTCCTTGGATGAGTCTTGTTGCGGACACTAAGGTGGTTAAAAGTCCTTAGGTGATCCTTTCCATAGTGTTTAAAAGTCCATGGGGCCAAGGTGTTTAAAAGTCCTTGGGGCCAAGGTGTTTAAAAGTCCTTGGGGTGATTCAAGCATTGGACACAAAGGTGGTTAAAAGTCCTTGTGTGGTCCTCATTCATGGTGTTTAAAAGTCCATGGCCAAGGTGTTTAAAAGTCCTTGGGGCCAAGGTGTTTAAAAGTCCTTGGGAAAGTTGTTGAACTTGTTTTATGAAATGGACTTTGTCACTTGAGCCAATATGACATGTTAAGTATATTGTGAAGCATGAGATGCTTGTTTTAATGTTTATGTTGAAGCATGAGATTGCTTGTTTTAAGTATGCTTTTGAGCATGTGCAAAGGTTGATTTTAAGCATGTTTATAAACGGTTTAAATTGCATTATTGAATGGTTTTTAAAGAGCATGCCTCACTAAGCTTTTGCTTACGCTCTCTTCGTTTTCTTAATTCAATAATGCAGAGCATTAGAGTATCTTGAAGGGCAGCAAGAAGGGCAAGAATTCAAGTTCAAGTAAAGCTCAATGTATGGAAGGTTTTTGTTAAACATTTAGCTTTTGGGTGATTTGGCAATGGGGGACCAATGTGTATGTTTTGGGAGGTGTTAGAGACTCCCTATGTATGTTGAATGTTGTTTTGGATGCTGGCTTTTGGATTTGAACATTGCATGCTTGTTTTGGAAGTTTGGTGTTTTGAATAGCTAGCTTGTGTTAGAAGCATGTCTATTGAATTGGGGCTTTTTGCATATGATGTTAGATTGTTGTTTTGATGATTCCTATAAGTCATATATATGTTGAATTGCATGCTGGTAAAGTTTGGTGACATTTGGAGCATGTTTGAATGATCAATTGCATGTTTTGGTAGGCTTGTTTGCTGCAATCTGTGCAGGCATTTCGGAACAGTGTGCACCGATTCGGAACGGGTGCCTTACATGAACCCAGGCGTCCGAAACGGTATGCACCGTTTCGAAACGGTTTGGTCTCTGCCAAGGCCGTGTTTCGGAACGGGGTCAATCGGTTTCGGAACGGCCCGTGTTTCGGAACGGGGTCGATCGGTTTCGGAACGGTCGACCGTTAGGGGCTGACATTGGCAGTTATATGTTTTGAATTGTTTACGTTTTGGTCCTGAATCTTGTTTGTTCAATTGTATGAGCTTGGGAAGTCCTTTTGAGCTGAAATTTAACAGAGAAGCATGAAATATGATTAATTTCAAGTTGGTAACTTTAATTTGGGTTAAGTCCTTTTAATTATCAGAAATTACAATTTGGTCCCTAAAGTTGTAATTTGTCCAATTGGGTCCCTGTTTGATCTCTGATGTTTGTGATCTTTGAGTATGACGTTTGTGTGATCACAATTAAGTTTAATGTGCATCTAGACAAGATTAAAAAGAAAAAAAGGGTCGTTAATCAAGGTTGACTTTCGGGTTGACTTTGGTTTTCCCCGTGTGACTTTCTTAATTCGGGTCAACCGTCTAGGCCGGGTTAAGGGGGTTACATTTGGTGGTATCAGAGCTGAGTTTGCGAGTAATTGGGAATGAATGTATGCATGATTGAAGTATGTATAGCTTGTATGCTTGTTGTTTGAAAGCATGTTCAGTGGCTTGAGATGTTGATGCAATTGAGATGTATGTTGTGATGTTGCATGTTGAGGGTACCCATTGCCAAACAAAAGCTAATGAAATGATGTTGATTTTGAATGAAATTGAGCTTGAATACTTGAATTGCTTACCTTGATGGGCCTGACTTGTTTTATTTTGCATTGTGAGTGCATGGTAAAAGTATGGCACCACGTAGAGAGTTAAGAGGTAGTGTGCGAGCTACGGCTCCCAATGAGAACGAAAATGAAGAGAATACGGGTAGTGCAATGTTACCCCCTCCTCCGCCTGGTGGTGGTGCTGGAGGTGAGCGAGCTGAAGCTGCAGCTGGTGCTGGAGCTGCTGGACCAGAGGTTGGTCAGGGGCAAGCTATGCCTGATATGTCTATGCTGGTACAAGCTATTGCGGGTGCTTTTCGAGCAGCTGGAGCTGGAGCTCAAGGAGCTGGGTATCAGGGAGATGTTGGTGTCAGATTACCTTTGAAGCGTCTGTGCAGTCTTGGTGGGACTGAGTTCAGAGGTATGTCTGCTGAGAGTTCAGAAGCTTGGCTAGAGAGTACCAAGCGTATCTTGGGTCAGATGAGCTGCACGGATGTGCAAAAGTTGGGATGTGTTGTATCTTTGCTGCAGGACGATGCGTATACGTGGTGGACGACCACCATAGCTGGGATGGCTGAAGTTGATGTTACTTGGACATTCTTTCTGAATGCGTTCAAGAGGAGATATCTAGGAGTGAGATATCTGGATGAGAAAAGGCGTGAATTCATGTCTCTAACCCAAGGGAGCATGAGTGTGGTTGAGTATGAAGTGCAGTTTGTGCGCCTCAGTCAGTATGCACCGGAGCTGATACCTGATGAGCGAGAGAGGTGCGAAAGGTTCCGTTATGGCTTGGTGACGGAAGTAAAGACCTACATGTTGGCTGCTGAGTACAATGATTTTGATGTGTTGGTCAGCCGATCCAAGGACATTGAGATGAACTTGGGTTTAGCTGCGAAAGGTGCTGGAGCAAGTTCTGGCTAGAGAGCTGCTGAGTATAGTTCCGGAGGTGGACGGAACAAGAGGGGTCGTTAATCAAGGTTGACTTTCGGGTTGACTTTGGTTTTCCCCGTGTGACTTTCTTAATTCGGGCCAACCGTCTAGGCCGGGTTAAGGGGGTTACAGTTCTAATGATATGACCATCAAGAACAAGGACCCGGAGAAGTACCCAAGTGGCCCCATTACACGTGCACAGGCCAAGGAGTTTCAATCAGCCATGGAAAGCTTGTTTACAACAAGCCATGAACGTGAGAAAGAAGACATAATAAGGGAGGAATGCCTTACCTTGCTCATGCATGCATTTGCATGAGAATTTAAGTATTTCAAACTTCCATTGCATTGATAAAGTGTGTTGGCCATTAAAGCATGCACTTCATTTATAGTTTTAGTTGATTTAGGGAAGTAGTTTAATTATGTATCTTAAATCATTCTTTAAACTACTTCATTCATGCATTTAGTTAAATTCAATAAAGTTAGTTCTTTAGTTAAACTAGTTCATTCATTTAACTAGTTCACTCAATTAACTAACTCTTTAATTGTTTCATGCATCTATTATTTTAAGTTTGAATAAATCCTTTGTGTGTGTCTAGGTTCATGTGATGTGTGGATTAAAGAAGAGACTTTTCAACTTCAACTTGGAAACAAGTCATTGATGACCATCTTTACTCATGCAAACAAGGCAATTGAAGACAATTTAAGGCTGAATTCTTTTCATCTTTTCAAGGATGTTCATCTTCTTAGAGAACAAAGCATTTAAGCTTCATAATTCACCCATTCAAGGTTGAAATTATGAACCAATGAAGGCCATTCACGTTCAAGAGAAGGGACATGCAATAATCAGCATTCAAATTATGCATTCAAGGCCTTTATTTATCATTTTTGAAGGCTGGTCATATTCCACAAATGGGAAAGCAATGAAGGCTGGTTTAATATCATTTAATCATCAAATTAAGTGATAAAATCATCAAGGAATTCAAAGAGACAAGCTGATTTGGATGTGTGGGATGTCTACATTCATCCTATGTCCACATTCATTCTCTTTTATCCATTTGCATGAAAAATGAAGCAGCCCAAGAGTCACCACTCCTTTTGGACATTTTTTAAGGCTAAATTCATCTCAATTTAAAGCAAAATTCATCCATCAAAAGGATAAGAAAGAAACATTTCATTTATTTGTATTCAATAGCATTTAGATGAGCATTCATCTCTCTTTTGTGTGACTTTTCATATGGTGCCTAGCCACACTATAAATAGGCACCTTAGGTTCATTTGTAAGACTTTTTTTGGAGAATATAAACCTTTGAAAGATTGCTTTCATCTTGTTCTTGCGAGAACTCTGTCAGCTTCAAGTTGTGCTTGTAGTCTTCTATCCATTTCATTTTGCTATAGCGTTGGTTCCAAGCTCTCTTATAGCTTGTGGGTCACGTTCCACACTCCTCCACCTCGACTCCATCAGTATATTGTTGGTTCCTAGCTCGTTATAGCTAGCGGGTCACAATTCTCTATCCTTGCAACCATACAAATCCACGCCGCCTTTAGCATCTCCCATCACTCCTTTGATTTACATCTTTCCATGATTATCATCCTCCATCCTTAGCCACCATACTATCCAAATTACCTATCCAATTCATTTCTTCATTAATTTTTTTTATTATGTTGTTATTCATCTCACATGTATGTTTTATGATATCTCAGAGTTCAAAGCGTAGCAAAGAATATTTCTTACTAGAATCACGATCGGGCACATCCATATGACTCAGGTCACATTATCGGGTTCATATCAATTGGTATCAGAGCAAGGTTGATTCAGTAAGATAGTCATTGTCTCTCTTCTGGAAAAAAAAAGGAAAAAAAGAAGAAAAAAAAGAAAAAAATCGAAAAAAAAATTAGAGAAAGTTAAAGAGGGAGGGGGCATCGTATTCTCTATTCTTCTTTAAAAAAATCTTACATCATTTTTTTCTTTTGCTACTATTTTGTCATCTTTACCAACTCTCACAATTTACCTTTTTTTGTTGTTGCCACTTTTTCTTATCCCACCTTCCAAATTCCTTTCGCCAAGTTTTGTTTTTTTCAGCCGAATTCTACATGCCATTTGCAAGCCTTGAGGAAGTTCTTAAAAGGACTTGATTGAGAGCAAGAGTGGAAAAAGGCAAGAGTGCACATCAAGGGTAAAAGCCATCCCGAGTGAAACACGAGTGTTAGTGCATTTTCTTGGAGTGGAATAGGTGAGGTTTTGTGTTTGTGAGGTTTTAATTTTTTTATTTTTGTTACTAATAATGTCTCAAAATTCCGTGAGAAACTCTGTGGGAGGAAGTAATAATGTTAACGTAGATGCAACTAACTCCAATCTTCAAGATATTATCCGAGAGATGGACAGGTTGTTGCAACAAAGGTTGGGGCCGATGCAAGAACGATTAGATCATTTGGAGGAAAGATCTCAACGAATGCATAATTCAGATCACGAGGAAGAGTATGAGGGAGAGGTGGACGAAGAACTCATAGACGAGCGAGCCTCCCAGCAAAGTTTGAGGCGTCAAGAACCTAGGTACCAAAGTGCTCGGGCAAGAGTTGATGATAATCTTAGCAACATCAAAATAACCATTCCTCATTTCCAAGGAAGAACGGATCCTGAAGCCTATCTTGCATGGGAAAAAAAGTTGAGCACATATTTGAGTGCCGCAACTACTTCGAGCTTAAGAAGGTAAAACTTGCAGCCATTGAATTTACAAATTATGCACTAATATGGTGGGATCAGTTGACATCTAGCAGGAGACGCAATGGCGAACATCCAATTTCTACTTGGAATGAGATGAAGGCCGTTATGCGTAAGAGGTTCGCTCCAACTCACTATCATAGGGAGTTGTTCAACAAGCTTCAAAATCTCACCCAAGGCAACCGTAGTGTTGAGGACTACTTTAAAGAGATGGAAGTAGCCATGATCCGAGCTAACATTGATGAGGATCGAGAAGCCACCATGGTAAGATTTCTATCCGGCCTTGACCCAAATATTGCGGTCGTCATTGAGTTGCAACATTATGTGGAGATCGAAGACATGGTGCATATGGCCATAAAAGTGGAAAAGCAACTTAAACAGAAGGGTTCCACACGAACCTATGGGGGAGCATCATCAAGATCGGGGCAAAGTTCTTACAAACGGAGTCCTCCAATACCACCCAATGAAAGAGGCGCACCACCCAAAGGAAGCAAGGCCAATGCCAAAACTAGCAAAGGTAAGGCTCCGAATGTTCCATACCGTTCCCATGATATACAATGCTTCAAGTGCTTGGGAAGAGGGCATATTGCAAGCCAATGCCCAAATCGCAACACCATGCTTCTTCGTGATGATGGAGAGGTTGAATCGGAACAAGAGGAGGAAGATGAAGTTGTTGCCATACAAGAAGATGAAGGTGATGATATAGAGTATGCAGCAGAAGGAGAGGCCCTTATTGTGAAAAGGAGCCTAAGTGTGCAAGCGAGTGAAGGGAATGAGCAACGCGAGAATATCTTTCATACTCGCTGCCATGTTAATGGAAAGGTATGCTTTGTCATTATTGATGGAGGTAGTTGTACTAATGTTTCTAGTACTCTTATGGTAGAAAAACTTGGATTAGCAACCACAAAGCATCCACATCCCTACAAGCTGCAGTGGCTTAATGACGGAGGAGAACTCAAGGTTACCAAGCAAGTTCTTGTTGCTTTCTCCATTGGAAAGTATAAGGATGAAGTTCTTTGCGATGTTGTTCCGATGCACGCTGGCCATTTACTACTTGGGAGGCCATGGCAATTCGATAAACGAGTCATACATGATGGATATACCAATCGGTATACACTCACCCATGGAGTAAAAAAGATTACCTTAGCCCCTCTTTCACCAAAACAAATTCACAAAGACCAAATACATTTGAGAGAAAGTATTGAAAGAGCCAAAGAGAGAGAATCAAAAATGGAGGTAAAAGCAAGTGAGAGTAAGCAAAGTGAGGGTGCGAAAATGAGTGTTTTTACCAAAGAAAGAGAGTTGAGAAAGTGTTTGTTGTCGGGAAAGGAATTACTTGTACTTGTGTACAAGGAAAGTTTATTGAACACTAACCAACTTGATCACACTTTGCCTTCTTCTATTGTGTCTTTGTTGCAGGAATTTGACGAATTATTTCTGGAGGAGATACCAAGTGGGCTGCCACCAATCCGTGGCATTGAACATCAAATAGATTTCATTCCCGGTGCCGTCATTCCTAACCGTCCAGCTTACCGAAACAATCCCGAGGAAACCAAGGAGTTACAAAGGCAAGTGGCTGAACTAATAGCCAAAGGCTACGTGAGGGAGAGCCTTAGCCCATGTTCCGTTCCGGTATTACTTGTGCCAAAGAAGGATGGAACTTGGCGCATGTGTGTAGATTGTCGAGCGGTAAACAAAATTACGATAAAGTATCGCCACCCTATTCCCCGTTTAGATGATATGTTAGATGAGCTTAGTGGTTCTAACCTTTTCTCTAAGATTGGTCTTAAGAGTGGTTATCACCAAATAAGGATGCGGGAAGGTGATGAATGGAAAACAACATTTAAAACAAAGCAAGGACTCTATGAATGGTTGGTTATGCCTTTTGGCTTAACTAATGCACCAAGTACTTTCATGAGGTTAATGAACCATGTTCTTAGAATTTTTTTGGGTAAATTTTGTGTGGTTTATTTTGATGACATCTTAATCTATAGAAAATCAATGGAAGAACATGTTCAACACTTGAGGTCAGTTTTGTTGGTTTTAAGAAATGAGAAGTTATATGCTAATTTAGACAAGTGTACATTTTGTACTGACAAAGTTGTCTTTCTTGGTTTTGTTGTCAGTTCTAAAGGCTTAGAGGTTGACAAAGAGAAGGTTAAAGCCATTGAAGAATGGCCACGACCAGCAAGCATTTCCCAAGTTAGGAGTTTCCATGGACTTGCAAGCTTTTACCGGAGATTTGTGCCAAACTTCAGCACCATTGCCGCCCCTTTAACTAGTGTCATCAAGAAGAATGCTAACTTTTTCTGGGGGGAAGACCAAGAGAAATCTTTTAATGTCATTAAAGAATGTTTAATTCATGCCCCTTTGCTTACCTTACCTGATTTTAACAAAACGTTTGAAATTGAATGTGATGCATCAGGTGTGGGAATTGGAGCGGTATTATCTCAAGGTGGACGTCCTATAGCATATTTTAGTGAGAAATTAAGTGGAGCTACGTTGAATTATCCAACATATGATAAGGAGATGTATGCCCTTGTTCGCGCAATGGAAACATGGCAACACTATCTATGGCCTAAGGAGTTCATTATTCACACCGATCATGAGGCATTGAAGCACATTCGGGGGCAACATAAACTCAACAAACGACATGCCAAATGGGTGGAGTTTCTTAAATCTTTTCCCTATGTCATCAAATATAAGAAAGGTAAGGAGAATATAGTTGCCGATGTATTGTCTCGGAGGTACGCTCTTCTAAACACCTTAGAATCTAAGTTGTTGGGTTTTGTTTTCATTAAGGATTTATACGAATCTGATTCTGATTTTGAAAAAAATTACAAAGCTTGTGAGAAAGGCACGTTTGAAAACTATTATAGGGACAATGGGTTCCTATTCAAGGAAGGAAGACTTTGTATTCCACAAGGTTCCACACGTGAATTACTTATCAAAGAAGCCCATGGAGGAGGCTTAATGGGACATTTTGGAATAGCAAAGACTTTGGCCATACTTCAAGAGCATTTATATTGGCCAAAGATGAGACGAGATGTAGAGAGGTTATGTGAACGTTGCATCACTTGCAAGAAGGCTAAGTCTAAATCCATGCCACATGGACTCTACACACCACTACCTATTCCAGAAGCACCATGGATGGACATTTCAATGGATTTTGTGCTAGGGCTTCCACGCACAAAGAATAACAAAGACTCCATCTTTGTAGTAGTGGATAGATTTTCCAAAATGGCTCATTTTATTCCTTGCAACAAGACTAATGATGCCTTACATATTGCTAACTTGTTTTTCAGGGAAGTCTTGAGATTACATGGTGTGCCAAGAACTATCGTTTCCGATCGAGACGTGAAGTTCTTAAGCCACTTCTGGAGAGCCTTATGGAGTAAGATTGGAACTAAGCTGCTATTTTCCACCACTTGTCACCCTCAAACGGATGGCCAAACCGAAGTGGTGAATTGAGTACTCTCGACGTTGCTTAGGAGCATTATTAAGAAGAATCCAAAGACATGGGAAGAGTGCTTACCACATGTGGAGTTTGCATATAACCGATCAGTCCATACCACCTCGGGACACACTCCTTTTGAAGTTGTGTATGGGTTCAATCCATTAACTCCGATGGACTTATTGCCATTACCCGCTGATCAAATTGTGAATAAAGATGGACTTAACAAAGCTGAATTTGTTAAGAAACTTCATCAACAAGTGCGGGATAATATTGAAAAGAAAACCAAGCAATATGAGCAGCAAGCAAACAAGGGTCGAAGGAGAGTTGTCTTTGAGCCGGGAGATTGGGTGTGGTTGCACATGAGAAAAGAAAGGTTTCCAGCCCAACGGAAATCTAAATTGATGCCTCGAGAAGATGGGCCATTTCAAGTAGTTAAAAGGATCAATGATAATGCTTATCAACTAGACCTCCCAGGTGAGTTTAATGTTAGTGCAACCTTTAATGTTGCTGATTTATCTCTGTTGAGTGTGTAAAAGTTCTATTATTTACACCCTTTTTAACCCATATTTCTGCTGCATTCAAGCATCATTGCATTGCATTTAGGTTAGTTTTCAATAAAACATCACAATTATATAAAAGGCACGGATTCTACTAAAAGATGGTGTATTTTGCAGGTAACTGCCATGGTTGACAATGAAGGCAGGCGCAAGACAGATAAGCAGAAAAGCTGAACTGGACAAGCAGCTGAAGAAGACGAACCTGTCATGGACCTGTCACGACAGCAAGGTGACAGCAGATTTATGAAGAGGAAAAGTCAAGTGGACCTCGATAGATAGAGAAAAATCTGCTCGTCTGTCTTGTGAAAGCCAAATATTTTTCCAAGCCCCGGATCAAAAGATATGTCAAGCCAAAGCTCAAAGAGAGGAAATTCCTAAAAGCTAGGATGCGGCTGGAAAGTAGGAGACTTTAGAGATTTAGTCTTTATTAGAATCCTACTTTTAATTAAAGTTGTAATCCTTGTTACCTTAGATAACTTGAGCCCAAAGCTTATATAAGGGCATAGATTTAACCTAGAGCCATGACCGATACCCCATAACCGAAACCAAACCCCTGCCGTCCACCCGTCACCGACATGTTCTAAATTCCCCCTAGGGCTACGGGTTGTTTTGTAAAGTAGTTGCAAGGGTTGCTTTGTTTTAGGATTTTTCAAGTTCAATAAAATAAACTTCAAGTTCTTTTATCTTGGTTTTAATATCTTGCAAGAGCATCGGGAGAGCATTGTGAGGTTATCCATTTACTTAGCATCGGGAGAGTTAAGTATACGAAAGAGATAAAAGCGCGTTCTCTAGTTTATAGTTGAACCATCTCGTGCTTAGGGATAAGGCGAGGTTAAGTGGCTAAGGAAGAATTCATACACATCGGTGTTCATCCTTCGATTCACGCCGGGAGGTATCATCAAAGACGTGTTCATCGACAGACTTGTGCCTAGGGATAGGGCAAGGCAGATCTGGGATTCTTGCCAAGCTTGAAGTACGGAGTTAGTGTCTGCTGCCGCGACAACTAACGGACAGACGCCGCGACAGGTGCTGTCGGCGACAGGAGCGACGACAGAACTGGAGATCCTAAGCAATTCAATACCTGCATTACCGAGCAATTCAATACCGGCCCATTCTCTCTATCTTGATAATTCAATCCTTTTATTTACGTTTTTACTTTATTATTCTCGTGACAACTCTCAAATATTTCTTTTACTTTCGTGCAGTAATTCAAGGTGAAGTCATTAGCCCAATCCCTGTGGAGACGATATCCGATACTTCGTATCACTTTACTACTTGCGTCGTGTACACTTGCACTACAATTGCGATAGACTATTTTACACGCAACAAGTTTTTGGCGCCGTTGCCGGGGATTGGCAACATAACTACATCTTTCTTTTATTGCACTTTTTGCTTTTATTTTTATTTTTATTTTAGTTTTTAATTTTTAGTTTTTCTTTAATATTTATTTTGTGTTTTCAACTCTTGCTTTTCACGAGGTTCTCTTGTTTATGCGCAGATCGAAAAGAGGCGAAGATCATGAGTATAAGTTAGATCCGGAAATCGAACGATCATTCAATCTCAAGAAACAGATTCGCCACCTTTTAGACAGGAACGAATACCTTGAAGAACAGCTAGAGCAGATGGCCCGTAACCAGCCTGCTGGAGGAGACATACCGCCTGTCGGCGACCCGTCGAGGGCAGATGGACGACGGTCGTGTCATGACTACATGCTGAATGACCATGTAGAGCTGGAGACCACACTGCCGGATATTGATGTTGACAACTTCGAACTCAAGCCTGTCATGTTTAGTATGATCAACAACGCCGGACAGTTTAGTGGTTCTGCGACAGAAGATGCTAGGGAGCATCTCAAAACGTTCCAGGAGATCTGTGGTTCGTTTAGACTGCCAGGAGTTAGTCCGGAGATACTGAGGCTTCGGTTATTCCCCCATTCATTGAGGGATAGAGCTAAAACTTGGTGGAATAAACTTACACCGGGTTCTATTATGACTTGGGCAGATCTAACTCGTGAATTTTTATCTCGTTTTAATCCTTCGCATTTATCTGAGCGATTACGTAACGAAATTGCTACTTTTCAACAGGAAGATGACGAGCCGATGCACGAGGCCTGGGACAGATTTACTACTCTTCTTCGGAATTGCCCAATGCATGGATTCCCCGTCTGGAATCAGGTAACTAAGTTTTATAATGCTGCTAACTTACAAACTCGCATTCGCATTGATTCTGCAGCAAATGGACTATTATTGGATAAAGATCCAGACGAGGCATTGCAAGTTCTAAAAAATCTAGCCAAGAATGAGGAGCAGTTTCCGACAGCTAGAAGAGGGAGTAAACGAGTACTTGCTGTCAAAGACTATGAGGCCGAGGCCGACAGCACTATGAAATCTCAGGTAGCATTCCTTACTAAAGCAATGAAACACTTATTGAGTGAAGAGGACTTACGAGGATTTGCTGTCGAGGAAATTTGTGCTACTTGTGAAGGAAATCATAGTAGTGAATAGTGCCCTATAAATATAGAAGAGGGCAAATATGTTGGAAATTACAAGCCGAACTACAATTCCAACAACTACAACCCTAATTGGAGGAAGGATCCCAAATTTTCCTGGAGTAATCCTAACAATGCCCTGAATCCGCAAGCATATAATCAGAATCAGGGGGTCCTAGATTGTTGACGCGACAGCAACTGCAGCCGCAGAACCTGCCGCCTCAGCAACAACAGCAGCCACCACCTGCCACGAGTAGTGTATTGGAGCAGACTCTGGCCACCTTTATGTCTCAGACTGGCACGTATATGGATAATATTAATCAGTTTGTCAAGAAGACGGAAAATTTTATGGATGAAACTAAGATGAGAATGACAAACCATGAGGCCACCTTGAAATCTCTAGAGACACAAATGGGTCAGGTGTCGCAGCATATTAAACCGAGGCAGAATGGAGGTTTCCCTAGCAATACTGAAAATGCTAGACCGCCCCCACATGAGCAATGTAAGGCAATTACTACTAGGAGTGGGAAAAAGCTCCCAGGGCCGGAAAAAGAAGTTGATACAGAAAAGGAACCTGCCTTGGATAAACCTGCCGAGGAAGCTGCCCCGACAGGTGACAAACAGACTGCTGCCGATGAGCCTGTCACGACAGCAGAAGCGACAGAGGAGAAAAAGGAAGATTATCGTCCTCAGATTCGTATGCAGTGGGAAGGACGCATTGCTGATTATCGTCCCCCACCACCCTTCCCTCAACGGATACAGCAAGCTAAGCATGAATCTCAACTTAAAAAGATTTATGATATTTTTAAACAGGTTCATATTAATATTCCGTTGTTAGATGCTGTTAGGGAGATGCCCGATTATGCTAAATTTCTCAAGGATGTCATGTCTAAAAAATCTAAACTTGGGGAATTTGAAACGGTAAGGATGCAAGAAGGTTGCATGAGTATTCTTCATCGGCAGCCACCCCAGAAAAAGAAGGATCCGGGGAGCTTCCTCATACCTTGCGTAATTGGCGATAAATTTGTGGGTAAGGCACTTTGTGATCTTGGTGCTAGTGTTAATCTAATGCCCAAATCTGTTTTTCAGAAACTAGGTATTGGCAAGGCGCGGCCCACGACAGTTACCCTACAGCTAGCCGACCGCTCTTACGTTCACCCCGAGGGAAAAATTGAAGATATTTTGGTAAGAGTGGATAAACTTATTTTTCCTGCTGACTTTCTTATTTTAGATTGTGAGGCAGATGAGAACGCACCAGTCATCCTAGGGAGACCCTTCTTAGCCACGGGAAGATCATTGATTGATGTGGACAAAGGAGAACTCACCATGCGCGTGAACGATCAAGAAATTAAGTTGAATGTTCTCCAAGCAATGAAACATGCCGATGTGGACGAGGAATGCAAAGCCATCATCGAGGTGACCTTTGATTACCCCTGCATCAGGTCGGGCTGCCGTGATATCAAATTTGGTCACTGCTGCGACAGCCACTTAAAGACCTGTCACGACAGTGACGACGACAGCACCGACGACAGCAACCCCTCTGAATCCAATACATCTGATACTGAAGGTCATGAGGAGGTAAACTGGTTAGATCATCGTCCAGGTAAGTTATTCGAACCCTTGAATTACACTTCTGATAACCATTTAATCCAAAAGCCCTCTACTGTTGAACCACCTGTCTTAGAACTTAAGCCCCTGCCAGGGCAGCTTAAATATGCTTATCTTGGTTGTGATGACACACTGCCCGTAATCATCTCTGCTAAGCTGCCGCAGGAACAGGAACGACAGCTGATCGACATGCTGAGGCAGCATAAAAGGGCGATAGGATGGACGATAGCAGACATTCAGGGCATTAGTCCGGCAATCTGTATGCACAAAATCCTCCTAGAGGAAGATCATAAGCCGACTATTGATGCCCAAAGGCGGTTAAACCTTGCGATGAAGGAGGTAGTGCGTAAAGAAATAATTAAATGGTTAGATGCAGGTATTATTTACGCCATCTCCGACAGCAAATGGGTAAGTCTGGTGCAATGTGTCCCCAAGAAAGGAGGCATGACCGTAATAACCAACGAAAACAACGAGTTAATCCCAACCAGGACTGTGACCGGTTGGAGGGTTTGTATGGACTATCGGAAGCTTAACAAAGCTACCCGAAAGGACCACTTCCCGTTACCCTTTATTGATCAAATGCTTGACAGATTAGCAGGTAAACCTTACTATTGTTTTCTTGATGGTTATTCAGGGTATAATCAAATTGCTATTGACCGGAGGACCAAGAGAAAACGACTTTCACATGCCCCTACGGAACATACGCATTTAGGAGGATGTCGTTCGGCCTCTGTAACGCACCTGCCACCTTCCAAAGGTGCATGATGGCAATATTCTCCGACATGGTAGAGGACTTCCTCGAAATCTTCATGGATGATTTTTCCGTCTTTGGAGACGATTTTGAGAGCTGCCTTGGCAACCTTAAAAAGGTACTTGAAAGATGTGAAAAAGCTAATCTTGTTCTTAATTGGGAAAAATGTCATTTTATGGTAGATGAAGGGATAGTTTTAGGCCATAAGATTAGCTGCCGTGGGATAGAAGTCGACAGGGCAAAGATTGAAGTCATAGAAAAGCTGCCGCCGCCAACAACAGTCAAGGGCATTAGAAGTTTTCTAGGGCATGCTGGTTTTTATAGGAGATTCATTGCCAATTTCTCAAAAATCACGAAACCCCTATGTCATCTCTTAGAGCAGAACCGACCCTTTAACTTTAATGAAGAATGTACTGAAGCATTCAAGATTTTGAAGGAAAAGCTAGTGACAGCCCCCATAGTACAGCCACCAGACTGGACACAACCGTTTGAGATTATGTGTGACGCTAGTGACTATGCTGTCGGGGCAGCACTTGGGCAGCGCAAGGACAGGCTGTTTCATGTCATATATTATGCCAGCAAAACATTAAATGATGCCCAAGTGAATTATACCACCATAGAAAAGGAGCTATTAGCTGTGGTGTTCTCCATCGACAAGTTTCGTTCTTACATACTTGGGACGAAAGTAATAGTGCACACCGACCATTCTGCCCTCAAGTACTTATTTGCAAAGAAGGATGCCAAGCCGAGATTGATACGGTGGATCTTGCTATTACAAGAATTCGACCTTGAGATCAAAGACAAAAAGGGGACAGAAAACCAGGTGGCAGACCACTTGTCGAGGTTGGAGATGGGACAGAGTCTACCCATTGATGAGACACACATACTTGAGACCTTCCCAGATGAGCAGCTCTTTGCTGCCGCAATAGCTGTCGCGACAGCCATGGCGGCAGGTAAGTCTTCTAACCTTCCCTGGTATGCTGATTTCGTTAATTTTATAGTTAGCGGAATATTACCTTCTGATCTTACTTATCAAGCCAGGAAGAGGTTTCAAAATGATGTTAAACATTATTATTGGGACGAACCTCTTCTTTTCAAAATGTGCGCAGATCAGGTTATAAGGAGATGCGTACCACAAGAAGAACAAGAAGACATTCTCCATCACTGTCATGCTTCACAATATGGAGGACACTTAGGAGGCAATAAAACTGCTGCCAAGGTGCTGCAATCAGGGTTCTACTGGCCGACACTGTATAAGGACGCACAGGAATTTTACAAAAACTGTGACAGGTGCCAGCGGACAGGTAACATCTCGAGGAGAAACGAGATGCCACTGCAGAATATTTTAGAAGTCGAAATCTTCGACGTTTGGGGGATTGATTTTATGGGACCTTTTCCATCTTCGTGTGGAAATCTTTACATCCTCCTAGCAGTGGATTATGTCTCCAAGTGGGTAGAAGCAATCGCAACTCAAAAGAATGATGCCAAAACGGTCCAAAAGTTTTTGCACAAAAACATCTTTTCTAGATTTGGCATCCCTAGGGCGATTATCAGTGATGAAGGGAGACATTTTGACAACAGGGTAATTGCTGCCGCCTTGAGAAAATATGGTGTCAAGCACAGGATCGCGACAGCATACCACCCACAGACCAATGGACAGGCTGAGATATACAATAGGGAAGTGAAGAACATACTTGAAAAAATGGTTAAACCAACTAGGAAAGATTGGTCTTTGCTTCTGAATGATGCATTATGGGCATATAGAACAGCTTTCAAGACTCCATTGGGCATGTCTCCATATCGTTTGATTTATGGGAAAACCTGTCATCTGCCTGTCGAGATAGAACACAAGGCATATTGGGCAATCAAGGCAGTAAACATGGACTTGGAAAAGGCAGGCCAGAAAAGGCTGTTAGATTTAAATGAGATCGATGAAATACGGACAATGGCCTACGACAATGCAAGGATTTACAAGGAAAAGACAAAGAAGTGGCATGACAAGAAATTGCTGCCACGACAGTTCTGCCCAAGGCAGCTTGTGTTGTTGTTTAATTCTAGGTTGAAACTCTTTCCAGGGAAGCTCAAATCTAGATGGTCTGGCCCGTTCCAAGTAGTTCAAGTTTTTCCCCATGGTGCCATTACAATTCAATCACTAAAGGACGGGCACCAATTCAAAGTCAATGGACAACGCCTCAAGCACTATCAAGGGACTGAAGCCCCAGGAATACAGGAAGTGGTTATTTTAGGTGATGCCTCACAAGGCATCCCTAATTTAACCTAATTTTTATTTTTATTTTTATTATTAATATTATTTATTAGGAATTAGATTTATTTTATTCGAATAATGTTTTGTTTTTAATTTCAGTTTTTAGGAAATAAAGGAGTCAAGTGAGAAAGAAGAAGTGGCCCAAGCCCACCGCTCATCCACCAGCCCAATAAAGCCCATTTATGGTAACCTGTCGTTTCGGCTGCCGGCGCAGACGGATTTGACAGGCTGTCAACAGACGCACAGCAGACGAAGAAGCGTGCGGCAGACGCACAGCAGACGCATTAATGCACGTCAGACGCGTCAGACACGATACATTCAATCTGCCGCCCCGTTATTCCCGCCTGCCGTTGCGGCATTAAATGGGCAGCACCCCAACAGCTATATAAACCCCTTCCCATTTTCATTTTTCATCACCTCTGATTTTTCTCTTGTTATTCTCCTCTAGTTTTATCTATTTTCTCTTTTTCAGCCCTTGCAACCAAAATGTCTTCACGACAAACCCGTCAAAAGACTGCTGCCGCTTCTTCTTCAGCAGCAGCATCGCCATTCACCAAAAAGGAGCTATGGGAGGAGCGCGGCTTCATTTACAACAGAGATGCCCCTCTTTTTGGACTCCGGCCGTTCATTATGAAGGCAATAACAGCACAACTTTGGGAGGACTTTGCCGAGCAGCCGGCAGAGCTTAATGACACTCTGGTCAGGGAATTTTATGCGGCGATCGAAAGTAAGACGGCGACATCTGTCACCGTCCGAGGAGTGACAGTTCCTTTCAGCGCTAGCAGCATCAACCATGTGTTCGGCCTCTTCTTCGGCCCCAATGATGATGCTCACCAACAATTTTGGGACACCCTCGACACTGCCGGACATGATGCTGTCATGAGGGAGCTGACAGAGGCTGGTACGACATGGAGCACCAGTAAGAAGAACCCCCACTCTGTCAATAGGGGACAGCTACTCCCTGAGGCAAAACTATGGAACGCTTTTATCAAAAAGCGTATCCTGCCCTCGTCCCACCATACGACAGTCAACAGACAGCGGTTGGCCCTCATCCACTCTATCATGCATGACAAGCCCATCAATGTGGGCAGGTACATGCGGGACAGCATTCTCGATTGTGCCTTCCGATCAGACTCACGACTCTGCCTGCCCTTCACCATCACTGCCCTCTGCCGCTGCGCTGCCGTACCGGAGGACCCTTCAGACAAAATCAAGACGGGCAGCGGATGGACAGACAACAACATCTCCAGCCTCATGGAGATCATAGTCGTATCGCCCCTCAACGCCTTCGATCCAAATGCCCCTCCTGCTGAGTCTGATGATGAGCCTGCCACCGAACCTGCCCCAGAAGTTGCCACCAACACCGCTCCGGCAGATCAGAACGCCCACATCCTTGCTGCCATCTTGAGGGTAGAGGAGCGCCAGATGGGTTTGATGACTTTCATCCGTGACTTCTCAAATGCAACGGTAAACTTCATCACTAATACTTTGAATTTTCCGGATGTCATCTTCCCCACCTTCCCCGCCCATTATTTCAATATCCCCTCCCCCACTCCCACACCACCTGTCTCTCCCCATACACAATCTGCCACTTCCACACCATCCCTTGCCCCGACGGCAGCCGGCAGCCCACCGACAGACACCTCCCCTCGAGGAACCAAACGAGCTGCCACTGATGACAGCCCTCTTGTCCGGCAGAATTTGGAGAGCGACTTCACGCGAGTCAAACGTATTAAGCACGTGGCAAACAAGAGAAGGCTGTCCAAAGCCATCATAACCAGCAGCTCATGGGACAGCAGCAGCAGTTCCGACATCAGGCTAGTGGAGCCACCTGCCCTTCAACCTGCCGAAGACCCTGTCCCCCAACCGGATGACGAACCTGCTGATCAACCTGCTCCGGAACCTGCCCAGCCACCTCCACAACGCAGACGCCGCCATCAGATCCGCGTCAGCAGCAGCAGCGAGGACAGCGCATAAAATTTAAGTTTTTATTTCTTTTTCTCCTCTTATTGCTGCCTGCCCTTATATTTTTGTGATGTACTTTTATTTATCTTGTTTTTTTTATTTGTTGTGTCATTTTGCATTGAGGGCAATGCAACCCTCGAGTTTGGGGGTGGCAACCCTCCATCTTTAATGGAGTCTTTAGCACATCTTTTTTTTAATTGTTTTGTCTTATTATTTATTCTCTTTAAAAAAATCAGAAAATTAAAACTGTTGGCTTAAAAACTATGAAATTAACTTACCTGTCATGACGGCTCTGTCGTGGCAGCATCTTTAGGACAGGTTAAGGAAAAGTTTAGAGCCTTTCTATAGTTCTGAAAACTTAAACACTTTTGTGACTATTATATTGCTTAGATTTCTTTTAGCCAAACTAGAATAGGAAGCTTAGAACTTGAATAGCCCCTAGAGGTGCCTAACATTGGCTCTAGGAAAGAAGTTTAGCAAAAGAAAATTAAAAACCTAGAGGTGCCCGAAACCGGCTCTAGGAAGCTAACTAGAGGTGCCCAAAACTGGCTCTAGAAAAATTTAGCTTGAAAAATAGAAGAAAAAGAAGCATGAAAATGTGCCTTCTAAAAAAATAAACTTTGGCATAAAGATTCGAGTTAAGGAGTTGAATATTCTAGTGAAACTAAGAGAGTCTTAGCATATAACTGTTCACAAGCATGCACACACTGCACGAGAGCTATAGGGAGATTCCGGACAGATCCTAATCTTTCCGACAAGATGCTGCTGCCATAGAGAATGAGCGACAGGTAAAGGGACAGTTCACTGTTTGAAGGCCAACACAAAAATTTTCATTTTTCTTTTAAGTCTTGATTGCTTGAGGACAAGCAAAAACTTGAGTTTGGGGGTGTGTTGAGTGTGTAAAAGTTCTATTATTTACACCCTTTTTAACCCATATTTCTGCTGCATTCAAGCATCATTGCATTGCATTTAGGTTAGTTTTCAATAAAACATCACAATTATATAAAAGGCACGGATTCTACTAAAAGATGGTGTATTTTGCAGGTAACTGCCATGGTTGACAATGAAGGCAGGCGCAAGACAGATAAGCAGAAAAGCTGAACTGGACAAGCAGCTGAAGAAGACGAACCTGTCATGGACCTGTCACGACAGCAAGGTGACAGCAGATTTATGAAGAGGAAAAGTCAAGTGGACCTCGATAGATAGAGAAAAATCTGCTCGTCTGTCGTGTGAAAGCCAAATATTTTTCCAAGCCCCGGATCAAAAGATATGTCAAGCCAAAGCTCAAAGAGAGGAAATTCCTAAAAGCTAGGATGCGGCTGGAAAGTAGGAGACTTTAGAGATTTAGTCTTTATTAGAATCCTACTTTTAATTAAAGTTGTAATCCTTGTTACCTTAGATAACTTGAGCCCAAAGCTTATATAAGGGCATAGATTTAACCTAGAGCCATGACCGATACCCCATAACCGAAACCAAACCCCTGCCGTCCACCCGTCACCGACATGTTCTAAATTCCCCCTAGGGCTACGGGTTGTTTTGTAAAGTAGTTGCAAGGGTTGCTTTGTTTTAGGATTTTTCAAGTTCAATAAAATAAACTTCAAGTTCTTTTATCTTGGTTTTAATATCTTGCAAGAGCATCGGGAGAGCATTGTGAGGTTATCCATTTACTTAGCATCGGGAGAGTTAAGTATACGAAAGAGATAAAAGCGCGTTCTCTAGTTTATAGTTGAACCATCTCGTGCTTAGGGATAAGGCGGGGTTAAGTGGCTAAGGAAGAATTCATACACATCGGTGTTCATCCTTCGATTCACGTCGGGAGGTATCATCAAAGACGTGTTCATCGACAGACTTGTGCCTAGGGATAGGGCAAGGCAGATCTGGGATTCTTGCCAAGCTTGAAGTACGGAGTTAGTGTCTGCTGCCGCGACAACTAACGGACAAACGCCGCGACAGGTGCTGTCGGCGACGGGAGCGACGACAGAACTGGAGATCCTAAGCAATTCAATACCTGCACTACCGAGCAATTCAGTACCGGCCCATTCTCTCTATCTTGATAATTCAATCCTTTTATTTACGTTTTTACTTTATTATTCTCGTGACAACTCTCAAATATTTCTTTTACTTTCGTGCAGTAATTCAAGGTGAAGTCATTAGCCCAATCTCTGTGGAGACGATATCTGATACTTCGTATCACTTTACTACTTGCGTCGTGTACACTTGCACTACAATTGCGATAGACTATTTTACACGCAACAATCTCCTTTTGATGTAGGTGACGATTTGGGGACAAATCGCTTTAAAGAGGGAGGGACTGATATGACCATCAAGAACAAGGACCCGGAGAAGTACCCAAGTGGCCCCATTACACGTGCACGGGCCAAGGAGTTTCAATCAGCCATGGAAAGCTTGTTTACAACAAGCCATGAACGTGAGAAAGAAGACATAATAAGGGAGGAATGCCTTACCTTGCTCATGCATGCATTTGCATGAGAATTTAAGTATTTCAAACTTCCATTGCATTGATAAAGTGTGTTGGCCATTAAAGCATGCACTTCATTTATAGTTTTAGTTGATTTAGGGAAGTAGTTTAATTATGTATCTTAAATCATTCTTTAAACTACTTCATTCATGCATTTAGTTAAATTCAATAAAGTTAGTTCTTTAGTTAAACTAGTTCATTCATTTAACTAGTTCACTCAATTAACTAACTTTTTAATTGTTTCATGCATCTATTATTTTAAGTTTGAATAAATCCTTTGTGTGTGTCTAGGTTCATTTGACGTGTGGGTTAAAGAAGAGACTTTTCAACTTCAACTTGGAAACAAGTCATTGATGACCATCTTTACTCATGCAAACAAGGCAATTGAAGGCAATTCAACGTGAATATTCCATAATTTAAACCTAGACACACACAAATAACCATCTTTGTGTGTGAACATTCCTAAGTACCATTGAACTATGATTTTTGTCAATTATGCTATTAAACTATTAAAATGATTTTAATTAATGATTTAATTTTTGACGGAATTGTTGACATGATAGTTAAATAAAATTGTATAATTATATATTTAGTCCTCATTACTTACATATTTTATCACTTTGGACCTAATTTTAATTTAATTCAATAAATTAAATCATTCAATCAAATGTTGACATGTGTTAGCATATGGTTGGAGTAATTTAATAGTAATGTTTATTTAATTCAATAAAAAACAAGGATAATTTGAGTTTTATTGTTGTCATGATGCAAGTTTGATCTATTGAAAATGTGTTCAAGGTTGATTCATAATATATTATTTTATAGCTTATGTTTTTTTTATTTTGTAATATTTTCTTAATTGTTTAATAATGTTTTTATTTTATAGCTGGAGGTCTCTTCTATCACCATGGTGTGTATGCAATTCACATATAATATTATGAATTTTAGTATTTATGTTTATTTTATGATTATTTTATAATTTTTCTTACTATTTTATATTTTTTAATGATTTTAACAGTGTTACATATTCCTACTTGATTTTCCTCGCTACTACCATACCCCACTACTATAGTGTTCAACAAATGCAAATACAATGTCCGAAAGCACCAATCATGATTAGGGTAGGCCTTAGTTCTTGAAAAAGAGTCAATTCTTTTCTCATGACATTTATGGAATTGATGTAGCCCTTCTCTTTTTCACGTGGATTCCATATGGAGCTCAACAATTCGCTTTCTTTGGATTCAAAATCACAATTTCTACATGAATGTTAACCACATAAATGGGGTATAATTGAAAATGTCAAAACTTGCCTCTTCAATTGCTCTCAAATGGGTTTAGTATAAATTATGTTAATTTATACATCTTTTGTCTTAGATAATAGACAACACTTTCCTTTAAGCTGTCCATTTTTCATATGCTATTTATTTTCCGAACACATGCACCTTTCCTAAATTCCAAGCTGTTAACATAGTTGGTCTACGTTTTTAGTAGGGTGAGCATTTAATTGAGTCGAATAAAAAATTTGAATTAGTTAAGTTGGGAAGTCTTATTTTATAACTCAAACTTCATTTTAATTTTTTTTAGAGTCGAGCCAAGTTGTTTAATTTTCTATTCAAATTTAATTGTAAATTCTTATAATGTTATGATACCAATTGATTACAATTTGAACGATTTTCTATAATCATATACGATATATATCATATGTGACATACATATATCAAACATGTCAATAGACTCGACTTGAACTTAAAAATTATTCTTCTAAGTATTAAAAAAATCAAATTATTCGAAATTTCGTGTTATAACTCAAATTTTATTTAACTTTTTATTTGATTTGAGTTTAGTTAATTATAATTCGATTCAAGTCGTGTCAATTTTTTTACATTGAATCGAATTAAAAATTTTAATTTTTTTAAATAGAGTTGAATTTTATTCGCCTAACTTTCATATTCTCAACGTGGGCTAGATTAAACAAACTTGATTGTTTTTATTATGGACCCATTGTTCACCAAAGAACCCATGATTAACCTCGTGCTTTATGACACGTGTCAATCATGGATGGATGAAGGTAAAGAATTCCCCCCAAAAGAGATGGCACAAAATTTGAAAAATGATGAGAAAAGTCATTAGCAATTTCCTTCCCTTTATAAAAGGATGAAAGGAGGAGGACCCAAATTACATTGAAAGCCGAAACTTTATTTTGCAAATTACGAACCAACTGGCTTTGATGAACCACATAAATCATTGGACCCACCCCTTTTTTGGTGAAATCATTGGACCCCAACACATCAACTTGAACCGGGTACCTAATTTTGACTTAGTAGTAGATATGTTAAGTTTGATTTTCGAATTCAAAAATAGATTCAAACTCGATTCGATTCGATTTAACCATAAAAGATAAATAAAGTAAACTCCAACTCATGCACGTGGAGTGCTGCTAGTCATTCATCTTATCTTTTAATTATTTGGTGTGAAACTCAATTCTTTACTCATAAGAATCGCTTCATCATTATTATTGACCGTAGATATTATAGTTCAAACTAAAAAATGAAATGGGTTCAAAAAATACTCAAAACTTAACTAGTTTGAATGAATAATTTTTAAAAATTTGAGATTTTTAAAATACTAGCATTTTGATTATCATTTTGAAATGCTATCATTTATTATTATTTTGTTTGAAAAATTAAAATTATGTGTTTGAAAAATAATTATAAAATAAAATAATGATATTTGAGATAAACAGTATAAAAATGCAATATGGATATTATTAAATTTTAAAAGATATACAAATAATTTTGGTTCGAGCACCATGTGTGCACGGTATGTGTGCGTTATTAAAGAGCTAAGAAAATTAAATAGATGCTACCTTATAATCACACCAGCATATTCAAAAAAATACACATAATTTTAATAAAATAAAATATAAAAATATGTATTATAATTAAACAAAATGGATATTTTGAAGTTTATCTTTTTATTTACTAGTAAGAACATACGCATTAAATGAAATAAAATTGAAAGAACTTTTTAAAAAGAACTTGAATAAGGATTGATTACCAATGTCTATTTTAAAAATCTAGAACTAACAAATTTGACCTGAGATACGAACATATTTATTAAATCAAAGACACGATATAGACTCAAATATGATGACTTAAATTTGACCCGAACTTGAAGCAAATCAAACCGAACTAAAACCAAATTAAATTTTAGTTGAACCGAAAATTAATCGGAACCAAAAATGACTAAAACCGAAAATAATAGAAACCGAAAGCAACTCAAACCGAAAATCAACTTGAACCGAAAGTAACACGAATTTAATTTGCTCAAATATGTATTATATTCTCTTATTGTACTATATTACTTATTAACAACCACTTTTAGTAATAGCTTATAAGTATAATTCACTATAAAAATTATGGGCCCTAGGCGGGTGCCCCTCCTGCCCAAGCCCAATACAACACTGATAATAATTATTAATTTAAAAATAAAATTTTAATTATTTTTCAACTGAATTGGTATCCATAAACAAACATATATAACATCAATTTAAAACTTCTATAACAAGTGCGGATAATAAAAGCAAATGAAATGGATCTAATCAGCAGGTGGTCAAACTATTAGTATCATCCCACAATTAAGACGAGAGATGAATAAAAGCTATATACTATTATTATTGTAACATTTGGGAGATTGCGAGTTAAAAAAAAAACATTTGACTATATAATATAATTTTTCAATTTATCGATAAAGAAGGATTTGAGTAATTTATGCTAACTAGTAAAACTATAGTAAATAGACCAAATTATACCAAAAATTAAAATTTGACCTTTATGACTTGTGGAAGAGATAGGGAAAAGCTAAAATTAAGTTAGAAGTCCAATCCATTAAAGATGAAGTGTTTTGCGTAGAGGTGGCAATCGGGTCATTCGGTTCGGGTTCGGTTCGGGTCATTTCGGGTCTATCTAAAATCGGTTTAGATTCGGTTCGGGTCTAATTCGGGTTTGTGTTGAGTCAGATTCGGTTTGGGTATTGGATCGGGTCAAAATCGGATTGGTTGTTTTCAGGTCGGGTCAATATCGGATCGGTCGCTTTCGGTTCGGGTCAAAATCGGGCCGTTTGGGTCGCTTTCGGGTCGGGTCAACATTTAAATTTTCGGGTCAATTCGATTTGAGTTAGGTTAAAGGTTTGAGGTTTAGTATTTATGGTTTAGTTTAGAGTTATTGATGTATGAGATTAATTCTGATTCAACTTGTTAATCTATGCATTTGAATTTGATTAAATATTTAAATCAAATCTTCATGTATCAATATCAAATTTTTTTGTATAATTATATTAAATCAAAGTTTATTATATGTAATAATAATAATAATAATAATAATAATAATTTCTGAAATGAATTAATTTATTAAACTTAGGATCTAATTGAGCTAACTAAAATCTAAAAGCATAAATCACGGACATAATTAAAATAATCTAAAACTAAATGTGAAATTTCAATTAAATCAATCTAAATTGAAACTCAATTAAATTTAAAAAAGAAAAAGAAAAAAGAGAAAGACAATTGGTAAAGATAAAGAGGGGAAAGACAAAAAATTGGAGGGAAATAAGCCACCAATTTTTTAAACTAGATTAAAAAAAAGAAAAAGACAATTGGAAAAAATAGAGAGAGAAAAGACAAAATTTTGGAGGGAAATAAGCCACCAATTTTTTAAGCTAGAGATTAATTACTTTTTAGGTCATGTTACATTTAAAATGTTACATTTTAGTATAGAGAGGAACAATCTCTACCATGATATAGTATAAAAAGATAATAAAACATACTTCTTTTTATTATTTATTATATTGTTAAAAATAGATATTCGGGTTAAAATCGGGTCGATATTCGGTTCAGCTTTCAGTTCGGGTAGCATTTGGTTCAGGTCCATTCGGTTGGGTCCATTTCGATTCGGGTCCATTTCGGTTCAACAAAAAATTTCGGTTCGATTCGGTTCGGTTTATTTCGGGTTTCGGGTCAACTTCGGATCATCATATTCGAGTCAAAATCGAATTTTAATTCGAGTAATTCGTTTCGGGTTTCGGGTCTCGGGTCAAATTTGCTATGTCTAGTTTTGCGGCTTGGATGGCCAGCCGACCTTATGTTTTATAATCTCATATTAAATCCACCAAACCAACCGAGTCTCAAATGGGAACTGACCTTTCAGAGAAAGTAGCCATATTACATCTCCGAATGTGGGCCTAGGCTGTCTTACAAGGCCTGCCCTTTAAGGTCTTTGGATCTTCGAAGCCTGTTTGATCCAGCCTTCCAAATAAAACAACGACACTTTGTCGGCAAACCAGGGAAGCCCAATGCCACCTTGCTACTGTGAATGTTTTATTTTAACAAATAAATAACCAAGTACTTAAGTTAAACATAATGAGTATTAACGTTATTGTAGAATTTTTTTACATGCATATTGATATAATAATTATACTACTCATATCTCTTTCAACTTATAAATCGAAAGATGTTAAGCATTTAAAAATGCCTAAATTTATTTTTTTTTGTATATTTTACCGAGGACATGCCAACTGAATTAAACTCAATTGACTATCGTAGATTCTTAAAAATTGTCGGTTTAAGTGAATCTAGACATATAATGTTTTTTAGTTGATAGAAGAATTTTTCCTGACATAATTTTTTGAACTCGCCGTTGTGATTATAATAAAATATATGTTCTTTAATTCTACCATTTTTTAATAATACACACTGTGCAGACAAGTTGTTTGAACTCAAATCACCTAAGAATGATAAAATTAATATCCGAAGAATTTGATATTTAGTGAGATTAACCTCAATGAAATAAATGTGGGCTGCAAGGTCTACAATAAAATGAGGACATCCTATTCCTATGTACACCATCAAAACGGTTGTAATTTGAAGTTTATAAAAAAAAATGCAAGTATAGGTAAGACAAATGTCGTTGATTTTAGAAAAAAAGTGTAATTTATTTCTCAAGCTTGATAGGTATGTACTTTTGTTAAATAAGTAATATTGGAATCTCAGGTCAAGTATATAGAAGCCAAATCTACAGGAGCCTATTGAAAGAAGAGATAAGAATGGTTGGCATGTTGTATTAATTATGTTAACAAGAAATGCTAAGAATCTCCTTTACAGAAAATGCTTTCGTTTCCTACAATGTGGGGTTGTGCGCAACAAGTTGAAAGCTAGCTATGCCAACGCTAACACCATCTAACAAAATGCCATACACAAATTTAAACAGAATCTTATTACAAAAGCAAAAGACCAAATCATATGCAAACAAATATCTCTACACCACATTTGCTATCATGGTTGGTTTTGGTACACTTAGTATATAGTTTTTTGGAATTTTCCCTCGGTAGTAAAACGGATACAAATGATGGAAATGCCGTTGAAATAATGTAAACAAGAACGGACGTTGAATTTTATGCCGTTGAAATTCAATGGTGTGAAATTAAATTATCAATAAAAATACAAAGAAAATATTTAACTATACATAAATTTAAAAATTCTAAGGGGTGCGACCGCACCCCAATAACCCTCTGTCCATCCCTGGATGTAAACTTGAGTCCTCATGTGTATCTGCGTGTGCAAGTGCAAGGCATAGATGTGCACATCATGTATATTGGAAATGACTTCGGCCAAAACTTTTTTGGTAGGCTTGAAGTAGGCAGGTGCAATGAATTCATGACACCGAACCCAGTTTGAATATGGGATGTTGAGATTGAGGCATTTCATTTTTGGGTGTAAAATTCACATGGATAATATATTGTCTCCGGTACTGGGGGAGCTGCTGTCATGGGATCACTTCCGGGGGAGTAAAGTGCAGAAGCACTGAAGGCCATTTTCAAGGTTCTTGAATTTGTAAAACAATAGCTTGAGATATTTGTTAGGAATATGCAGAATCTACTTTAGGTGTCCAAAGCCAATCAAAAGAAGGATCCTCACTCCATACGCAAATTTCAAGAAATTACCGGCGACAAACAAGTCAAACCGCTGACCATGTTGAAAAAAAAGACAAGTATATGAAAAGCAGAGCCATTGATATAAGCAGGCCTTTAAACTTAGACTTAAAGCATGTGACTCCAACATCAGCGCCAACCCACCTTAACCGGCGCACTTGCCGGCATGTGAGCCAAGGGGATCTACTTATAACCCCAAAGCTTACGCGGTTAACTGTTTTAACCCCCCAAATTTCTATGTGCTACGTACTTTAAGGTCAAAACTTGTCTTAGTTGTCTCCCATTCCTTTCTTCTATTTCCAATTGTGGGGTGGACCACAAGGGGGAGATGATCCTAGTTTCATGTGAGAACATCGCAAAAGGTAGAAAGTTTTCTTACAAGGGAAAAAGTAGAGGGACAATTCACACGACACACCCATAGACCATAGTCCATATAGTAATGGGTCTTTGACAAAACATTCGATTTTGTTTTGAAATTGTGCCCCAGCCAACCTATCTAAAGCTGTTTGAGAAGACCATTTACAGTTATTGTCCCCTTCGATTCATTTGTTGAGTGAATCCAGACCTACAACCTTCCAGTAACTTTAAGACATGAGGGGATCGGCCGACTGTCGGGAAAGGCAGATAAAACATGGTAAAGACAAACAGCCGACTATCACTTTCCCTTTTTTGTATTTTTTTCCCTTCTTTTTGACTACTGTGAAGTAGATTTGATTCAATTAATTAAAATCTTAAAGCAAATGGTGAAGAGCCGGGCTAGTCTCTTTTGGACCAATTGTCAGATAAATTATCTTCTAAATCTGATATGGGACCTCTAATAATCATTGCCTGCTCTGCCTGTCAATATGAAGGGGAGAAAAGAAACACAAAAACTTACCCTAATGGCAATCCAGACAAAGCAAAAGTTTATCAGGATGAGGACAGCGCTACGGCCCTTGTCAAAAGCATAAACAAAGGTCTTTCAACATTGGTTTTCTAACTATGTAGTGTAGTTATATTATAGAGATGCGTTATCAAATACATAAACATTGATAATATCAATTTGAAATGTTTCGCATTCATTTATGATGAACAGCTCATAGAATAACTCTTACCACCACAACTGCTGGTATATGCAAAGTTATTATATGGTGAAACTTTATAACGTCACAATTTAAACTACTCCTGACCTTGTCAAAGGAGTTATCGTCGTTCTGTTAGACCAACTAGTAATTAGTTGCTTGGTTGAATACTTTTACATGGAGCAAGATACTAATATCAAAAGAATAAATAAATAAACCACCAAGAACCAGTTATTCTTTTGAGAATCAACTATTGTTCCTACTGCTTTCCCTTTTGATTGATTCCAAGTTGCTTGTTTAATATACTTAAAAGATAGATGTGCTGGTAAAGAGGATGAAAAGAAGCATCTTTGATGGATTCTTTTCAAATCTTAATCAACAAAACAATATCCAACCAAAACAGTAGACATAAATTTAAAAAAAAAAAAAACAAGTCAAACATTATAATTAAAACTTAAAAGTGGTTATGTACAAATGTTGTGTAATAATAAACCAGATTTTTCTTCTACCTAATCTTGTTTTCCTCTCTGCTAGCAACAAATCTATGGCATAAATTCATAAGCCCCACCACACCATGTTTTCCTACTTCTCATTCAAATAATCTTGTCTATATGATTTCTATCTATCTATCTATCTATCTATCTATCTATCTATCTATCTATCTATCCGACAACCCAAACCCAACTATAACAACAACAATCACCAAATTTGAAATTCCAGCTTCTTTCGTGCAAAATCCCAAACCTTAAGCAAAGAATATGCCAATTGCCAACCAATGAGGCAAAAACCCACTGAAACAAATCTCTCCTGCAGTTTCCACTTCATGAATAGGATTTAATCAACCCCAAGTTGTATAGATTCCTTCTCACTAGGCTCCCAAGTGATAACAAAACTGCTCCCCCAACCCCTACTGCTTGCTCTTCGCTTTCTTCCTTGTGATGATAAATCAATGGCAATTCCTTCACCTCCAAGTTCCCTAAACCAATCTTTTGCCTTACTGATTCGATGATTTTGGGATCTGCTAGGTTCCCGGTTGCATCCGTTACATAAAAAATGTTTACAGCCATGTCCCTCGTTGTTGATATTTCAGCTCTCGTCACATTAAGACAGTTTTCTCTAAATGTTCGAGTCACATCTGCCAATAGACCCTGTTTATCTGATGTGCGTAACTCCAGTCTTACTCCCTGAAATCACGAAGCTAATGCATCAGTGTCTGGAATACTGGATAAGCATTACAAGTAAATATTCAAAATGTTTTTGGATAGAAATATACCTCGGATGCTCTCCTTTCAACAGCGGCTTGTAAACATTGGATTAAATGATGCCTTTCGGGTTCCGAACTAATTGGGGTTCCATCTATGTGCCTAATATAAAACTCCTATAAGAAGAATAAACTAGTTTAAGTACACAAACTGAAATCATGGAACGAAAATTTTAAAACAAGATTTACTTGTAATGATCATTTAAGTACCAGATATGCCTTATCCCCAGATGTCTTGATAGTCGCATGAAACACAACATATTGCATATCTGTCAATGTGCAAACAACATCAAACAAAAGCTTGGTTCGATCCTTGCACTTAATATTCACAACTGAATAACCCCTTTCCACCCAATTCTGCACAGTGACCACAGGCAAATCTGACTTATGTTGCAAAATAGGTTTTCTTTCATAGTCGCGATCAGCAAACATCATTTGATGTAACCTTCTCTCGGTGTGGGTTACAGCCATAGAAACCGAGGTTCTTGCACTATGAATGTCATTGTCTCCCTTCAAGACATTCCTTAAGCGTGCTTCTATTTTGTCAATTTGCTGCAAGTCCTCAATTGGGGACCCTGAATTGCAGTCTTTTACAAAGATCAAAGACGCGATTCGACCATTGTGAGTCCATACCTTAGCATCCACCACATCGCATTGCAGGTCAGCTAAAACCGCAAATACTTCGGATAAAAGACCGATTCTATCAGTTCCAGTCAATTCCAAGGCAGTTAAGCCATTAAATCCATGGCTTCTATCAGGATGAGTTGTCTCAAGGGACTGCAATCCAAACAAATAACAAGATGAAAATCAGCTTTATTGCAAATTAATTAAGATAGTAAAGAAGGCATTGAAAAGAAGTGTAAAAAAAAAACTACCTGCTCAATGTAGCTAATAACGCTCTCATCAGTTAATTTGTTTCCGTTTAAATCAGTGACATGAAAAACTACAAAAAAACCAAAAAGGTAAAAATGTAATTAACATGCCAAAAGAGCAAACTCTTATCTTATCCAACAAATCTTTTTTTAATTAAGCTTACCATCCATGAACCATTGGCCATCAGATGAAATGTAAGCCTTCTTAATTGAAAGATTCAGATCTGTTAAAACCTGAACAGCATCCAACAGAATTCCATGTCTTCTAGCACTATCAACCTGAGGAATCAAAGCAAAGAGGAGCTGGAATGAGTCAAAAGGCTTTGAAAATTCAAAATAAAACATGAGACCGACTGGTCAAATTTTGGGGCAACATGAACAAGTATGTTCGCATTTGAGAGGTTTCGTAGAAGCTAACCTTAACAAGAGTCGCAGTAGGGCAAACGGCATTGTCGATCACGACCCTGTAAAAAACACAAAAAAGAATGTTAAAGTCAGGAAAATGCAATTTATTAGGAAATGGTTGGGCTTAAAACACAAATAGTTCAAACCCAGAATTCCAGGGACCAAGAACACAAACCTGGGTGTACTCATCCTTATAACAAGCTTTTCATATTCATCAAGACAAGCATGCCACTCCATTTTCCTCTTCTGGTTATGGCTTTCTTTCTTCTTTGGTTGAAGCCGGAAAAGATTGAAACTCGACAGCAAAAGCAAGCCTTTTATGTTTCGAAAGATGGAAACGAACAAGGGTGATGGCTGAATCTAACAAGGCGAAATGCCAGATACTCTGAAAACTCTTCCCGCTCTGTGTTCCTTCGACTAAATCGATACTAAGAAGCCTGGGTTTTGTCCCTAGAGAAAAAAAGAATTTGAGAGTTTCTAAGCGCATTAAATAAAAGACAGTGAAGGGAAAACAGAGGAGAGAGGGTCACATGGCGTGAGTAACGCCTGCCCGGGCTGACCTACAGACACTCTCATTCCCATTGGTCAACTTTATTACTCCACGTGTCACTTGATCCTCGGTCATGGTAGTTTGTAAGTCCAGCTCGGATGCCACCTGTACTGATGCCACTTGCCTTTCTCGTTCCGAGAAATTACATCATACGTCCGGTTCACCACGTCATCCATGATCCTAACCACTAAAAAACATCAATTTCATTAATTTTTTTTCATGTCATTTTTTATCAAGTGAATCTACAATTGGTAAAAAGTGTTTTTAATTTAATTTACAGTAAATTTGAGTGAAGATTCACTTGGTAAATAAATATCATGAAAAAAATTTAATAAAATAGATATTTTTTATTAGTTGAGACAATAGATGATGTGGCGAGTCGAGCTTATAATATAATTTTTGGCTTAAGGGTGTAAGAGGCCCTTAAACTTTTGAAAAATAATCAATTAAGCCCTTAAACTTTTTTTGCACCCAATTAAGCCCTTGAACAAAGAAATTTAATCAATTAAGCCATTGAACAAAGAAATTTAATCAATTAAGCCCTTTGACCAATTTTGACCATTAAATCTTGACCTTTTTTTTCTTCACATATTACCGGCACATAATACACTACAGTTCCATCATATTGCATTTACAAAAGAAATTCAAAAAGTATTTTTTAAATTTTTTTTTTTTAGAATTTTTAGAACCTTTAAAGAATTTTTTAAATAAAATAAATTTTTTTGAAAACTGTCAAGTGGAAACATTGTGACATAGTGCACTGCAACAATAGATCGAACAAAACTATTAAGATTTAATGGTCAAAGTTGGTCAAATGGCTTAATTGATTAAATTTATTAGTTTAAGGGCTTAATTAATTAAATTTTATGGTTCAAGGGCTTAATTGGGTGTAAAAAAAATTTAGGGGCTTAATTAATTTTTTTTCAAAAGTTTAAGGGCTTCTTACACCCTTAAGCCATAATTTTTCGTTCCTTATGCTCAAGATTTAAAAGAGTTAAACGTAATGAACGGTGATGGATCTATCCACATCAATGGTGTGGGACATTCTTGGCTTGAAAATTACTGTAAGTTTTAGTTTTGCCGACCGGAATTATGACGTCCTCACATGACAACACCTCCCTCCAATCGGCTTTTTCTGTCAGTTTATTCGGCCGGTTTTTTTTCTTGTACTTCTTTGTGTAACCTAATCTTTGATCTCTTTTCTTTTGGCTTATAATTCCACGCAATTGCCCCTATTTCACTTATTTGTTAACGATGATTTTGGGCTAACAGCTTATATTTGTAATTTCCGCGAAAATGAATTTTATTTAAATTGAAAATTCTTTTATCGGTAATTAATCTAATTACTACCATTCAAATTTTTATTAATAAATTAATTTGTTGAATATTTAACTTAATTAAAAATTTATGTTTAGTAAATTCAATAAAATGTTAAAAAAAGTTATCTCAAAAAAACAAAAATAAAATTCTTAAAAAAAGTTTTGTTGGTAATGAATTCGAAAATCTGAATATAAATATATTATTTGTAAAAGTAAAACATATCCACATACAATCTATATGTATTATTTACAACTATAAAATAAATTTAAATAATAAATATATTATTTGTAAAAGTAAAACATAACTACTACATGCATTTGAGAGGTATTTTCTTCTCCTTTGATTTGTTCAAAATTTGAAGGTGACACTGGTTGGTCGATTGAAATAATAAAAAATTTATTTAATATGCCAACGAAAAAAAATGCCGATGTGGAAAATAAAAATATAAAAAATCTTATGTCGGTGATTTCATTAGTTTTTTAATGGGAGGGGCCAAAACAGAAAATGTATCTAACATGAGAGACAATTTTGACGAAAAAATTAGTTAGGTGACCAAAACAGAAAAAAATAGTTTGAACTTTGATGACTGTAGTTTTCCCAAATAATATCTATTATAATCCTGTTATGAATGGGTACATCCGTCTTTCTAGTTTTTTATCCAATTCTATGAAAATAATTAGATCCGATCGAACATTTAAAAAAAAGGTAGGGCGTGAAATCAAAGATTCAGACCTGATACCCGTTTAGTAGGGGTGATAACAAGTCGAGCCGAGCCCGAGCATGGACAAGCTCCGCTCGGGCTCGAAAATTATACTACTGTGCTCAGCTCGTCAGCTCGAGCTCGTCGAGCTCAAAATTATAGGCTCGAGCTTAAACTATTCATTTCAAGCTCGGCTTGGCTCGAAAAAATTATAGTGATTGCCAAAGTGTCACGGGCCCATTACTCTCTTTTCGAAAAATATGTCTGATAAGATGTGCAGCGCCACCGCTTATATATATCTCAAGAACTTTCATTTCTTTTCCGATGTGGGATTAATATCCTCACTTCTCCCAAGGCATGATATTCTCTCCCACTTAACTTCGTGACGCCCTCGTCGCGTGTCAATCACGCTTGTGATGGGCCATTATCACGGTTGTCCACCTTACTCATGAGCGCTCCATGTGAAATCAAACAGTCAAAGTATCACTTTAATACCACTTGTCACGAGACTATTATTCACTCTCAAAAGACATTTGATAAGATATGTATCACCATTACGTATATTATATATCTTGTGACCTCTTATTTTTTTTCTAATATAAAATTAATATTTCCGTCCCTTCCTAAACATAACACAAGGTTTCAAATAGCGGGCTACCTCAAGGCTATAAGGGACCGATTTTCCCATTAAGAGTATAAATGAAACAATTCAGACGGAAGCTAACAGTTTAACTCTGCACACAAAGGACCAACAACAAGATACTGAGATGGGCCTACACCATTAAAAAACAAATTCAACTTCGCAAGCAGAGCAACGGCCCGCATATAAATTATAAAACCGAGAAATATTGTTGCTATACTGGATCTTAGCCTAAAAGCCAATAATTCTTTGCAATATTTTCTAGCTACTAAGGCCTCTAATCCCTATTTGTAAGCAGCTTTTCTTCCGCGCTTTAGATATCTGAACGATGTGGGATGTGGCACTTTTAGCCGATGAACGTTTAAGAAAAAACAGTTCCAATCCCACGATTTAAGGCTGCTGCTGCTATTTCTCTTCATCCTCCTCAATCCAAGGGTTTATTTGTGTTGATCAAACCCAAATTAAGGGTCTCCCCATCAACTTCACAATCATTTAATGCCTACATAATATAGCAATATATATAAAAGTCCCACCTCGCTTTCTATTTTTCTCTTTGACAAAAGCATGTGGCTAGTGGGTAATGGAATATTGGAATTACTGCACGACCCTTAGGTCCTATTTTGACCAAAACAAGAACTCAAATCTTATTATGACCGAACTAGCACCCTTACCTTTCAATTTTTTTTTGAAAATCATTGTAGAGCCACGACAAATTTTAAAAGTTTTCAGAATTTTTTCTTTGTGTTTTAATTTAATTAATCACATTAATAAATAATTAGCAAACTTTTAATTGGAACTCGTCGTGCATGTTAAGCGAGTTTAAATTTTTTCATTTTCGTCATTTAGTAAAAATGTTTGATTCTAAAAAATTTAGTTGAAACTCGCCCTGCATACACGACGAGTTCTAAATTAAGATTTTATAATCATCCGTTAATGCAATTAATTAAATTAAAATACGAAAAAATTAATAATTTTTTGAACTTGTCGTGGCTCTACGGCGTGTTTTAAAAAAATTGAAAAAAAATAATATTTTATTCGAACTCGACGTGACTCTACGGCGAGTTCACTATAAAGGTGCTAGTTCGGCCATAATAGAATTTGAAGTCTTACTTTGGTCAAAATAATACCTAATGGTCCTACAAATGTCCTTATCCCGGTGTTTTCATTATTTATTTTTTAAACAACAAAATCACGCTGATATTTTATTGAAACTTAAAAAATAAAATAAAATACAAGAAACAAGAAACAAGAAAACAAGAACATCAATAGCAGAACATGGAGAAACAACCGGGTAAAACAGGACTCATATTGGACACCAAACAAACACATGAACAGCCGGGGGGGGGGGGGGGGGTGAATACCCATCCAGCACCCATAACGACATAGAAAGTCAAGATGATAAACAAGCCAACATATTTAAACTTAGAGACGGAGCCATAATTTGAGATTGTGGGGCAAAACATAAATGTTTAAAAGTAGAGGCAATTCATAAATTAATCAATTTTTTTTTAAAAATCATATAAGAGAATCAAAGTGAATTTTTTTTTGGGTGGGGATAATTGTCCTTCCCACCCCATATAACTCTGTCTTTATTCAAACTCTACTGCATGTCGCTCTCGGGGTCACAGAAAGATAGGAACGGTTGTATGAATGCATAGAGGAGTATAGAGCTATCATCGCATAAGATATCATAATTGCCGGTGATAGGATCGAGAGAAAGAATTAGAGCCAGTAATTCAAGCTATTGATATTTTATGAGAGAAAATCGAGTTCCTTGAAGAAAAACCACCAAAAGAGATGTCGTGAACCACTGCAGCTTCCACTAGAGCCACTTTCATTGGAGAGAGACACCTTAACCAACTGTTAGGTGACTTCTTGAAGGAGAAACTTGGGCCGAGGAGACAAAACTCCTAATAAAAAGTCAAGAAACAAAATAGGGAAACAACAAAAAAATCGAGAGGGAAAAAGTGTAGTCGAACGTAGAGGAAAGAAAACGAGGTCGGACAACTTTAGGCAGAGCTGGGGCATCGGAGAAATGTGTAATACCCTACAGTTTGATAGGTGACTAAAATGGAAAAAATTGAAAGTTTGATATCTAGATTCTAGAGTGAAGTGACTAAAATGAATGTTAGATGGCTAAAGTGAGAAATTCCGAAAAGTTTAAGTACTAAGTTGGTAATTTTACCAGAAATATTTTTTTATCCCGTTAACAGATAGCTCACCTACGAGAAGTGGGTTGGAAACGAGATTATTAAATTAACCAAAGATTTTGATTTTAAAGAATTATCCGTTAAAATTTTTAAAAAATTTCATATAATTGGATCAAATATAAATTCAAGAAAATAATATCAGCTATTGGATTGAAGGATAAGAATGTCATTTCACATGGATTTAATGGTAGGATTAAGATGGACCAATAGGTTAAGTTAATTTCTCTATGTTAAATTCTAGCCATTGGATCAAAATAGGACAAGATTGGAATTTAAGTTGATTCAAGGGCAAAGCTGTAAACTATCAACTCAGATTAAATCTAGGCCATTGGATGTAAGATAAGGACATGTAGCATGATATGGAACTGTTGGAATCAAGGGCAAAATAGTTATTTTACATGAAAATAATTTTTAATACTAAATGATTATAAAATTGCCATGTGGATGAAAAATAAACAAGAAAACCGTGTTCATCTTTTCTTCTCCAGGTCGTGAACCACCAAAGAAAGCTAGGTAAGTTTTCCATTTGATTTTTAAGCTTTGGGGTTTGAACATGGAAAAAAATTCTCCTTTGCATTCTCTTTCATTTAGTATAAAAATTGCATAGAATAGTTAAAAGAAAACTCTTGAATTTGGAAGAGAGAAAATTTGGGGTTTAGAAAATTTAAATGAATTAAAATTGAATTATGGAAAATTAAATGTTGTTCTATCACTTTCAAGAGAATGCCAAAAAAAAACATATTTAAGGTTAAAATTTATTATTTATGTTTATAATTTTTGAGATTTAATGTTAAATTTTTGTTAAATATACTAAAAATACAAAATTATATTCGATTTGTCCCGTTGCCACCCTTCCCTGACATGATTAAACATGTTACCGCATTAAACAAACGGATAAAGATTACAGTAATTAAAAAAATTCTCCGTTGGATGGGATGATGGGGTTCTCTACTTTTTAAATTTACTCATTTGAGCACGTTGCATGTTTTTTCACGTTTTTTTTATCAAACATAACTTTCCATTAACCCTAAAAAAAGAAAACATCCGAAAAAAGGCCCCACAACCATGCTAGAGCCATGCACAACAACACCAACAACACAAACAGGCCATGCAAGGCCAACGTGAAAACACAACAACAAAAGCCAAACCCAAACAACCAACTGCAAGCTTGATCCCAGGGACCAAACAAACAACAACGCCAAAGATCAACAACGTTTTTTCACGTTTTGTGGTCAAAGATACTAAACCTTCTCAACCAAAATGATCTTGACCGTCGAATTCGGTACTGAATTAAGAATTTCATGATGTGGTCAAACTTTTGTGCATGTGATTGATTCCTATAAGCTTAACTCATGCTTTGCCAATTATTTATATTATATTGTAGTTTATTTTGTTTTAAGTTATGAAATTAATAACAATATCAAATTGGACCAAGATTGTCCTTAGAAAAATTGTCAATGATATTGTTGATAAGTATTTATTTTGGTTATGTTTTTAGTCCTTGTTTTGATCGAATATATATGTTTGAAGGACTTAATTGGGTTGTTTTTGTGTTGTTCTCGTGCAGGTTACGTAATGCCAGAAACGAGTTGAAGTGCTGCAGAAAATACTGAATTCGTGGGCAGATTCATGGGCATGAACCAGGGCATGAATGCTGATTGGGCGCCACATCAGCACCTTCTAGAAGATGACGTCAGCAAGCCTGATAACTTATCAGTCCACTTATCAAGATAGCCTATCATCCGAATTTTATCTTTTAAATTCAAAACTTTGATATTTATCTTTTGTAATTTTATTTAAATTTTTTAGGATTTATCATCTTAGGTTTTTAGGGTTTTTCAACTACTATAAATACCCCACTTTGGGGGTGAATTAATCATCAAACATTTTCCATTGTTCTCTTCTTCCTTGAGTAATAAAGCTCTTCATTTTTCTCCATTTTCTTTTCTCCATTTTTTTTATTTATTTTATTAAGTATGGTTTTTTCACAAACCATGCTTAACTAAATTCCATTTAGCCAAAAGCAAAGCCAAACCCGACAAACCTCGTGAGATTAGGAAAATACTTCAATCCTTCAACAATTTCTTTTTAGATTCTCTGTAAAATTGATTAGGCAATCGGCCTAATCTTTAGGCATCGCAATTGTTTCATTCCGAGAGCGCGCATCGGCTTGAAGTGGTTTAGATCCATCGTTGGGGACGAGGAAAAGCTTGTAGCCAATTCAGCTCCCTAAGAACAAACTTAGTGGCGGTCCACTAAGGGGAATCAAGATCGGAAACAATTCTCATCGAGACGAATATCCGAGCACGGGCTTCTCCAACATTAACTTAGATCTGAGTTAACATCGATTGCCGTGGCTAATTCACTAAAGTTTGACTTCAAGGATTGCCCTGGAAGTCGAATCTACCAACGAGAAGCAAGTTACAAGGGTTGGGCCTTGTAGACTGTAACCTGCAGGAAAGTCGAAGAAAAATCAACTTCAGTGATCGAAGATGTCGTGGCAAAGCGTGGCTTGAGGCTATTTCTATCCATAATTCATTCTCAACATTTATTTTTACATTTTTACTATTTTTCTCATTCAAATCACTATTCTAAAATCCCCCTTTATTTTCTACAGGTTATTGGTCTAAATCAGAAGAAAGGTGTTAGAGTTCCTATTCTTTGCGGATCGACCCTTACTCTCGCTATATTAATTTAAATCTTATTTATTTTGAGTTTAAGGTTTTATTTTTGACACTATACGACGCGTGTCAAAATTGGCGTCGTTGCCGGGGAATACGGCAAATTACTAATATCGTTTTATTTGATTTATGACCAGGAGCAATCCGGGAGAACAATTTGATCTCATCCCGAAAATCGAAGCACTAGCCCGGAAGTTGAACGCACAAACACTTCGGGAAAAGAGAAACAAAAGACGCCAACAGAGATTCGAACGCGATCTAGAAATCACATCCGAAGCAGAATCGAGTTACGAGCCCAATCCGATGGGAGACGAAAATCAAACCATACGCCAACTAAATGCGGCGCCCGATGGCCAACAACCTATGTGTATAACTTTCCCGAATGGCGAAACACCGTTTGTGCTAAAAACGGGTTTGATCCATCTCTTGCCTACCTTTCACGGCTTACTGACAGAAAATCCTCATAAACATTTGAAGGAATTTCACATGGTTTGTCTAAGTACAAAGCCACAGGGAGTATCCGATGACCAAATCAAACTTAGAGCTTTTCCTTTTTCCTTAGTTGATATAGCGAAAGATTGGTTATTTGATTTACCCCCTAATTCTGTTATAACATGGACTGACATGGCTAAACTTTTTCTTGACAGGTTCTTCCCTGCAGCGAAAGCAAGCGAAATCAGGCGCAGCATCCTAAGCATTCAACAAAAAGAAGTTGAATCCTTGTATGAATACTGGGAGAGGTTTAAAAAGTTGTGTGCAAATTGTCCACAGCATGGGTTGTCGAAACAAACCCTCCTCCAATACTTTTACGAAGGATTAACACCTATGGACATGAAGGTGATAGATGCAGCAAGTGGCGGAGCTCTAGTCAACATGACACAACGGCGGCTAAAACACTGATATCAACCATGGCCGCCAACTCTCAAAGATTCAACCAGTCTAGCGAACCATCTCGAAGGGTTCGCGAGGTAAGTACAGTTTCATTAGAAAACAAAATTGATAAATTAGCTGAAATAGTGCAATCTCTTGTTGTAGATAAAAAAAGAACAGCTAGACTTTGCGAAATCTGTACTAGTCTAGAACATCCGACAGACTGTTGTCCGATGATTCAGGAAGATGATGTCACCCAAGCCAACGCCATAGGAAATGCATATAATCAGAGATGGAGAAACCAATCAAACTTTGGTTACGCGCAAAACCAGAGGCCAAATCAAGCTTATCAGCCAATTGCACCACAACAATATCAACCGCAGAAGCCATCGTTGGAGTCAATTTTGAAAAGTTAGCTCTAGCCCAAGAAAAATTTCAACTAAGAACCGAAGCTCACTTTGAAGCAATTGACAAACAGATAAGTCAATTGACCTTAGCGGTAAGTCGCTTAGAATCCAAAGGGAAATTACCTTCTCAAATGGAGCCTAATCCAAGAGAGAATGTGAACGCCATCACTCTACGAAGCGGTACAATCATCGAACCTAAAGCTAAAGAAGATGGCGTACAAAAAGAAGAGAAAAAGCAATCACCCCCTACTAGAAAAGGTATGCCCGATCCAACCCCTGTACCTTCTCCCTACGCTACACCACCACCCTTCCCGTCGAGATTAATGAAAAGAGACAAACAAGCGGAAGAAAAGGAGATCCTATATGTGTTTCAAAAAGTAGAGATCAATACTCCACTCCTCGACGTAATCTGAAAAATCCCAAGGTATGCTAAGTTCCTTAAAGATTTATGTACTAATAAACGTCGTCTTATTAGAATTGAGAAGGTTAATCTAGGAGAGCATGTATCAGCGGTCTTCCAGCGAAAGTTGCCACCAAAATTGAAGGACCAAGGTATGTTCGCTGTTCCCTGCAAAATCGGTAAAGTGGGTATCAAACGAGCAATGTGTGACTTAGGGGCCTCTATTAATGTTATGCCACTTTCATTTTATAACTCACTTTCTGCTGAGCCTTTGAAGGATACGAAGGTAACCATACAGTTGGCGGACAGATCCATAATTTACCAGAAGGATTACTAGAGAATGTACTGGTAAAGGTAAAAGATTTAATCTTTCTGGCAGATTTCTATGTCATAGACATGGAAAACGATCGGACTAATAGTTCTTCCGAAATCCTCCTTGGTCGTCCATTTTTAAGTACTGCAAATACGAAAATCGATGTGAGAAGCGAGATCCTTACAATGGAGTTCGATGGCGAGGTGGTAAAATTTGATGTTTACAAAGCGATGCGACATTCTGATAATGTTGCTAGTATAAATTTTATAGATGTTATTGAGCCCGCCGTTGAAGAATTTATAGAATCTAAATCTGTTGATGATTCGTGCAGGGATTTGAAGGATCACGACAAAGGAATTAAGGAGTTAAAAAATGTTTCTTCTGCTCATTCTGATTTACGCCTAACTCCATCGAAATCTAAAATGTTTTCTTTCATTTTGTAGGAATTGAATTTGGAGTTAAAATTACCTCCAAATAAATTGAAGAGTTAAAGAGAAAATTTTCCAGTAAAAAAACTCCATAATCGCAAAATTTCACGTAGGGAAATACTCAGTTGGATAAAGCGCAAGAACTGGAAGAAGTATTTATCGCAATGCATGTAGTCTGAACCAGGTCGTCGAGCTAAACGACGATAAACAGGCGCTAGATGGGAGGCAACCCATTTCTTTTTATTTTAATTATTTTTTATTTTATTTTATTCCATTTTAAACTGCATAATTTAATGTTATTTAAATTTTCTTTTTAGTTAAAAAAACAAAAAAAAGACAAAAAAGAAAAAAAAGAAGGAGAAGAATCGAAATCATCTAATCTGTTTAAAGATTTTTTAATTTTGATTTTATCTTTTATCAAATTTATTTTCATTATTTTTAATATTTGTTTTTGAATATTTTCTTATCTACTTTTAAATTTATTTTTATCTCATTTTATCTATCTTTTTGAATTTATTATCTCATCATTTTATCTTTTTTATTTTTTGAATTCTATTTTTTATCTGATCTTTTATTTATTATATTTGCAGATGATTTAGGTCGAATAAAAGATGAGAAGCTATCCTTTTTCAACAAGATTTGATGGGCCCAATTTTTAAATGGTATTATTTGTTATCACCCGTCCAACTCTTAAACATATACATCACCTTATATATCTTATCCACCACCGCTCAAGACCGCAATTTCAACCCAATCACCATAAAATTCATGGACCCCACCTGCCATTTGCCACCTGCCGTATATCAACCAAAACCCAATTTCAAACTTTGACCTACACACCCCCAAGCACCCATTAAATTTATTTCCTCACCTACCGCAAATCTACCAAAACCCTTCTCTCCTTACTTCTTCACCAGCCACCCGAAAACAACCCTACACACCATCGTTGGAATGCCTCGCACAAGGAACCAAGCCCGCCGGCTTCCACAGCAGCCACCACTCGTCATCGGTGGCAATTGATTAGGGGAGTCTATCCTTTCCTCTCTTTTATTTTAATTTTTCATTTTGGGACAAAATGCATCTAAGTGAGGGGAGGGAAATATGCTTATCAATTTTTATCTTGCTTATCCGTCTTGATTGTTCACTTGAAATCTTGGATTTATTAAATTAAGTTCTTTGTTTAAATCCTTAATTTCGCATTGTCTCACTGTTTTCACATGGTTCTGAATCTATCTTGTTAGAAAATTCTAGGTTGCATGGTAGATTTTTGGCATAATTAATTTTTAATCTTTTATATGACATTTTATTTCTCTATTAATCCACATGATGCTTACCTAAGTACACAAGATATATTTGTGAGTTTTTGAGCCTAATGAGCGTGCATGATATTTGCTCTTTGTTTCTTTGAGTGTGCCTAGCTAAATTAGTTGCATTCTAGAACTTGTTTTTAAATTCTTTTTGAGATTACATTGATTGATTATGATGCTTTAACATGATAGAGGCACTAGGTTTTAACTATTTCTCTTCCCAAATAAATTACCTACCCTTTAATTAATTTCTCCTAGTGAAACAATTTTTGAGCCTTAGCCTTTTTCTTGAAAATCACCACATTTTAAGCCTAATCCAATTTTTTTCTCAAATCCATTACTTTTGTTCCCTTTTTCAAGACAAAAATCGTCTTAAAAAAACAGATTCGAATAAGTGCAGTGCAGCAGTGTATTACACTGTGCAGAAATAAAACCAGAAAAAAAAAACTGTGCAGAATTGATTCGAATATACAGTGCAGGAAATTGTTCGAGTCTGCAGAAAAATAAAACCAGAAAAAAAACAGTGCAGTTCGAAAAGAAAAAAAAGGGGTACACTGTCGAGCAGTTTTGGTTCGAATGAAAAAAAAACAGTTTCAAATATATTTTTTTAGATGATTTTTTGTCTTGAGTTTTAGCCCTTATTTTCAGCCTTCATCCTACCCTTACCTTAGCCCCATTACAACCCTTATTTAAGACCTGTTGATTTTTGCATCATATTCATTTTAGTAGTGGAGATTAGATTTAAACACAAGCTTATGGTTATGCTCTAATTAGCTTTGGCTCGAGTGATTTTTCTCTACCCTTAAACACTTTGAGTGACATGAGTGATTCCTTGTGAGGGTACTTGGTTTGCATCATTGATGTTAGTAGAGTTTTAGCATGTCGTCTTAGCTTTAAATTATTAGTCTTTCCATTTATCTATTTTTACTCCTTAGTTTTCTCTCATATTTAGATGCTTAATCATATTGAGAACTTTTGAGACTTCGTGAAATTAAGGATCCAAACTTGAACTTAAGATTATTTAATTTTGAGATACTTGAGGACAAGCATCGGATAAGTGAGGGGGAATTTGATAAGTATTTATTTTGGTTATATTTTTAGTCCTTGTTTTGATAGAATATATATGTTTGAAGGACTTAATTGGGCTGTTTTTGTGTTTTTCTCGTGCAGGTTACGTAATGCCAGAAACGAGTTGAAGTGCTGCAGAAAATACTGAATTCGTGGGCATGAACCAGGGCATGAATGCTGACTGGGCGCCACATCAGCACCTTCTAGAAGATGACGTCATCAAGCTTGATAACTTATCAGTCCACTTATCAAGATAGCCTATCATCCGAATTTTATCTTTTAAATTCAAAACTTTGATATTTATCTTTTGTAATTTTATTTAAATTTTTAGGATTTATCATCTTAGGTTTTTAGGGTTTTTCAACTACTATAAATACCCCACTTTGGGGGTGAATTAATCATCAAACATTTTCCATTGTTCTATTCTTCCTTGAGTAATAAAGCTCTTCATTTTTCTCCATTTTCTTTTCTCCATTTTTTTATTTATTTTATTAAGTATGGTTTTTTCACAAACCATGCTTAACTAAATTCCCTTTAGCCAAAAGTAAAGCCAAACCCGACAAACCTCGTGAGATTAGGCATCCCAATCTTTAGGCAATCAGCCTAATCTTTAGGCATCCCAATTGTTTCATTCCGAGAGCGCGCATCGGCGTGAAGTAGTTTAGATCCATCGTTGGGGACGAGGAAAAGCTTGTAGCCAATTCAACTCCCTAAGAACAAACTTAGTGGCGGTCCACTAAGGGGAATCAAGATCGGAAACAATTCTCATCGAGACGAATATCCGAGCACGGGCTTCTCCAGCACTAACTTAGATCTGAGTTAGCATCGATTGTCGTGGCTAATTCACTAAAGTTTGACTTCAAGGATTGCCCTGGAAGTCGAATCTACCAGCGAGAAGCAAGTTACAAGGGTTGGGTCTTGTAGACTGTAACCTGCAGGAAAGTCGAAGAAAAATCAACTTCAATGATCGAAGATGTCGTGGCAAAGCGTGGCTTGAAGCTATTTCTATCCATAATTCATTCTCAACATTTATTTTTACGTTTTTACTATTTTTCTCATTCAAATCACTATTCTAAAATCCCCCTTTATTTTCTACAGGTTATTGGTCTAAATCAGAAGAAAGGTGTTAGAGTTCCTATTCTTTGCGGATCGACCCTTACTCTCGCTATATTAATTTAAATCTTATTTATTTTGAGTTTAAGGTTTTATTTTTGACACTATACGACGCGTGTCAATTGTAACCCCCTAGACCCGCCTATGCGTTACAACGGATCCTAGGAAGTCACATTAGGGTCACAAGAGCGACCCATAGTAAAATTCACATGAAAACATTTTTTTCTTTCTCAAAGCACTTATTAAACTGTAAAATCAACTTATGTTTTAAAATATTATTTCAGAAAATCATTTAAACACATAATAAGAAATTTCAGAAGTACTTTACAGACTCAATCACAAAACCATACGTGACATACATGACATACATGCCCACTAACTATACAGTACCGTACTCCAGAGGCAACACCGAGGGAACTCCGAACACTGATGTCAAACATTACCATGCTATAATCTTTTAACCTGCGATTGTAAAAACAACATGAGCTTGGGAAAGCTCAGTAATACAAAACTACCAGAAGATGCTATAAGCTCATGCAGATATATGGTAGGCGTAACATTTTCATGATGTTTCAAGCAGTGATAGTCCTCTATTTCTGTTCTACTATTTCGAGGTTGCATCATACTCAAGAATAATGATATTTGTTCTTTAATCAAACCTTGAGAATTAGACGGAAATTATATAGGCTGGTAACATACGAGGTAGGAATCAGAGAGTTTGACGTCTAGTGTGTTCCAATAAGTGCAGATAAACATACATAAGTACTTAACATCATATTATATGAGTACATAACAGATTAAATGCAAATGTTCAATGATCATACAGAAGTTTACAAGAACTACCCTCCAACCTTACACCAATATGCAGTCCCCCAGAACTGCATCCATAAGGACTTACCCTAGGCCCGATGGGCATAGGTGCCACTCAAGGGGAGACCTTGAGTCCATAAGGACTTACCCTAGGCCCGATGGGCGTAAGTGCCACTCAAGGGGAGACCTTGAGTCCATAAGGACTTACCCTAGGCCCGATGGGCATAGGTGCCACTCAAGGGGAGACCTTGAGTCCATAAGGACTTACCCTAGGCCCGATGGGCGTAGGTGCCACTCAAGGGGAGACCTTGAGTCCATAAGGACTTACCCTAGGCCCGATGGGCATAGGTGCCACTCAAGGGGAGACCTTGAGTCCATAAGGATTTACCGGCTTGATCAGAGCTGTACCAATAGAGACTTCATATCATAACCCAACAGTATACCCCAGATAGTAATCAGTGTTCAGATTCCAGACATGAGTAACATAATACATGTAACAGACATATTTTATTCAGAGTATCAGAAACAAAAGTTCATGCTTTTGACAGATAAATGGGCATACTATCGAGCAGAGCAGACATTTTCAGCATTCATCATGCAAACAGATTGTACCATCATAGGTCAAACTAACATACCATACTAACAAATTCATCAAACAGTCAGACAATACCATCACAGATCAAGCGATCACATACCTAGTATACAGATCGAGCAGACATATATTAGGTAGGCAGAGAATGTCATCATATATCAAGTTCATCAAACATAATATTATTCATGATCAAATAATTATACAATTCATTCAACAGAATATATCACACATAGAACACACTAGATGGAATATTTTATTTCTTGAAGATACTCGGCATTTACAGAAGGGGACGCATTAAACTTTTGACAATTTAGACGAATTTCTAGAACGAGGTTCCTATTAGAAATGGGTTCTTAAAACGATTCATATTATGTATTCAAGAATTGGTACATCAAGATCTTAGAAAGTTTGGATATATCATGAGTACTTTAGTCATTTAAGCTTACAAGGGCATTATGGTCATTTTATCATACATGTACGTTTTGGTAATTTATACCAACGAGACATAAACAGTCGCTCAGTAAATTCTATTTACTCATCACTTTTCCAGTCATGCATTCAGAGATTTCTATGATAAGATCTTTTGCGATATCAGATAAATCCAGGGTTGTTCTGGTCACAATGGCCAACAAGGGCGTTTTGGTCATTTAACTATCAGAGGTGATTTTATAGTTTAGCCCAATAATGATAAAATGACGATTTACAAAAGTTAATATTTCCAGAAGTTTTTCAAGCCTCCAACTGTTCGAACTAACATATTCTTACCTTGCAGTACTAACCAACTCTTATATTAATATCAGGAGTGATTAACAGACATGAGCGTGCTTCCTAACACTTAGGGGCAGTTTAGCCCTTAAAGTCTCTTTAGAATTCTCAGAGTTTCATCAAATGCATAATTGTATATTTTACTCAAGAGAGCATTTCAATCATTTTGGAAATTGGGATAAATTCATCGTTTTTGTCAAATCTTATTATTTAGCACCTCTATCGTTTACGTACACAGAAGAGATTAAGTCGTTCTAATCCCTTCGGCCCTTACAGACGGTTTACTCATTTTAGAACTTAAGGGTAAAATTGTTATTCTGATTAATTAAGAATTTCGGTGCTCGAAGGCACTACAGTCTTTTTGGTCAATACAATCATTTCGATTAATTCATTCCTTACAGTCGTACGGATCAGCTTAAGAATACAACAATAATTTCAGTAATTTCACCTTTAGGCGTTATACCTTCATGTGTTATACAGAGCTTGGGGGAAATTCAAGTTTCTTTTAGTATCACACACATTTGAATAATGATGCCGAAGTCTTTTCAAAAAGAACATACATCTTGGGTAGTGCAATTTGCATAATCCGGTCGAATGCATATTTTAGGTCATTTCCTTTATCAGAGGGGTAGTTTAGTCAAACTTATGCTCCAAGGGCATTTTCATAATTTCATAATTAATATATCTCGCTCTGTATCCTGGGCCTCGATTCTTACGCACTGATGATTGAGTTGCGGATTAACTGAATTTAATTATTAGAACTTCTGATATTGTTAGCCCATTACTAATCTTATTCGAATAATTTGGTCTTATTAATATCCATACTTATTGCTCGAATCTGATTCAATTTAAGCAGAATTTACAGTATACGTCATCATAAGCATGCATGCGTTAACCGAATATCAACATGTTCATAAAGCATACAAGGGGTAGTAGTGTATTACCTTAACTCTGAGCTACATCAGTCGATTCATGATACGACATTCGAATACCCTCGAACTCAGATTCAACATCCCACAACCACGCGGATATGAAGATGTGCAGATGCCTTCAGATAAACAAAATCCACAGTTAATCCTTAATCACACTACCTTTAAACTGAACTTGAAACGCAAAAGCATTTTTGGGTTCAAAATCAATTTCAGAGGCTTTCGGGTCGGAATTTTGCGAAACGAGCTTCAAAATCGGACTCAGGACGTCGAAAAACATAAAATAAGACTTTTTAGAAAGTTTGACTTTTTGGGTCAAAGTCAACACTGACGTCATGCTGACGTCACTGGTCAACTGGTTTGACTCATTGAGTCAACTCGGGTGAGCTGACTCACTGAGTCAACTCGGGCGAGCTGACTCACTGAGTCGACTCGGGCAGACGGGTCGGACAGGTCGGGTCGGACGGGTCGAACGGGTCAGACGGGTCGGACGGGTTAACTGGGTTTAGGCCAAACCGATTCGGACCAGTTTAGACCGGGTTGAACCCGGTTCACTTACCCAAAATTCCGGTCACCGGACGGCCGTCGGAATCTTCGTCGGAGACGTCGAATCACCGCGATTCTGTCAGAAATACATAAATCGTTAGGACAAGATTTCAACCCACAAGTTACCAACATGAAACAAGCTGAGAATTTCGTCGGATTTTACCTAAACGGACTCAAAACCGCCGGAACTGACGAGGCTCCGACGAGGGCCTTACCGACGTCGGGTCGATGATCGGTTAAGGGGGTTTTGCTCCCCTCCACACGGTGAGCACGCCTAGGCCGACGACGCGCCACGCCGTTGACTAAGGTGGCCGGAAAGAGCAATGGACAGAGGGCGCGAAAAAATGATTTCCGTCGAACATTCAAGCCGTTCTTCCCGTCGAACGATGACGATATAGAGTGAGTGGGACGGTAGGTTAGGAGCGGGGTACGACGGTGCACACGACAAGAGCGGCGATGAGTGCTACGGCGACACGGTGAGGGCAGATCTGAGGTTGGTGAAGCCGAACGGTCTTCCACCGTTTTTTTTTTGTGCGAACAACGGGCAGAAATGGAGGTTGGGTGGTCGGGTTTTGGTGGCGGTGGCGCGACGGTGATGATGGTGGGGACGGAGGATGCCACGAACGGCAGCGTGGCATATCGGGGCCGGACGGTGGGGGAGAAGGTGAGGGGTCGAAAGAGGAAAAAGAAGGTCTGGGCATTTCTTTTTCTTTCGATTAATTGGCACATGTGGGTCTAGGCATATCAGACTTTTATTATTATTATTTTTTTACAACAAAACCGAATAACTAAAAAAAAGAATTGAGGTAGATCATAATCGAATACTACCTTAGCCCAATGGTTAAGGCTTGCCCTCATTGTCCCTAGGTCAAGGTTTCAAACCCCCGTTAAAGCATTATTCTTCTATTTTCTTTTTTTTTTAAACATACATTTAGATAGTAAATTCATGGGTGTTACAGATATCGCAACAGATCTTAAGAAATTTGAAATTTCACGTTTAAATATCATCATCATATGTGAATTTCTTTTATTTTTTTATTAAATATAGAGATATTATATTCTCAAAGTAAATGTTGAGATTAGAACTCATACAAAATAAGATAATATGAGTATTCTTGACCACTTGACCAATTGAAAGATCTCAATTTTTTTCTTATTTATTCGATATAAATCTAATCATCCATTTATTAATACGATTAAATATTATAATTATCAAAATTTTTATACTATTAATCATATACACAAAATGTATATCTATTTTGGATATAAAACATGGGTAAAATTTTGATGTACAGAGTGTAAAATTTATTTTATACAAAACCTGCATACTTACACTATAAAACTTAAATCTTAAGTTCTCAACCTTAATTCCTAAAAATTAAAATCTAAACCTTAAATATTAACTTAGCCGCTCTCTCTCAAATCTATGTTAGCTGCAATTTTGCTTTTCTTCCTTTGGTTGGTGGTCGGTAACTAATCTTAGTATTAGTTGTCGACCACCGGGTCTATTATTTTTCTTATTTTTTTATATTTTAATAAAAATCTTCGCATTTGTGGCACGTGTTTCCTCTATCATTGTGACACGTTTTTCTTTGATTTTTTGTGGTTCGTTTCATCTGTCCTTGTGGCATGGTTTCAACATACTTTAACGGTCGGTTGGTGCTCGTACAGAGATTTTCACGGCGCTAATCTCTGATCACGGTTCTGTCGGTGGTCTTAGAAAGACGAATCCCCACTCGATTGATGGTTGGTTGCCGATGTAATCAGACCTGAGTAGCGGAGCAATCTACCTTATAGATTGGTTCGCTCACCGCTCATTTTTCACCTCGTAAAGTGTCTCGTTTGGATAGAGACAAGGAGATTCAGAAAGTTTTCTGGATTTTGGTATGCTAATCTCGATGAAAGTATCTGTTTTTTTTTGCACCATTGTAAGAGACTTTTAGTGTACTTGTCCATTTTTATCTTTTAATTCATTGTATTGTATTATCTTTCATGATGATTAATAAAATTAGATGTCATTGTTAGAAAAAAAAAATTTATATAAACTAAAGTACACACAATTTGTACATCAACGATTTTCCCATAAAACATATACATCATTCTACATCAAATGATTAATTAATTTTTTTCTCCTTAGGATGCGTTTACTTTATAAATTATAAGATAATCTTACATTTTGAAATCATATTTTCAGTTTTTTATTGAAGAAATTATCTCGAGTCGGTGCTACAATATTACCAGTAGAAGGCGAATGGTGATTTCTCATGTTATCATTTTAATGAAATGTGATCCATCATTCATTGGAATGCGAACGATGAGAGAATATTTTGCAATGCTTTTTATTTTTTGAAAATAATATTTTACAATGCTTGATATGCAGTGATATTGAGAATATTATAAATATGAAAAAAATTATTATATTTTAGATAGAATATATCGGTGATTAATATTTTTCCTAGAGTTAATTATTCTATATTTTGTTATCTGTTAAATTCTCTATATATTTTAGAGTATTACGAGTTTGAAAACACGACTTTGTTCCATTATTTTTTACATAACATTATAGTGTAGAGATATTAATGCACTCATTTGATCAAATTGTTAGAGTTTTAGTGTCCAGAGTGAAAATTTTATGAAATTATGAAATCATTTGAACTTAAACGAAACAAATAAGTTGTATTATAAGATTGATTTTAATATACATAAGACAACTTATATTAACCGGTAGTCTAAATATGTTTGCAGTCCAAAGAATTATTCCAAGTAAATAATTCATAAATATTATTACATTGTCTAAATTTTGGGTGATGAAATAGTTTGTCTTGGATATTATTACTTTGTAACGGTTTGTGAAAATGAAATAAGAGGAATAATATAACTATCACTTTGTGTAACACTCATTTTCACTGTATATAGTTTACAATAAAATTTGTAGAACTAAGTGTTTTGATATAATATTTAAAAAATGTTTTGGCTAAATTGAAAAGAATCTAAAATATGTTTTTAGTCAAAAATAATTTGAAAATATGTTTAAGGATTTTACAAGGTTTTGGAATGATTTAAAGTGCATTTAAAGTAGTCAAAACCGAGCTTTTCAAGTACCCGTACCGATACGCCCTAGGGTTTCAACTACAGAAATTTTCCAGTAGCCAAAACCCATACGAATACGCTTAGTCGTATCGATACGGTGTGATTTAAAATAGCCCAACGACTAGTCGCATACCGATACGGTTGTATCGCGTACCGATACGCTTAACTACCACCAACGGTCAAATTTCTCAACGGTCTTTTAAACTGCAGGACAGTACCGATATGCTAGGCAAGCATATCGATACGCACCGGCTGAAGTGCACAACGACTACTTCCTTATCGGGACCGTATCGATACGTTTTGAAGAGTATCGATACGCCGAGCTGTAGAAGTGCATTTATGGTGAGAAATAAAGGCTCCAACGGCTCTAATCCACCCCCAACGGTCCTCAACGGCTACAAACTCAATTGAGACTATAAATTGAAGGCTGCAACACTTGAAGAATGTTAGAGACAACATCCAAGCAATATGGTCAAGAGAATTAGAGTCTAAATCTTTATTTTACTATTCTCTTGTACATAGTCTTTAAAGAGTGAACTTTATTGTAAATTTTTGTACTCTTGTGAGCTTAAATTTGTGTAAACACCCACCTTGTGAGGTATTAAGTTTACCAAACAAATTCCTTGTAAAAGAAGAGGTTCTAGTTTAGCCTTGAGAGAAAAACTAGAGTTGGTTCTATCTTAGCCAAGTCCAAAAGATAGGGTTGTAACGGTTTCATCCTAAACCGGTAAAAGGGGACGGATTCATTGTTGAGTGGATTAGGAAATCCTTGGTGGTGTGCTAAGGTAGTAGATGTAGGTGCTTGTTAGAAGGCCGAACCACTCTAAAATCATTGTGTCACTTGTATACCTTTATTTTGATTTTAGCCAATTCAACCATCAAACATTTACAACCCTCATTGACGGTTTCAGTGATCAATTCAAGCGTGCTATAAACCCAACAATTGGTATTAAAGTCTCGTCTCCATCGAAGGACTAACATCCAAGAGTAAAGACCATTTGCTCGAAGTCCACCGTTCAAGAAAATGGCAAGATTTGAAGAAGGCCGCTCTATCTCGTGTCCCATGCTCTTTGAAGGAGAAGCATACTTCCAATGGGCAAATATCATGAAATTCTTCATCAAGTCTCAAGACTATGAGGTTTGAGATATCATTGAAGACAGGTATTTGGAAGCTCCGAAAAAGAAGAAAAAGTAAAGGAGTGCCCACGAGACAAAGGCAAATTTAAATACCAAGGCGATGCACATTCTTTATTGTGGCCTTAACGAAGAAGTTTCCAAGAGGATCTCCAATGTAAGAGTGCCAAAGAATTGTGGGAGAAACTTGAGAAGCTTTATGGAAACAAGAAGGGAGAAAAGAAAGATGATGATCAATCATGTGCAAACCTTCTCTCCAATCCAAAGGTGGATGATGTTTGGCTCTTGATGAGCCTAATGTATCTTCTAACTCAAGTGAGCTTTATTCTTACTCTTTCGATGAGTTGCAAGATGCTTTCGATGAATTATTTTTGGAATTTGAGACCATGAATTCCAAATTTAAGAAAATGATTTCAAAACTTGAATTTGAAAATGATTTTCTTTTGAAAACAAAATTGGATTTTGAAAACCAAAATAAAATTTTAAAAAATGATTTAGAGTTTTCAAAAACAAGTAAAGATGTTTTAGAAAAAGAAAATCTTGATTTGAATGTTAAGCTTGAAAGCTTAACAAAAGAAAAAGAAATCATTTTTAATAATTCATCTTATCACATAATGGCAAAATGCTCACATTGTCATTATCATGGTCATTCCTTACATACTTGTCCTATTAAGAAGTGAACATCTTATAGGATTATACAAGTATGGGTTCCTAAGGGAACTAAAGACATTGTGACTAACGTAAATGGATCCAAAGCAATTTGGATACCAAAAATCAAGTGAATGTCTTTTGCAGGTGTGTTGGAGCAATGTGAAGAAATGCAAAGACATGAAAATGCTAGTCACACAAGTGAAGAAATTGGGTAACCTCTAAGCTTATAGCTTTTATTTTCTTTTATCTTTGGTTATCTAATTTTCTTTTATCTTTGGTTATCTAATTTTCGTTTTAATTGTGTCAATTTTTTAACCTCCTAAGTTATTTTGAACTTAAAGTTATTTAAATTCTTTTTGATATAACAAAAAGAGGGAGAAATGATTTGAAAATTTGATTTTTCAAGAGAATAAGTGGGAGCTTTAATCTAATTCAAATTTTAAGTCTCTTATTCAAATTTTGAAATACAAAGGGGGAGAGAATCTCAAACAATTTTTCAAGTTGGTTTTATTATATCAAAAAGGGGGAGATTGTAGAACTAAGTGTTTTGATATAATACTTGAAAAATGTTTTGGCTAAATTGAAAATAATCTAAAATATGTTTTTAGTCAAAACAACTTGAAAATATGTTTAAGGGTTTTACAAGGCTTTGGAATGATTTAAAGTGCATTTAAAGTAGTCAAAACTGAGCTTTTCAAGTACTCGTACCGATACGGTATGGTACCGTACCGGTACGCCCTAGGGTTTCAACTACAGAAATTTTTCAGTAGCCAAAACCCGTACCGATACGCTTAGTCGTATCGATACGGTGTGATTTAAAATAGCCCAACAGCTAGTTGCGTACCGATACACCTAACTACTCCCAACGGTCTTTTAAACTGCAAGACTGTACCGATACGCTAGGCAAGCGTATCAATACGCACCAGCTGAAGTGCACAACGACTACTTCCTTATCGGGACCGTATCAATACATTTTGAAGGGTATCGATACACCAAGCTGCAAAACTGCATTTATGGTGGGAAATAAAGGCTCCAACGACTCTAATCCAACCTAAAAAATTCTTAACGGTCCTCAACGACTACAAACTCAATTGGAACTATAAATTGAAGGCTGGAACACTTAAAGAATGTTAGAGACAACATCCAAGCAATATGCTCAAGAGAATTAGAGTCTAAATCTTTATTTTACTATTCTCTTGTACATAGTCTTTAGAGAGTGAAGTTTATTGTAAATCCTTGTACTCTTGTGAGCTTAAATTTGTGTAAACGCCCACCCTGTGAGGTATTAAGTTTACCAAACAAATTCCTTGTAAAATGAGAGGTTCTAGTTTAGCCTTGAGAGAAAAACTAGAGTTGGTTCTATCTTAGTCAAGTCCAAAAGATAGGGTTGTAACGGTTTCATCCTAAACCGGTAAAAGGGGACAAATTCATTGTTGAGTGGATTGAGAAATCCTTAGTGATGTGCTAAGGTAGTGAATGTAGGTGCTTGTTAGAAGGCCGAACCACTCTAAAATCATTGTGTCACTTGTCTACCTTTATTTCGATTTTAGCCAATCCAACCATCAAACATTTACAACCCTCATTTACGGTTTCGGTGAGCGATTCAAGCGTATTATAAACCCAACAAAATTTGAGATAAAAGTGATCAAATTCGATGAACGGATAAAATTTGAAAAGGCTCACGAATATCCTATAAGGGTAATATATTTATAACAAGGTCTATGACAAAAGCTACAATAATAAAGCTTTCAGTAATTTTATATGTGTGAGAATTCAATCACGTTGCTTTAGTAGAATGCCTTTTTGACTGAAATAATGGAGATATAATTATTTGATAAAAGTTTGAAATGAATTACAAATTATTATTTTAGTACACATCATGTAATTTTCAAATGGTCGTTAGCTTATTATGAATCGTGAACGGTATACATATTAAAAAATGAACACATGGATGATTTATGGATAAGAAATATTTGATCCACACATTTGTTTCATTATCATTCTTCTTATATCTTTGGTAAGATACTACTGCGAAACGAGACGTTAGCACTGACAGAGTAATAATAATTAAAATAACCGAAGTAGAGAATTAAAATCGTGTCATAATAAACCACTATTTTAGAAGTGGATTCGCCTCGATGTGTGTAACTGCAACGATGGACGAACACCCCTTGAGGTTTACTCGGTCTCTCAGAGTTCGCACACCAAAACACTTGAGCGAACATTGACGGTACTACTGTTCTCTCAACAAACTCGAAAAAGCTATTGAAAGCTTTGAAAAGAAATAGTCAGAAAATCTTTAAAAGTCAGAGAAATATGTGTTTTGAAAATGTTTGTTTTTTTTTCCTTGAGTGAATAGAAATGAAAAATAACATTGTATTTAAATTTCACTTTTAAAACATTATGAAACAGTCACATAATTACCTTCATAAAAACTCATTTATTCTGAATTTACATAAATTGAAACACTTGAATACTCGACTTAAAATTCTCCAGGTTTATTCCAAAATACAAGTTATAGTAATTCTTGATGTAATGGTCGAAATTACAGGGAACATTATGTCTGAATTCAAATTCAAAATATTTTGGAACATTTTGTCCCAAGGGATTTTTTATAGTTTATAAAAACATAAGAATTTTCTCCAAAACAATATTTCGTGCGTGGTAGTGTGAATACAAACATGAACACGAGCCGAGCAAGTGCCAATGGCACGTACATGCGAAGGCATTGTCATCTATCTATTAGACAAGGAGGAGAAGGAAGGATCATATACAAACCCATCTTAAGGCCCTTTCCTACCTAATGTGAGATTACATTCTTTACTCCATTGGGCATTACAAACAATATCAACGTAAGTGTACTTTTAAACATTCTAGGATCCAAGTCTATGATTTAAAACCAATATCTAAGTTTTGTCATGGGTGACTTGTGCAATTCTAGTCACTATTGACAATTAGTGGGGCGTCCTATGATTTAGATGCAAGCTTCATGAACTAAACAGTATGAGTTTGCAGTACGAGTTTTGCTATACTTAAATAATAATATGGGACAAGGTGATTTGTAATAAGACGATTGTGACTTACATTGTATGATTTTTGTGACTGTGATTGGGCCAATTTCCCATTGATATGATGTTCTTTTACAATATGCTAAATATCAATCCATGGCCACCACAATTGTCGAGCTAGTCTTGTTGAAATATTTCCTCGCTCCTTTAGGTATTTTTCATCAACAACTTGTAAGATTATTCTGTGATGGTGACACAACCTTACACATCACAACAAATTCATATTTCCTAAACCCACATAGCATCAAGAACTTACATTCAACTAGTATATTGTACTTGCTATCTCACCAGGTCAAGTACTTTTGGATGATGCTTGGTGTCACACAGCGTCAGAAATGTACAATTGAGTGGCTTAAACAAACATGCTAGGATGAGGCATGGTGTCATAGCGTTAGAACATACATCTAGAAAGCTTAACCTCTTTGGTGTTAGTATCTAGATCTCCACACCACACAAAATCATGCAAGCAATCAATGCCCACGAGGCTACACAATCACTACACGACTTATAATTGATTAAGACTCCTAAGTATTAATACTTTATGCATAATGTCACGGTCCGTTTGCGTGATAGGTAAGACCGTGACAGGATGCTTGCTGGTTGTGCTTAATGCGGGATAGCAATAAGGGTGTAGTACGTGCCGTACAACCGTTCAGTCCTGGGGAGGGGCGTGCTGGTTAGGCACCACACTAGTCGGGAGCTGTCCCCACTTCCCCGATGAGCTCATGGGAGGGCGAAACCAGTAAGCATCGAGTGGAAAAGGCTGAGCCTCGGGCTGGTAAGAGCCCTGAGTTGCCGCACGGGGGCTATGTCCCTGCGCCAAGACTCTGACCCCGTGACAGATGGTATCAAAGCCAGTCTGTGTGCTAGCTGTGAGCTTACCAAGCGCTCCTGTGCTGCGTAGCGAGTCAAGTGGACGAGCGTGTGTCTCGCACCCAAGTGAAGTGGTGTTCGTGAGTGGGGCCTCTATAAAGAGATTGAGATGAGGTCGGGTAGGCAGGAAGCTGCAGCGAAAGTTCGCCAAGCACTCGTAGAACCTCGGTAAAGAGGGTGAGCAGACAGGGAATTGCACACTAGATCCGGGCTAATTAAAAAGAAGAGGGAAAGAGCTTTCTCCCCATGCACGAGGGCGTGCATGAATTGAGTGGGGGAGTTTGTCACGGTCCGTTTGCGTGATAGGCAAGACCATGACAAGATGCTTGCTGGTTGTGCTTAATGCGGGATGCGAGATAACAATAAGGGTGTAGTACGTGCCGTACAGCCGTTCAGTCCTGGGGACGGGCGTGCTGGTTAGGCACCACACTGGTCGGGAGCTGTCCCCGCTTCCCTAATGACCCCATGGGAGGGCAAAACTAGTAAGCATCGAGTGGAAAAGGCTGAGCCTCGGGCTAGTAAGCCTCGGGTTGCCGCACGGGGGCTATGTCCCTGCGCCGAGACTCTGACCCCGTGACAATAAGGATAATTTAGTCATATAGCAACTTAGGAGTGTTGTTTAGGCATATCAAACCATTAACGAGCTTAATAGAAAGTTATTAACCCAAAATACATTATAATGATACTCTCTTGTGAGTATTAATACTAAATAATACGTATTGATACTCAATTATGAGTATGGGTACCACAAGAGCACACTGGAGAAGCAATAAGCACAACAAATATTGATATCGACGTTTGAGTATCGATACTGTACGGACAATATTGATACCACAATAATGGAGTATCAATACTCAAACACAAAATGTTTATTTAAGCATGTAGTCATATGATATCGATGTCATATAAACGGTACCTATACTTGAACTCATAAATACACGTTTTAAGCCCAAAAATCACATTTCGCTTAGAATTAAATGCTTGTTTTAATGTTCTAGTAGAATACTAAAGCTTACAAAAGTAGTTTAGCGTAATTTTTAATAACTTTTAACGAAAAAGAAATCATTTTGATCAATAGAGCATATTTATACTCAAAATGCATCAACTCAACAGGCAAAGAATCATACTTACGAAATATATAAAACAAATCATGGAAGAAACCTCCTTTGAACAACTAACACTCATTTTCTTATTTCCCCTTGCATTAGAATACTCCTTAATTTTTAAAAATGGTCAATAAGCATGCAAATGAATCACTAACGCACATAACAAACTAGAAGTGAGGAAATGAATTTAGAGTGTAAAAGCGAGTTGAAATCAACTTGAGAAAAGCTCTCATGGTTTAAACCCTTTCAAAACCTCAAGATAACTTCATATTATCTCTCAATGAGATGGTATTTTCTTGAAGCTCTAGAGATGTTGATCATAATTTCCGCCTTCTTTAATCTCGGATGACTTGCTAAGATGATAAAGTTAATTTTTTTTAACGACTAGTGGCTAGGGTTTTGAAGGGAGATGAATAGAGAGGAAGATAAGAAAAAAAATGAAGGTAAGGGGGATGACCTCATCCAACTACTTTGCCTCTCCCTTTACCATGTAAATACAAATTGAAATTAACGAGGACCTAACATTTCTAAAGCAAAAATATATAATTGTTCCGTTGGTCCTTCTTCTACTACTCATAATTCAAAAATGTCCAATTTTGGTCTATAAAAACCCATTACTTATTCATTAAGATCCAAACTTGATCCAAAAGCTCCAACTACCTTATTAAACCATCTATCCCACAACTCAGATCAATCGATACTCATTATTATTAAAAATATTTAAATTAATTATTTAATAACAATATTTTAATTGGTAACCTTAAAACTATCATTTGAATTAATATTTTTAATAATATTTATTATTAAATGAAAACTTTGATTTAAAGTATTAAAATATATTATTTACATTGGATAGTGCATATAGTTATAATCATAGACATTGTATCCAGAGACTAAAAGAAAAAAAAAAAGGTTTAAATTGTTAATCAAATGTAAAAAAAATATAGAGATGAAAAAAAAAATAAACTGAATAAAAATCCAAAACAAAATAAAAAAATGTAATATTATGTTCATGTACAATATAATGATAAGTTTATTGATCAAAAAGGTAAAAAAATTATAGTAATTAGAATATAAAAATAATATAATATGTCGGTAATGAATATTTTTCTTAATAGTGTTGTCTCTCACTTCTTTTAGGAGTAGAAATGCCTTAACGTTACAAAACACTTGTCGATAATTTATTACTATTATATTTCGTTCTCAATCTCTCAGAATCTCAATATACATAATTAACTTCTTTAGGTATAATAATATTTATGAACTTGTGAATCTTTTTTAAAATATTTTAGTCTAGAGTTGTCTCAGATATTTTCGGAGTCCTGGACGAAAACTCAAAAATAGGCCCTATAGAACGGAAGTATTTTATATTATTTTGAACAATTGTTTTAATATTCCATATAAACTATACAAACATAATTAAAATTTATCAAACACATTATTTTTCTAATCCTTTGAGGGATCATGGATTCGAACGAAGTTGAACTGCGCGTGCTGATTTGTGCGATTTCTTTGTTTGCTTCATCTCAATGGCCTTGGGTGAGAAGTTTGATTGTTGAATCGGATTCCACGATTGCAGTGGGATGGGTGTTACATAAAGAACATCGTCTTTGGAGTTTTGGAAGTTTTGAGAGCTTTTCGTTTTGGGAGTTTTGGGAGCAATTATTTTTAAATAAATTTTAAATTTTAAAATTTAAAATTAATTTAATATTTTTATATTTATAAAATAAGTTTTAAATTATTTATGATTTTAAATATTTTCAAAATTTAAAAAAATCTTGGAAATGCCAGGTTACATTACCTTGTTGTGACACGTGGCAAGAAGTTTCATCAAAAACTGTTAAATTTAAAGGTCAACATTGGTCAAAGGGTCAAATTGATTCTTTTCCTGAGTTTGAAAGCTTAATTGGATGGAAAAAAGTTCAAAGGTTTAATTGAAAGTTTAAGAACTTATTGAACCTTAAGCCTTAATAACAGGCTTAATGGTATTTTTGTCCATGAGTTCATATCAAATAATCAATTATCTCATCAATTAGGTCTTCAAACTCGTAAATTGCATCAATTTAACCCTTTGACTGATATGGTAGTTAACAATACTGACATGGTTGCTCATATGTGAAAATTGACGTGGTAGAGGGATAACATTTGGTTTTTAGGGTGGCCGAGAGCAAACTTGATTTTAGGGTGGTTGAGGACTTAATTTATTTATATGTCACATTTTTTTGAAAAAAAATAAGCAATTAAAATATCATTAAATTTTTAAAAAATAAAGTGAAAATTTTAAAAATACTAGAAACATATAAAGTGATAAATTAGAAATTATTAAAAAAATCAAATTTTAAAATAATTTTAGAATGTTAAAATTGTAAAAAGTAATAAAAAGTATATTAAAAATTGACATTATAAAAATCACAAATTTTAAAAAATAAATATAAAAATATTTATATTATTGTGTTTTAAATTTTTGCAGGGCTTGCAACTCTCTAAAAGTGAGGGCAATTGTGAAAGTAACAAACTAGCTAAGAAAGATATTTATCAAACACAATCATTACGTCAAATCACAACACAAACATGACCAAATGATTATGAGTACACAATAGATAATATAGGTGAACATGCTCCACAAATACTTTCCTTAGCTAGTTTATCAACTTCACTGTTATCCTGCAAAATTTATAACGCAACAATACAAATAATTTTTATTTTTATTTTTTTAATTGTTATAATATCGATTATTTTTTAATACAATTTTCAATATATTTTTAATAATTTTAAAAATTTATAATTTATAGCTTTATAGTATTTATAATTATATACTTTTTATTTTTGATTTTTAATAATGTATTTATATTTTTAATATTTTAATTTATAAAAATGTAGTTTATATTCTAAAATTTTAATTTTTTAATTTTTATTTAAATATTACATAAAAAATCATTCAACCTTGAACTTCTTAAAAAATTAATTTTACCCTTAAATTTCCTAAAAAAAGATGAGTCTACCACGTGCGACGAACACCGCTGAACACCACTAATGTTGAACACTGCTAAAACCATTAAATTAATTAATAAAGATTTAAAATGTTAAGAACCCATCAAATAATTAATAATTACTTTAAAAATTCAAATAAATTATTTTTATATATATTAAAATTTTATTTTTTTAATAAGGGTAAACTATATATTTAGCATCTCACCTATTTCCGTATTTCTATTGAACCCTCATTATTTAAATATTATTTCAATTTGACCCTATTCTTTAAATTTCATTTAGGGTTTAATAGTTTAGGGTTTTAGGTTGAGGGTTAAGGGTTAAATTATTTTTATAAAGAATATGATAAATTGAAATAATATTTAAATAATGAGGGTTCAATAGAAATACGGAAATAAGTGATGTACTAAATATATAGTTTACCCTTATTAAAAAAATAAAATTTTAATATATAAAAATAATTTAATTGATTTTTTTAAAACAATTATTAATTGTATGATGGGTCCTTAAAATTTTAAATCTTTATTAATTAATTTAATGATGTTCAATGGTATTTATCGCACGTTGTAGAATTTTCCCTAAAAAATCAAATGTTGCCCTCTACCACATCATCATTTATACATGGGCTGACACATCATCATCGTTTGGTGCCACGCTAGCACATTAACATTCAACGTTAATCAAAGGGCTAATTTGATGCAATTTATGAGTTCGATAACATAATTGGTGCGTTTTTACTTAGAGACGAAATTTATTATTTGATACGAGCTTAGGACAAAAATACCCCTAAACCTTAATAATATTTTTTTGATGAAAAGAGATTATTACCATAAGTTTTATTAAAAACCTCCTTAAACCTAAAGGAAGTAAAATAATACGCATGATAATAATTACATCAGATCAAGATAACTAAACAACACTTACAACAAAGGCACACAATCCCAAGTAGTAACCCCCATGACACTATCTGATCAATGTTAAGCAACGATAGCACCAAAGCCAACTAACAAAATGAGCAGTCTGAGCGCTTGTTCAGGGCCCACTGTTATAGGGCCTCAAAATATCAGCAAAGGTTTTATTTTCCAATTGTAAATTCTCAACACAATTCAAACAACTTAAAATAAATGAATAGGCATTTGTTTGATATTTTCTAATAATATGGGCCTCATCTAATAATAGCCATGCCATCATCCATTGCTTTTACTGATTTTATCCTTTGTGGTAATACAAAAGGTATTTTAAATTTTAAACTTATCAAACTCATTTAAAACAAACAAGAAACAATTGATTAAACGAACAGTACTGTATTAAAAACGAGAAATAATCATTTAAGTTGCCTAAAAAAATAAACAAAAGATAATATAATTGAAGATTGATCTTAGAAACATTTTAAATTCTAAAGCATTCCATTTTTATTTAATCTCTATTAAATGAATGTTCTAAAAATATTAAAAGTGATTGTCTTAAAAAATATTATATTCACAGTAGAATTATTTAAGAAATAAATGAGAATATTTTTTTTTCAAGTTTAGTAGTGCTTTTAGTACACTTGCTGCGAACCAACACATCAATCTCTCAATTTTCCGAAGAACCAAGCTAGCCTTTTTTAATTTCTGAAATTATTTGATTAAAAAATTAAGTTGTGTTACTCATACTCTTACAATTTTTAATTACATCTTTTAATTTTTTTCTTGAATTTTTAGTTTTTATCTGCGATTTTTAATTATCTATGTTTCATGAAAGAAAATACGACCCTAGATGTGAAAAACGTAAAAAAAAAAAAATATAAATTAACTCAATCCTAAAGAGGATCGCTTAATAATTTTTTTTATCAAAGAAATACAAGTGTCTGAAAATAAAAATATTGGTGATTCTAATACTTATATATCAATAGTAATAATGCTAACATATATAAGAATGTGCGTTTAAATGATAAAAATAAAGATGAAGATGTGCTTGTAAATGAAAAAAAAAATGTCTTTGGTGATGATTCATCAAACATGAATATATTTTTAATTCTATAGGGACTTATTTTTGAATTTTTTTATTATTAAGTAATAAAATTTTAAATTAATAGTTCAAATAGACAGAATATATTTTCGTTTTATAAGAGCCTATTTTTGAGTTTTTGCTCAGGGCTCTAAAAGTATCCGAGACAACCTTGGGTAGTACCTCAGTTGGTGGATGAACATGAAGATATTCTCCAACAACATGCCCTCTAACCATCTAGCCAAACCGTCAACAACTATACTTACTTCACGACTCACATGAGAAATCCTCACATCTCAATCCCTTACCAAAAGATCTATCTTCCGCACTACTTGGGCATTATCAGCCAAGGCCATGGAAGTACCATGCAAAATTTGAACCACAGTTGTGTTATCCACATTAAAAAAATACTTAATTATAAAATAAGTGCTCAAATTATGTCTTTTTCTTGTAATACGTGCCTAAAGTATTTTTTAGTTGAAATATGTGCCTAAAGTTTCACTTTTGGCTGAAATAGGTGTTTAAAGTTTTATTTTTTGTTGAAATAGGTGCCAAAATAGGTGCCTCAATTGACTTTAAAACAAGCCAAAAATAAAACTTTAGACACCTATTTCAGCCAAAAATAAAACTTTAGGCACCATTTTCGGTCAAAAAATACTTTAGACACATATTACAAAAAAGACATAATTTAAGCACTTATTTTGTTGTTAAGCATAAAAAAAAAGAATTTTTATCTTAAACATTTAGACCAGTTACCGGTAGGCAGACATGTTCAACTAATTCTGTTCACTTGAATTATTTCTAAGTAAACAAACACATTTTGTTAACATTTTTTTTTTGCTAAAGGTCATTTCTTTTCGATTTTTATCACAAAAATCTAAAAAATTATATTTTGATCATTTATGTCATCAATTTATTACATTTTAATTCTTAAGCCGTTAACTCTAGCTGCTTTGATATTATGACACGTTAAGAAAAGGGTAACTTCTAATTTAGTTCCTTGTCTTTAGAAAAATATCCATTTTTCCATGAAATTTTGTTTCATCCATTTGTCACCTTCTTAAAAAACCCTAAGAAATCCCTCAACCTAGAACAAACCAAAGTCCCTTGTTGTTACTTACCACTAAATTAGATCTATTTATCCGATGATCTGATCTGAAAATACGAATATTTAATTTTTTTTTACTTTCAAATATTTTGAATTATCCAAAAATCTGAAAAAATTGGATCTTTAACTCTTTAGGCCTTTATCCCTTTTCTGCCTGCCTCTCGCCCTTCGGCCTCTCCCAGATTCCAATTCTTAAAGTTACCCTTTTGCTTTGCAGATGTCTGAGAAATCCATCTATTTAAACAAAAAGAAACACAACTCCTTCACATAAATCCTAATGTTTGACGATAATTAGCATATAAATTTATTTATATTTTGGTTTAATTATTATTAAATATATTTTGTTCAATTTACTTTTCAACTTATTAATATAAATCACTTCGATTTAATTATTTTTTATATTGAATTTAATTTGTTTTTCAACTTATTAATATAATTCGATTTGATTCAATTACTTTTTATAATCAACTTCAAGGTTCTAAATACACAAATTATTATTTAGTAATTTTAATTTTCACCAAAACTTCTAACAATCATTCGTCTAATAAGAACTTTAATCTTAAAGCCAGTATCCTCCAAATTCATTTGAGAGTGAGTTTTGGTCAATCTCGAAGCTACATAAATTGTATTAGATGGTTAATAGGGATCAAATTGAATTATTAATTATTTAGATAAAAATACTCCTAACAAATTTCATTTAGTCAGAAGTTAAAAGAACTTTAATCTTAGAAAAATCATTAACTTTGAATCTTGTATAATCTCATTCATTCGATTTCATATCCTAGGTTTATAACGATGAATTTTGTCCATAGATGATTTCAAACACATTAATTAATTAATTAATTAATTAATACATTATTTATTTAAAAATATAAAATTTGAAATTTGAAATTTCACATTAAAAATCATGTTCGGATACATATACCCAAATATTTAATCTGAAAATTTGAATATCCGATATTTTTGGATCATATACAAATTGCTATTTTGTTGATTTAATTTTTTGAATATTCAAATTTTTCGAATCAGATACTATATGTATCCGAGAAAATGCACACTCTTACTGTCGACGACGACTGTTGACCACAAGATATTCTGTTAACTCCTTTTGGCCTCCTGAACAACAATTCAATGTTTGTTTCACTTGAAAAAGCTTAAAACTCCACAAAGTATATGAGTAATCTATACAGATAATCACTGAATTATAGGTTTAATATCAAAATACCACTATATTATTTTTTTCGGCAAATGTACCACACAACTATTTAAATGGTTCTATTTTAGCCACATGCCGTTAAAAAACGAAAAAGTTGACGGAACTGTTAAAAAAATTGGAATAATTACACATTTGGTCCTCTATATTTATACAATATATCAATTTAGTCTTGATTTTAATCTAATAAAATGTTAACATGGAGATTGCTTCTAAAGAGAATCGAACCTGGAACTTTGAAATACAAGGGGCGAGTGCTTGAAGCTAAGCTAAATACTTTTTTGTGTTATAAGATACAATCTTTAATATATATTTAAATATTATTAGTGCCCAGAAAAATTTAAGAACATTTATTTTTAGCTTAATTTTTAACATTATTCAGATGATGCATTTTTCTATGTTTCTGGGGAAAATACAATGTTTCTAGCTGTTTTCCATCCAAAACTAAGATACAAAAGAACAATAATGTGTCGGGTACATGAAACTGAATGCAAGATATCCATCAAAGGAAAACAAAATATGAGTAAAGTTGCTCCATTGCAGTTGAATTATCATTTTGAGCTTAGATTTCAGAATTTCAGCGACGGGAAAGAGAAGCCGAAGCCGAAGAAACCACAACTTCAATGGCCTGCAAATACTATGAAATTGAAATCTTAGAAATATTTGGCTGCAGGCTGCAACAAAGTCTGCTACTTATTCTACAAGAATCTCTCTCAACTTATATTTCCTTCTTCAATTTTTCTGGGCACTAATACTATTTAATTATATATCAAAAATTGTATCTCATAGCACAAAAAATGCTTGACCTAGTGGTAAGCACCCGTTCCTTCCACTCCAAGGTCCTAAGTTTGATTCCTCTTGGAACCAATCTCCATTTTATTAAATAAAACTTTACATTCCAAGGTTCCAGGTTTGATTCTCTTTGGAAGCAATCTCCATGTTAACATTTTTTCACCTCCAATTGAGTGAGACACGTATCACCACTTGATTGGAGGTGGAAAATTAATTAAATAAATCAAATAAAAATAATTAAAAACTTCCAATAAGGTGGTGACACGTGTCACCATCTTATTGAATAATTAATTTATTTTATTAGATTAAAATCAGGACTAAATTAATATATTGTATAAATATAGATGATCAAATGTGTAATTATATCAAATTTTTAACAGTTTTGTCAATTTTTTCGTTTAGTGGTCATTTTAACACCAAATTCATAGTTTAATGGTCATATGTAGTTTACCTGAAATATATAGTGTAGAACTCTTAGCCTTCCTCTTTTTGATCTCTCCAACTCCGCTGCCGGATCACACCAATTTCAAATTATTTGCTCCATTTTTTAAGGCGTTTCAGTTCACCGTTGAGATTGGTTGTAATATTATCGGAGCTATATGAACCCAATAGGCGAATCAGATAGTACCCTTTCGGTACCTTTCCATTTTTTGAAAAATAAAATATGTTAAATATTCAACAACTTCTCTCTTTCTAGAAATTTCTAAAAATTATTTAGATATTTGTTATTTGCCTAAAAATATTCATAAAAGCAAATATTAATATTATGTCTAGAATAATTCACAAAAAAATCTAGATATTTAGAAGGTTAACGGTTAAAATATTGACATATGTCAACAATTCAATGACCATTAAACTCTATAAATAGGTATAGAAGCTTTCATTTTTGAAATAGATAAAGCGATCATATGAAAAGTAGAGAGAATGAAGAAGTAAATATGTCTTATTTTACAATTTTTTTGTATATTAATAAAAATATTCTATTTTCTTGTAATTATCAAGTTTATTGGCTAAGCCTTCGTTTTTTTAATATTATAAGTACATTTGGGTTTAAATATATGGTTGGCTTTGTCGCATGAGTATTAAGCACAAAAATTATAAAATAAAAGTTAACCGACGACAAAGACATAATGTATTATAAATTGTAGGTCTGTTAGACTCGTTATGTTTTTAATAAAACATAAATTAATTTAATAACTTTAAAAATTATTTTAATTAAAAATAAATAATAAATAAAACTTTTATTTAAAAAGTAAAAATATTTATTCAACGAAAAATAATAATTAAAATAATATTTAGTAAAATGAATAATAATAATAATAATATAAAATTAAAACAAAATAAATTAAAGATATATATAGTGACTTGTGTTATTTTAAGTACATGTTGTAAAATGCTTATTAATATTTAAATTTAAATTAAAAATATTGAAATTTTTTAGCAATAATTATTTCTCATTTATTAAGGAAAAACACAAAAATAGCAATAACACAAACACTAAACACAATTTGGTACTCCAACTCAGTTTACTCGTCTGACTCAAAACTCAGTCTAAAGCGTTGCCGCAACAATTCGCCTGGAGTTTGACTCATCTATGAACTCAATTTTGTTTGCTAGGTTCACGAAACTTCGATGATATTTCGAGTAATTTTAATTTGATTCATGTTTAAGATTCTAAAAAGAATTAATCTTTAAATTTTAGAACTAAACGATTATCAGCGATTAACGATTGTAAGTAGTGATCGACGACATGTGACTTTAGTTAGAATTTTGATTGAAAGAGTTTGTAGTGTTAAGAAAGTAAAAAAAATAGTAACACTAACAATTTTGGCTAAATTAATATTTTATCTAAAATATATATGTCAAATTTAACTATTTTTAATGCATTCCGACATTAAAGTAATCTCTGAGTTAACGATTAAATTTTTAAATTATAATAAATCAATAACATAAATATAATTTTATTTTTATTATGTTTGAGAATGATATCTTTGTATGTATTTCTTGAAGAAGAAAAATTCACTGAGGAGGAAGGTTAATATGTCTAAATTATTTATCCAAAAAATAATGTCTTAAATTTATATTAGTTTTATTTTATGAAAAAAATAATTTAGTCTAATAATGACTTGTTTAACAGTGTTTTTTTACTATCAATTCAGTCATATTTGTTTTAGCCTCTCCTCAACCTAAACAACTTTCAAAATCAAAGTGAGAATCACTTGTATAACACGCCTACCCAGTCTGAAAGAAAAACAAGTTAGTCTAAAAGAAAAACGAGTTAGAGATGTTATTAGAATATAACAGAGATTACAACAATCATATCAAAGTCAACTATATAATATTTCAAAATAGATAAATCGGCAAACAAAGTTAAAAGGTAACTAAATTCTAATTTAAGCATTAGGGGTTAATTTGCATTTTTTTTTAAAATTTAGGGTTTAAATATAATTACTAAAAACTTAAGTCTTTTTAACAAATTAAGGACATACTTGTGAAATTCGAATAAAAACACTACAACAAAACAGTTCTTTAGCGGCGTTTTTTTAACCTTTTAGCGGCGTTTTTAAGCGCCGCTAAAAATTTTCCCGGCGCTTAAAAAAGCGCCGCAAAAAACGCCGCTTAAAGTAGCGCCGCAATAGTTCGCGGCGTTTTTATGTAAAAAACGCCGCAAAAAGTCAAGATCTATAGCGGCGTTTGTATTTACAAACGCCGCGAAAAAGTGTTCTTTAGTGGCGTTTGTAAAAACAAACGCCGCAAAAAGTCAAGTTATATAGTGGCGTTTGTGTTTACAAACGCCGCGAGAACACGTTATATAGTGGCGTTTTTAAATACAAACGCCGCGAAAAAGTGTTCTTTAGTGGCGTTTGTTTTTGCAAACGCCGCTAAAAGTCAAATTCTATAGCGGCGTTTGTAAAACTCAAACGCCGCGAGAACATGTTCTATAGTGGCGTTTTTTTTACAAACGCCGCGAATAACACCATGTTTCAAAAAAAAAAATCAAATAAAGCATACATTAATTTAAAATACGTTACATTAAAGTCTATCCTTAAACTAAAAGAGAAAAATGTGATCATTGAATGTGGTCTATAAATTTCTCTTCCAATTTCATTAAGAATTGATAACATTTTATGAAAAAAAAGAATAGGTACATTAAAGTCCATCCTTAAACTAAAGAAATAAAAAAAAGTTTCAAAATGACAACATGCTCGCTTGCCTCTTTTCTTCTTTCAGCTCGTTCACCACTTTTGAAATGGAATGACCCAACAACTGACTTTACATCTGCCTTAGGCAAATTGACAGTCTGCTTAAGCCTATATAAAAGAATATGTTATGTTAAGGTAAAAAAATAACGAATTTTTTAATGGAAGTTTTTCAAAGACAACATAAACTTGTTCCTACTTATTTTGTTAACTCCCAACATTCTGAAAGTTGAGTATCTTACCTTGATGCCTGCCGGTCATATTCAATTTTGACAAGGCAAGAAGAACGGTGATCTGCCGCACAATATTTGCATCCTCGAGCAATCCTACATGGCAAACCTATATAGTCGGCTAATTTCTGCATATGTAAACAGTATACCACATTAGTTAAGGACTGCCAAAAGAAACATTTTTGCAACATCAATAAATATTATATCAACAATAGAAGGGTGATCAGGCCGTTAGTGAACAAATGCATTTCACACATCAACATACACAGAGAAAACTGAAGTTAAAACACTCATTCTTCATCTTATATTCTGGTCTAACAGCATCATAAAGTAAACAAAATTATGCTGTATAAATTTATCATATGACACATGGTTTCAAAAGGCAAAATCCATTACAAAGGGCTTGATCCTCATTGGAAGATCCCATGAGAACTAAAAGTTTCATGAAAACCTTGTCAATTCACTAGCTTTGCTCAACCTACTACTTAAATTGAACTTTCTTTTTTATGTGTGTATTTGAGTTAGTCATTGGTGTAGAGTGAATTTGTGTTTTAGAAGATAAAGTAGAACAAAAAAAGTAGTCCTTTTGATACCTTAAAGAGGATTGCACGATGCCTGCAAAGTCCCACAGAACAAAGGTGGTAAGCGTCTTCCTTCTTCAAATTCAAAAACACTGTAAGAGTAGAATAGCGCACAATGAGTTAAATTTTTCAATAATTTATGACTACTTAATCTGTGTAAAGTACAAGAAAAACTAGAATTAGAGAGGAGAGAAGCAAATTGATACTTTAAAAAAGAACAAATACTCCAGAATAACAAGACTCAATAATCATCAATATCGATGTGGTTCAATAATCAACACTGAATCTACAAACATTAAAAAAGAACTGATTTATATAAGCTTCATAAAAGGCCATGTGAAAGTAAATCCCACCTAAAATAAATTCAATCCTACCTAGTACCTCCTAAATTAGGTCTAGAATAGACATTCTTCCAAAACTTAGCAGAATGCTTTCTAGCACTATGTTTCCTTTGATGAATGCAAGATACAAAATAAAAATTAGAACAATTCTATACATTACAATAATACCATAATACATTGGAAGATGAGTCGATAACTTTAAAATTATATATGAACTCATATAAAACAGAGACACATTCAGAGTTAGTTCTGAAACAGTGACAAATGCAATACCGTCTCCAATACTAGAGGCATGAGCTGGATTTGAAAAATGGGTCTTGTTGAGAGCTTTAACTCCTGCAACATATTGAAAACATAATTTTCTATTGGACAATATATACCATGTAGAATATCACAGCGACGAATTTAGGAATTGGGAGCTCAATAAAAGTACTTTATTATTTCTCTTCACTGAGAATATCACAAAAAAGAAAAAGAAAAAGAAAGGAAAAAACGAAAGTCATATCACATTTGTCTAGACAACAAACTCCTAATCTCGTACCCCAGTTATATCAGTACCATAGTTTTTAGAAGTAAATGCAAGTCTAAGGTTCCTTTTATCAAATTATTGCACTAGCAACAGGTTAGCAAGAACCTTGGCATTGCAAACGGTTGGGCAAGCCTTCTCCGGCAACGGGTCCAAGAACCAAATGATCAAATTTCTTGGTTGCATCATCGTCGCCAACCGATGAATTCTGAACATCAAATTTCTGTGTGTTTTCCTTGGGGGCATCCGTGACTGCTTGGTTCTGGTGCAACTCCAGAACTGAAAAGAAGAGAAAAGAATCAGTTAAAATCTTCACGAACAAAAGAAATAGAAAAAAATCCACAACTGAATCAGGAACAAACCAGAGAACAAATGAGGAAGGATGAAAACAAGTGGGAAGCAGAAGAGGAAACGACGGCCTGAGGGACGGTCGACGGCGAGGAGCACGACTAGGACCAACAGCGATGAGCAGCACGACAAGGAGGAGCAGCAGCGATTATGAATTTTTGCATAATAGATTTAGGGATTTTTGCACGATAGTTATGAAAGTGTCTGAGTTTGAGGGATATAAATTAATCAAAAGGATGTGTTTAAACCTATGGCGGCGTTTATAAAATAAAACGCCGCTAAAACGAGGTTTATTGTGGCGTTTGCCATGAAACGCTGCTACCAGGACACCTACTGCGGCGGTTTTTAAATTAAACGCCGTAAGAACATGAATTTTGCGGCGTTTTTATAAAAAACGCCGCTATTTGTTGCTCTACGGCGGCGTTTACTTTTAAAACGCCACGAAGTTGCCATTTTGTGGCGTTTGTCAATCAAAACGCCGTAAAAAGTAAAATATTAGCGGCGTTTGTTTTAAAAACGCCACAAAAAGCGCCGCCATAGAACAAATCTGGTGTAGTGAAACATGCATTCATGTGAAATGCTAACTCATCTAGGTGTTTGTAACTCATTCAATTGTAGCATGAAACTTTAGGGAGTAATTTAGAAGAAATTTAAAACTTGAAACATTTCATAACTAACTTAACTTCTATGGGTACCAGTACTCAAATATTTGTACCTAGGAGGAAATCCAGGAATTAAAAGTTATGGGGGCTGGAAATAAAAAAAGGTATGTGAAACCAAAATTGATTTTGATATAACAATTTAACATATAGACTAAATTGTAAAACAATAAATTTTTAATTATTTTTAAACTCACATTTTGACAAGCCTTTTTGAACCAAACACTATTTCAAGTCAAAACATACTTAAAGGTTCAATTTTCACTAAGTCTTTTCTTAAGTTTTCAAGCCAAACTTCAATAAAATGCCCAGGTGTATCGATACCCTATGCTTATCGATACATTTTTTCAACACTGTAATTTTGATCGTTCATAGCGTACCGATATGGTCTAACGCCGTATCGAATACGATATTCATTTGGGCAAGACTTTAAGCTATAGCGTATCGATACACATCAAAATCGTATCGATACTGTTTTCTTATTAAAATATTATTTTCTATAGCGTATCGATACAACATGTCACCGTATCGATACGATATGCTAACCTTTGCAAAATCCTTGCATTTAATTTTCGAACGTTGGCTTGTCAGTTAGTTGGAATCTAAAATTTTAAATGACCGTTGAACGGTATCGATACGCTAAGGGAGCGTACCAATACGCTTTTTATGAAAACCAAACTCAGGATTCTAGTGAGCAAAATCCGTATCGATACGTCTAAACGTATCGATACACCCCTTAATACCGTACCGATACGCCCTTCAAGCGTATCAATACGCCCTTCAAGCGTATCGATACACCCTGGTTTTTCAGTCACAACGTCTCTTTCTTATTTGAGACAGGTACCGATACGCCCACGAGCCGTACCAATATGGTAGGTTGTTGACCAACATTTATTGCGGGAAATTGCACCCAACGGCTCTATTGATGATCTAAACCACCCAAACGGCTAGAAATCAATGCAAGGGTATAAAAACAAGTCTCAAATGCTACAACAACAACTATTGAACCTACAAGAAATATCAAAGCACTCAAATCCAAACATTGTTCATTTTAGAGTCAAATCTTTGTACCCAACTCCATTGTGATTTTCATTGTAATTTTTATTGTGAGTTTGGGGAGTGGTTGATTGTAATTGGGTAAACATCATCCTTAGAGAGGCATTTGTAAAGTTTACCAAAAACACTTCTTTGTAAAAGTGAGTGGATTAAGCTTTGGGTAGAAAGCTTAATCAAAATTGTAAGGTTTCCTCCTCATCCAAGAAAAGGGGAAGAATCAATCAGTGGATTGGTTGAAAATCCTTAGTGGGAGTTAAGGTAGTGGACGTAGAGTTCATTGGAGAACTTGAACTACTCTAATTGCCTTGTGTTCAATTTTTCATTCTTCCAATTTCCACCCTTAAATTTTTTATCGCCAATTCACCCTCTTGGACATTTGCAATTGTTTGATCAACTCAACAATTGGTATCAAAGCTACACTCATTGGAAGGATTACAACCCTCTTAAGTCGATTCTAGGAGAGTTTGATCAACAGCAAGTCAAACAATGACATCTACCTCCACTTCCAACCTCTATGAGTCTCAATCTACCACCAAACCACCATTCTTCAATGGGGATAAATACCCATATTGGAAGAATAGGATGAGACTCTTCATAAAATCTACTGACTACATGGTATGGGTTGTAGTTGAAGAAGGGTGATACATTCTGATGAAGAGAGATGGTGAAGGAAGACTTGTCCCAAAGGTGAAAGTCGAAATGACCGAAGATGATAGAAGAAGAATGCAAGTCAATGATAAAGCCTTGCATGTCATCTTTTGTGCTATTGGTTCGGATATCTACTCCAAGGTGTCTTCGATCGAGAATGCCAAGGATGTTTATGATACCCTCGAGACAACATATGAGGAAACTAGCGATGTCAAAGAAACAAAGATCTGGCTACTCAATCTAAGCTATGAAAACTTCAAGATGGATCCCGATGAGAGTGTCTCCAAGATGTTTGATCGATTCTCGGTCACCGTCAATGGGTTAAAAGGTTTCGGTGAAATCATTCACGAAGACAAGCTTGTGAGGAAGCTATTTTATTCTATTTCGAAATTGTGGGATAACAAGAGAACGACCATTATTGAAGCTAGAGATTTGAAGACTCTCAAGCTAGATGCTCTTGTTGGATCTATACTTACCCATGAGATCATGAAGAAGGGAAGAAAAGAAGAAAAGAAGATGGAGGAGAAGAAGGTTGAGAAGAAGGAAGTTGAGAAAAAGAAGATTGGAATCACACTTAAAGCTTCATACCATGATAGCGATTCTAGTGAGGATGAAGATGAGGAGATGTCCATGTTGGCCAAACGATTCACTTGTTTGATGAAGTCAAACCGAGGGAGAAAGTTTAATAGAAAAGAGGACTTCAAAAACAAGAGTAAAGAAGAGGATAATGACCAAATCATTTTTATGAGTGTAAGAAATCCGACCACATCCGTTCTGAGTGCCCTCAATTAAAGGGGAAGAGTTTTGGGAAGAAGAACAAGCTCAAAGCTCAAGTGGCAACTTAGAGTGACGAGGAGTCATCCGAGAAAGAGGAGGAAGTGGCTAATCTTTGCTTCATGGCCATTGATGATGATCCAAAGGTAAACCTCAACTCATCTAATTTCGATTTTACCTATGATGAGCTTCATGATGCATATGATGAGTTGCAAGAGGTCTATGATGAATTAGTTGAAAAATATATAGAGTCAATTTTGAGAAATAAGAAAAATACTTCCGAATTGAAAAATCAAAATGAGTCTCTTTCAAAAACTAACTCCAAATTGGAAAAGAAGGTTTTATACTTAATAAACCTTACAAATGATCTTAAAAAGAAAAACCTTGATCTTGAAGAACTTCTTTCCGAATTTCAAGATTATCACACCAAGGAGGTAGATAATCTTAAAACTTCTATTACTATTTAGAGAAACAATTTTAAGAAAGGAAACTCTTCTAAAACCCAATATGTAAAAATAAAACCTTTTTATCCTAAACAAAGAAATTTTTCTAAGCAATCTAAAAATAAAAGAATTAGGAGTGTTTGGGTTTCTAAGGAACTCATTGTTTCTAATAATATGAATGTTATTGCTTCTTGGATTCCTAAGGGAACCAAGGTTTTGAGGGCTAACACACATGAACCCAAAATGATTTGGGTACCAAAAACCAAAGCCTAATTTCTTTGTTTGTCGGGGGAGCATTGCTACAAGGACAAAGCTTCATGTCAAAACTCATGGTACCTTGATAGTGGATGCTCAAGACACATGACCGGTGACAAGAGTAGATTCTTGGAACTAAAGCCAAAGAGTGGTAGAGTAGTAACTTTTGGTGACAACTCCAAAGGCCATATTGAAGGAATTGGCTCCATTTATAATCACTCTTCTATTTTCATTGAAAATGTCTTATATGTCAACAGTCTTAAACATAATTTGTTGAGCATTAGTCAATTATGTTATAAAGGTTTTAATGTTTTATTTGATAAGAATGGTTGCAAAATAATGAACATTAAAACGAATCAATTGATGCTCATAGGGCATATGATATAAAATATTTACATGGTGCATTTAGATGACATTCACACATCTCATGTATGTTTAGTTGCACATGATGAACATGACTCATGGCTTTGGCATAGAAAATTAAGACATGCTAGCATGAGTGTTTTAGAGAAATCAGTTTCCCTTAATCTAGTTAGAGGTTTACCCAAACTTAAGTTCTCTAGTGATAAAATATGTGATGCATGCTCTATGGGTAAACAACATAGAACCTCATTTAAATCCATTAATGATGTCTCTACTAGTAGATGCTTACAATTGATTCATGCAAATCTTTTTGAGCCAATTAGGACTATGAGCTTGGGTGGTAAATCATATGCTTTTGTACTTGTTGATGACTATTCTAGGTTTACTTGAGTTCTATTCTTAAGTACAAAAGATGATGCTTTAGAAAAATTCATCACATTTTCAAAAATAACTCAAAATGATCTTGAGCTTAAAATCACTCATATTAGAAGTGATCATGGAACTGAGTTTCAAAATTTAGGTTTTGAAGAGTTTTTAAATGAAAATGGGATTAGCCAAAATTTTTCTGCACCTCGTTCTACTTAACAAAATGGGGTAGTTGAGAGGAAAAACCGAACTTTAGAAGAAATGTCTAGAACCATGCTTTGTGAAAACAATTTACCTAAATATTTTTGGGAGGAAACCACAAATACCGCTTGCTACATTATAAATCGAGTAATGATTAGGCTAGTTTTGAAGAAAACACCATATGAGATTTTAAAATCTAAGAAGCTTAACATTAGCTATTTTCATTAATTTTGTTGCAAGTGTTTTGTTTTAAAGAATGAAAAAGAAAACTTAGGTAAATTTGATGCTAAAAGTGATGAATCTATTTTCTTAGGGTATTCCTTAAACTCTAAAGCCTATCATGTATTTAATAAGAGAACTTTAGTAGTAAAAGAGTCTATTCATGTTGTTTTCGATGATAACCTCCTTCTGAGGAAGGATTCTTGTGATGATGATGTAGCGATCATTGAAGCCTTTGATGGAGGAAAAACATCAAAGGTGGATGAGATTCCAACCAAAGAAGAAGATGCACAAGATCCACCTCTTGAAGCCTTGAAGGACTTGGCTCTTGAGGAAAAGGAGGTGACATACCCAAGGGAGTTCAACTATGTCAAAGGTAGTGAAATCTTGGGTGATCCATCCAAGGGGGTAACCACTAGATCCTCTCTCAAATTAATGAACCATGTTGAATTTCTTTCATGCATTGAACCTAAAAATATCAAAGAAGCATTAAAAGATGATTTTTGGATTTTGGCCATACAAGAAGAATTAAATCAATTTGAGAGAAGTAAAGTATGAACATTAGTTGAAAGGCCTAGTAATCGATCTACTATAGGAACTAAATGGGTCTTTAGGAATAAACTAGATGAGAGTGGTAACATAGTGAGAAACAAGGCTAGGCTTGTTGCTCAAGGTTACACTCAAGAAGAGAGAATTGATTTTGATGAAACACATGCACCCATAGCTAGAATGAAAGCTATTAGGATGCTTTTAGCATTTGCATGTTACCATGATTTTAAGCTTTTTCAAATGGATGTAAAAAGTGCTTTTCTAAATGGTTTTATAAATGAAGAAGTGTATGTTGAACAACCACCAGGTTTTGAGGATCCCAAATTTCCAAATCATGTTTTTAAACTAACCAAAGCTCTTTATGATTTAAAACAAGCTCCTAGAGCTTGGTATGAAAGACTTTCAAACTTTTTGATTGAAAAAGGTAAGGTGAACACTACACTTTTCATAAAAAGATATAGTAATGACATCTTAGTAGTGCAAATTTATGTTGATGGTATCATTTTTGGTTCTATAATGAATGCTATTGCAAAGAATTCTCCAAGCTAATGCAAGGTGAGTTCGAGATGAGCATGATGAGGGAGCTTTCATTCTTCTTGGGGCTCCAAATCAAATAAAAGAAGGATGACACCTTCATAAATCAAGCAAAGTACGTGAATGATATGCTCAAAAAAGTTCAGCTTGGAGAATGTAAAGCCTCAAGCCACCCCTATGAGCTCTTCCATAAAGCTTGACAAAGATAAAGGAGGTAAGTGCGTTAATTCTAAGCTTTATAGATCCATGATAGGTTCTTTGCTTTAGCTTACCGCAAGTAGACCAGATATTATGTTTAGTGTTTGCTTGTGTGCTAGGTTCCAAGCTAGTCCTAGAGAATCACACTTAGTAGCCATTAAGAGAATTTTTAGATACCTTAGAGACACATCTAACTTAGGTCTTTGGTATCCTAAGGATTCTTCCTTTAGCCTTCATGCTTATTCGGATGTGAATTATGGGAGATGCAAGATAGATAGAAAAAATACCTCCAGGACATGCCAATTCTTAGGTAGTATGCTCGTAGTTTGGTTCTCTAAGAAACAAAATATCGTAGCCTTATCTACCACCGAAGCGGAGTACATATCCTTAGGGAATTGTTGTGCTCAAGTCCATTGGATGAAGCAACAACTCTTAGAATATGGTGTTCAAGTAGAAACAATACCCCTTAGGTGTGACAACACTAGTGCCATTTGTCTCACTAAGAATCCCATCCAACACTCTAGAACCAAACAAATAGAAATTAGACATCATTTCATTAGAGACCACGCGTTGAAAAATTATGTTGTTCTAGAATATGTTGATACCTTGAACCAATTAGCGGATATATTTACCAAACCTTTAGATAAAGAGCGTTTTTGGACCCTTTTAGGTCCCAAATGGTCAAAAATTTGCTTGAAATTGGTTGATATTCATGCTTGTGTTAATTTGCCTCCTTTTGCTTCTATGCATGTTGCTAGGGGGAGTATGCATTAATTTTAGTCATTAAATCTTGTTCATATGTCATTCACATGCATTTAGGGACGTTTAAAGTTGGATTTTTGTACCTTAAATTGTCAAAATTGCATTATCAGGTAAAGGCGTATCGATACAGCTAAAAACGTATCGATACAGGTTCGTCAAGAGAAGTGATACATGTCAAACTGTATCGATACAGTCACGGATATCGATACGGGTTCGTCAAGGGAAGTGATACAGGTCAAACTGTATCGATACGGTCACGCGTATCGATACAATAATAAAATCGAATTAAAAATTAGGGCAAATCGTATCGATACGCTCTACAAGCGTACCGATATGATGTCGACGTAGAGTTAAATTAGGGCTGTTAGTTTGAAAAAACACTTTTAAAACTTTTCCCCTCTTTTTTCTCTACAAACCCTAGCCGCACATCCCTATAAAACCCCCCTCAATCTCTCAAAATTTTCACACCAAACTTCAAATTCTTTGAGGGTTTTTCATCTACACATCAACGCAAAGCTTTGTTAGCAATCTTGTGCATTCACATCAACCCATTCATCGATTCTAGTAAATCAAGGTATAAACTTTTTTCCCTTTTTCTTTTTAATTTTCGTTGTTTTTTAGTTGATTTAACTTAATTTTTGTATAAAACATATATATATATATATGTGTGTGTGTGTGTGTGTGTGTGTGTGTGTGTGTGTGACATGGGTTTTCAAGTTTTTACAAAAACTTTTCAAAATCCGAAAATTTTCATTTGAATATAATTTTATATCGTATATTTTTTAAACAATTTTTTGAAATTTTTTAACCAATCTTTTCTTTTATACATGTATATATTTTTAAAATTAAAATTGATTTTCAAATACCTTGGATTATTGAAATTTATTGTTGGATTGAATGAGATGTTAATTGCATACATATTCGGATTGTTTTGATGTTTTTAGGATTATGGCACCGAAAAAGAAAGTGAAATGTTACCTTGCCACTACCTCCGATCCTATGGAGGATGATGAGGGTAACCCTAAACCAAATCTCACTTACATAATCCAACGTTGTTTTCCAAACCCTTCGGATATGTCACGTTATAAACTTTTTCAAGGTTTTACTCTTAGGGAAGAACGTGTCGTGTCTATTCCTATTTTTAAACTCCGAACGCTTTAAATTTTCATACCTTCCTTTGATTCGTAAATGGAAATTTTTAAACTTCTCGAGTCTTCGTCCCATTTTATATCGAAATTTGGTCACAATTTTCTTTTCAAATGCCATATGTATTCATAATGAAACGAGAGTAGACGTTGTTACTATCGAGTCACGTCTTATGGGCACAACTTTTCAAATCCATCAAGATGTTCTTTGTAAAGCTTTTGGTTTTGAAAATATAGGGATTGATGATAAAAATTCCTTAGGTCATAGCCCTCTAGGTTTCGTCAATGTTTTAAATGCTCATGACCATATTCTTCATCTCACTGTTACATGGTTTTTTCGTCCCTCGGGTGGAAAATTTTCAACTATCCGTCAAGTAGACAATTTTTGGCTTAGGTGTTTTCGTGAGGGTAAGAACCCCAATCTTTGTCAAATCATGTTTGCCGACCTTAGTTACCTAGTTCAACACTGTCACACCGATCAAGTAAAGTCCTTTTACTATTTTACGGTGTTGAGTCACTTGTTCCATTCCCTTAAGATCGATTGCACCCATGACTATTCCGAACCCCTTGGCCAACCTATAGATGAGCGTTCCCTCTCTCGTGCTCACTTTTCCTAGGTTAACAATGAATGAGTTCATGTTCCTCGAGCTCCTCGACAAGATGCACAAGCCGATGCTCCACAAGCTCCTCAAGGTGCTCATATTGCTTCCTCCTCCATGAACACTCTCATGACATTCCTTAATGAGAAATTCACAAACATGGAAGCTAAGTTTGTAGCCATTGACACTCAATTCACATCCTTGGAAGATCGAGTCAAGGGTCTTGATACTCGCTTCACATCGTTAGAGGATCAAGTAAAAGCCATAGATCTTCAACAAAACTCCATGGATGTCTCTCTCACCGCTTTCCATGGTGCTTGGCTCAATCAATCTAGGAGGCATCAATCTACTCAAGATGATGAGGATGAAGAGGACGAAGATGATGATGATGGTGGGAATGAGTAGTTATGCATATCATCTCATGTCATTTAGTTTCATTGTTTATGCACCTATCTTTTAGAACCCTATGCTTTTCTTTTTATGTTATTAGGATTTGAGTTTGGATTTATGACTTTGAACAATTTGTTGCTTTTAAATTCTGATATTTGCAATTGAATTTAGTACTATTTTTGTTGTTATTATTCTACCTTGTGCTTTTATGCTTGATCTAACAAAAAGGGGGAGATGGATTATAGATGTAACACCCCAATTTTGGGCTTAGAAGTTTACGGTCTGAACTGGACCGGTTTGATTTTTGGTTCGAATATAAAAGGAGGTTTTAGGGAAAGCCTAGTTTGAGATGCTTTAAAAATATGGAAAAATATCTAAAAATCCTATTTTAATATATAAAGGAGAGTGGTGAAATCAATTTTACAAAATAAGGTTTGGAAATACTACATTTCGATGTAGTGACTAAAATGCGATTTTTGAAAAGTTTAGTGGTGACTGTTTTGTAAGGATTGAAACATTGAATCATTAAGGAGCTACTTTACCCAAAAATGATTTCTCCAGATTTTTCCTCAATTTGAGTGAATTAATTAATTTTTTAATTAATTAAATGAGAAGAGAAACTACCTTTTGGAAAAATCATAACTACCTTTTCCTAAAATTTTCTCATTTCTTTTTCTCTCAAATTTCCATCATCCAAAAACTTTTCTCCAGCAACTTTTGCATTGATCTTCACTTCAATTGATGAGATTTCTATCATCAATTAATTCCTAATCAATCTTGCATCAAATCCTTTTGATTTCCTCATTGGATTTTCAAGAAAGTTGGCTCAAATCAAGGAGAAATCACCATTTATAGGTAAGATTGTTCTTCTCCTCTAAATACTTAGTTCTTTACTGAAATTACCAAGTTATCAATCCTTAATTTAAGTATTATAAATGGTTTTAATGATAGGAATTTGATTTTGGCTTAAAACTCAATATTTGGAAGAAATCTTGAAGAATTTCGTTGTGATTGTTTGAGCTCTGTTTTGAGATGATTCTTAAATGTATTTTGGATGTCTAATGATGTGTAAATAAGGTTTTATCAATGCAATCCCGAATATGTTGTATTTCCTAAGTTTTTGCTTATGAAAATGGTGGTTTTTGAGGTGATCTTGGTGTTCTGTTATAGCTGGAGGTATAAGGACGAGTTTAGGTTTATTTTGGATGTTGATTGATGTTTAGAAATGGTTAGAAGTGATGGATCTTGGCTAGGTTAAGTTTTGGAAGAGTTTGGAGGTGATTTCGGTTGTGTTTGGTAGCCGAAATGTTGGCTTTAGGTAGAGCAGCGAGTTTAAGTGTGTTGGCTGAAGATTTCAATGCATGATGATGCATTAATCCTTTGCTTTGATGTGTTTAAAACATGGGAGATATCTTCGGACACTTGTGGAGTTGATCCGGAGGCTTGATCGGCGTTTCAGCAAGCTTGCGAAACGGAATTGGTGAGTGGAGTTGGGTTTTCAGCTTTGAAACAAATAATTGAAGGTTTGGGAGCTTAGTTTAAGTCTAAGAAACTTAACTAAGCTTAAGAGTAAGTTTTCGGAAAAACTCCCTTGGATGAGCCATGAAGTGGTTCGATGCATTGGTTATAGTTTGCATGTTTAAATTATGTTTTGAAAGCATGTTTTAGCATGGTTAATGCTGGTTTTGAAAGCCATATGTTGAAGGATGCTCAAGGTAAGAGATCCTTGGTTTGAAATATTGTAAATATGGATTTGATGCATGGTGATGCATGATGTTAAATGGCTTTGTTTAATGCTTTAAAGCAGTGAATTGTTGATGCTATATGATGTATATTGGCAAGTGATATAAAGGTTTTAAAGTACTTGAATCAGATATAGTTAGCCGGCTATAGGATTGGGTGCACCGTGAATAAAGTCGCCTCGGATGTTGAGGGGTTGTGATTGTACCGTAAACTCCATCCAAGTACCCTAACGAGTGAGGTAAGATCACAACGGTGGTTAAAAGTCCGTGTGTGGATCTTGTGTTATGTGTCCCTTGCACTCATTAGTGGAATTATACAACTACCGATGAGTGATGTGGAGGGGTTATGATTGTACCATTAAACTCTATCACGGGTGTTGAGGGGTTGTGATTGTACCGTTAAACTCCAGCTTATGTTGTTCGGTAGTGTGTATGAAGCGTGTGGCACAACGCTTGTAATCCGTGTATCCGATTGTGTTTTGTGTTGTAAATGGTTATGAATTATCACTTGATAGCCAATATGATGTGATGGTTATGGTGAAGCATGAGATGCTTGTTATGTATGCAAGGTTGCATGAAATGAGTTGAGCATGTGTTTAGAAAGCTTTGTTGAAAGTGTTTTCTAAAATGCATTATTGTGTTGTTTTCTTTAGAGCATGCCTCACTAAGAAATTATGCTTACACTCTCTCTCTTGTACCAATAATGCAGACAATTGAAGTGTTTGAAAGCAACAAGGAAGCTAAGAGTCCAAGGTGAAACTAAGCTCATGTATGGCGATGTTTTCATACACTATTAGTTTTGGTAATTTGGCAATGGGAACCTAAGATGTGTTTTGGGAGATGTTTTGGACTCCCTAGTTTGAGGCATGATGCTTTTGATGTTTTGGTTTTGTAATTGTCTTTTGATGCTTGATTTGGAGTTTGGTTGGTTGTTTGGTTTTGGATATTAGGATGCACGCCTATAGACATGTGAAGATCATGTTTGATGCCATGAATGTGTTTAGGAGTTGCAAGTATGCTCTATATATGTATGATGATTTGTTGGCATGGATAGGAAGTCACTAGGATGTGTTTGAGTGGCTTTATGTATGAAAAACCAGCAAACTCTGCAGCTTCTGGGCAAACTGTATCGATACACTCGTTGGCTTTTCGAAACGGGGGCCTGTAATGGCCTTAGTGTTTCGAAACGGTTTGGCCACTGGAAGGCCCTGTTTCAGAACAAGTCTCGAAACGAACCCGTGTTTCGGAACGGTCAACACTGTTCCGAAACAGGTGACCGTTGGGCACTGATTTGAATGTTGTTCAAGTTTGCAAGCTTTACGTTTTAGTCCCGAAAGTTGTAATTGCAATTATATGAGTTTGAGATGTCCGATTAAGGTGAAATTAGATAGGGAAGCATGTAATATGACTAATTAAATATTGGTAACCTTAAAATCAGTTAAGACATCCTAATTTTCAGAATTTACATTTTGGTCCCTAATATTTGTATTTTGTGCAATTGAGTCCCTCATGTTGTTCGATTGATGTGCTTTTCACCTGGATGTTTCATGCGTACTCACATAGGGTTAATGTGTATCTAGAAAAGACTAAAAAGAAAAAGAAAGGGTCGTTAATCAAGGTTGACTTTTGGGTTGACTTTGGTTTTCCCCGTGTAACCTTCGTAGTTCGGGTCAACCGTCTAGGCCGGGCTAAGGGGGGTTACATTTGGTGGTATCAGAGCTGAGTTCTCATGTAAATGGGAATGGTTACGTGGGTGATGTACGTGTTTTTGCATGATATGCTTTTTGGATGAAAGAATGTTGTTGAATTGTGATGTATGGTTGCAATTATGATGCTATGCTATGTTGAAGCATGACAGGGGAACCCATTGCCATATCAAAACTAATGAAAGGAATTGTTTTGGAAAATGAGCTTGAGTATTTGGATTACTTACCTTGTTGAGCCTAATTATGTTTATTGTATTTGTGTCAGTGCATTGTTTTTCTTGTAAATGGGGACTCGTAGAGAGATGAGGATGAATACGAGAGCTATGGCTCAGAACGAGAATGAGGAAAATGCTGATAATGTTGTGGATATACCTCCTCCTGCTGGTGGTGGACCACCTGGCGGTGGTGGTGCTGGAGGTGAAAATGTTGGTGTTGGTGCTGGGGTCGCTAGACCTGAAGGTGTGCAGGGGCAAGCTGCTCCTGACATGACTATTTTGATTCAAGCTATTGCGGGAGCCTTTCAGGCAGCAGTAGCTGGAGCTCACGGAGCTGCGCATCAGGGTGATGCTAACGTGAGATTGCCTTTGGAACATCTTCACAGTCTGGGAGGGACTGAGTTCAGAGGTTTATCTCCTGAAGGTTCTGAATCTTGGTATGAAAGCACCAAGAGGATTTTGGGGCAAATGAACTGCAACATTGTGCAGAAGCTGGGTTGTGTGGTATCACTGCTACATGATGATGCGTATACGTGGTGGACGACCACTGTTTCTGGAATGGAGGACAATGATGTGACTTGGACGTTCTTTCTGAACGCGTTCAATCGAAAGTATCTAGGTGTGCGATACCTAGATGAGAAGAAAAGAGAATTTATGTCTTTTACGCAAGGAAGCATGATGGTGGCGAAGTATGAGGTCCAGTTTGTCCTCCTTAGTTAGTACGCATCTGAGCTTATCCCTGATGAGCGGGAGAGGTGTGAACGTTTCCGTTATGGTTTGGTGACAGATGTGAAGACTTTCATGCTTGCTGCTGAGTATACGAATTTTGATGTGCTGGTGAGTAGAGCGAAGGACATTGAGCAGAACTTGGGTCTGTCTTCCAGAGGTTTTAGTTCTAGCTCAGGTAAAAGAGCTGTTGATTATAGTTCCAATGGTGGACGGAACAAGAGAGGACGAGATAAGAGGTATCAGTCTTCTGCTAGGCGTGATAATGGAGGGCATGGTGCGCCTGTTCAGGGAGATAGGATGAGAGCTGATCAGAGCATGTGCTGGACGTGTGGATCACGTGGCCATTTGAGGCGAGATTGTCCTCGAGCAGCGAGGGAGGTTCAAGCTCCTGTTGCAGTGACGAGTAATTCATGCTAGAATCGTGGTTCGGCAGACCACATGAGGAGGGAGTGTCCTTTGTTGGCCGGTGGTGGTCAGGGACGTGCTCCTGGGGTAGTTGCACCACAGAGAGGTCGTGGGCGCGGCCGTGGTAACTTCCAGCGCAAAGATGATGGTGGGAGGAATGTGGCACATGTGGTGGCTGTTCAACCTGAGGGTGGTGGTCAGGCTCAAGTGTATGCTCAGCGTGAGGGGAGAAATGATACGGATGTGATCGCAGGTACCTTTACTTTGCAATCCTTATCATTACTTTCCTTGATTGATTCTGTATCTACATACTCATACATATTGCGTGAACATGCTCAATTGCTTGGTTTACCTGTTGAGTCTTGGATGTTGGTATGCGTGTAACTAGTTCCTTTGGTGAGACCGTTGTGACACGGAAGTTGTATAGGAGATGCCCTTTGGAAGTGAAAAACCATGTTTTTCTTGTTGATCTCATGGAATTGCCATTCTATGGTTTTGATGTGATCATTGGAATGGATTGGCTTGTTGAACATCGAGCTGTGGTGGATTTTGAGAACAAGCGAGTTTCGCTGAAACTTGCGGATGATTATGAGGTAGTGGTGGTTGGTGAGAATGTGAAGTTATTTGCTAATGTGGTGTTTACATTGGAAGCAAGCCGAATGATGAGGCAAGGTTGTGAGGCTTATCTGGCCTTTGTGATTAATCCTAGCTCTAAGGAGTTGCGAGTTCAAGATATCAGAACTGTGCGAGAGTTTCCTGGTGTGTTTCCGGAGGAGTTACCTGGATTGACTCCTAGTCGAGAGGTGGAGTTTGGGATTGAGTTGTATGAAAACACAACTCCAGTGTCCATTACTCCTTAACGAATGGCACCTAAGGAGTTAAAGGAGCTGAAGACGCAACTTCAGAAGTTGCTTGATCGTGGTTTCATTTGGCCGAGTGTGTCACCTTGGGGTGGACCGGTCTTGTTTGTGAAGAAGAATGATGGCACTATGAGAATGTGCATCAATTATCGTCAGCTGAACAAGTTGACTATCAAGAATCGGTATCCTTTGCCGAGGATTGATGATCTTTTTGATCAGTTCCGGGGAGCGGCTGTGTTCTCTAAGATTGACTTAAGGTCAGGTTATTATCAGCTCAAGGTGAAGGATGTGGATGTGCCAAAAACAACCTTTAGAACGAGGTATGGGCATTATGAGTTCCTTGTGATTCCGTTTGGCTTGACGAATGCTCCTGCAACTTTTATGGACATCATGAATAGAGTGTTCCATGAATACTTGGACAAGTTTGTTGTGGTGTTCATTGATGATATCCTTGTGTACTCTCGTACTGAGGGGGAGGATGAAGGGCATTTGCGGATTGTGTTGCAGGCGTTGTTGGAAAATCAGATTTATGCTAAGCTGAGCAAGTGCGAATTCTGGCTTAGGGAGGTTGTTTTCCTTGGTCATGTGGTTTCTACTGAGGGGATTCGTGTTGATCCTCAGAAGATTGAGGCGATGATGAATTGGAAGCCTCCAAAGTCTGTTCATGAAGTCCGTAGTTTCCTTGGGTTGGCAGGATACTATCGGAGGTTTGTGGATGGATTTTCGAAGATTGCTGCACCTTTAACAAGTTTGTTGCAGAAGGATGTCAAGTATGAGATGACAGAGGCAAGACAACAAGCTTTTTAAAAGCTTAAGGCAGCTTTGACGCAAGCTCCTATCTTGGTTCAACCTGAATCAGGAAAAGAGTTTGTAGTGTACAGCGACACATCCTATGTTGGTTTGGGGTGTGTGTTGATGCAAGAGGGTAAGGTGGTGGCTTATGCATCGCGCCAGTTGAAGGTGCATGAGCGCAATTATCCTGTGCATGATATTGAGTTGGCTGCAGTGGTCTTTGCTTTGAAAATTTGGAGACATTACCTGTATGGTGAGAAGTGTACTGTGTACACGGATCACAAAAGTTTGAAGTATCTGATGTCTTAGAAAGAGTTGAATCTTAGGCAACGACGTTGGGTGGAGTTGCTTAAAGATTACGATCTGACGATCGAGTACCATCCGGGAAAATCTAATGTTGTGGCGGATGCCTTGAGTAGAAAAGTGGCAGTGGAGTTGAGGGCTATGTTTGCCAGCTTGAGTATTTCGCGAGATAGGGGTCTAGTGGCTGAATTGAAAGTGTAACCATATTTGGTTCAGTTGATAAAGGATAAGCAGTTGTTGGATGATTCTTTGGTGCCACATGTTCAGGATATTGCTGAGGATAGACCATCGGATTTCTGTTTTAATGATGATGGGGTTCTATGTTTTGGGAGTTGGATAGTAGTGCCGAATGATGCTGAGTTGAGGCGTACTATTCTGACTGAAGCTCATAGTAGTCCTTTTGCTATGCACCCTAGTAGTACTAAGATGTATCATGATCTTAAGGATGAGTACTATTGGGTGGGTTTGAAGAAAGATGTTGCGGAGTATGTGAGTAAGTGCATGGTTTGTCAGCGGGTTAAGGCTGAGCATCAGTTTCCTTCAGGGTTGTTGCAACCGTTGAGGATTCCTGAGTGGAAGTGGGAAAGGATTACCATGGACTTTGTGTCTGGTTTGTAACACCCGGGTTTAGGGGTTAGATGAAAATAATATTTTAATATTATTTGGGCTCGGTTTAATAATCAAAATGATTCTTTAAAATTTCGGGTTTCAAAAATAAACATTTAAAATGACACCAAATTGATTTAGTTTCAAAATTGAAGAGCTATTTTAAAAACAAGGGAATAGCCATTCATTAATGGCCTTATTGTAATTTACCCATCTTTCCAAATTAAATCCCCTGATTTCAAATAAAACACGCATTCACTATTCATTGTCTCCTTCTTCAAACGTTGGAAGAGCTCTCCCTCCCTAATCTACTATTCCATTTCAAAGCTCCCTCATTTCAACTCCATTTTGAAAGGTAAGGACATTTTTGACTTCCCCTCAACTCCCTCTCCATAAAAGTACCTTTTATTTTCATTTTCATGGAGGTTTTAGAAAATGGCATTTTGGAAAGTTTGGATTAAAGATGAAAGCTTTATGTTGTAAAATTAAATGTTTTGATTTATTATTCTTAGTTATGATGTATAGAGGTCAAATGGTATAACATATGTAAATTTCAAATGGTTTTGAGCAATTTTTGGATTTGTGTTTCAAGGGGGTTTTTGGAGGGTTTTAAAGTGGTTTTTGGGGTGGTTTAATGTTGGTTTTTGAGGGCTGGTGTTAGTATGATATATGAGGGTTACTTTGGGTGTATTTGATGGTTGTTTGGATGCTTGAAATGGAAGATTTCAGTGGGTTTTAGGGGCTGCTCGGGAATTCTGTTTTGAGTTTGTTTTGAGTGTTGGATGCTTGAAAATGTTATTTCGGGTTAGTTCCGATGATGAGCTTTTGATTGTGGATGTTTTGTTTGTGTTGGGATTGATTAGAATCGAGTTTGGGCATCGGTGAAGCATCGGAAGTGAATCCGGGAAATTGAAGGTGGTCGCTTGCTTGGTCTTTAAGCTTGGAAGCTTAGGTGAGTGGTTAATTGTTTTACTTGGGGTTAAAATGATTGGTTCGAGTATATGGACTAGGTCGGGCTTGGTAGACCCACCTAAAGTTAGGATTAGGGTGGTAGCCTAATCCTAAGCTTGATCTAGAGCCTTTGGATGAACTCATTTATGTGGTTGTGTATGTCTCGTATGAAATGTGATATGAATGCTTATGTATATTGTGTTATACATGTGAGCTGAGTCATGACTTGTGATGCTTGAGACATGCTTGATGATGGTTGTTGGTGAGTACGTGCTAAGCACGGGATTGGTTGAAATGAGTAATGTGAAATGAGTAAAATGTTGGCACTAGTATGCTTGAGTACAAATGATCGATCATTAGGATGTTAGTGTGTACACATGAGTCAAAAGTCGCGCGTGGCCTTGGTGGCGTTGAGTCACCAAGGAAGAGTACGAGTTCGCCCGGAAATTGTATTTATATATAGTCGGTGATAAGTGGAATCCCATCGACGGGGCGTGAGGATGAGTGGAATCCCCTCCGCGAGACCTGTGATGAGTGTAATCCCACCGTGAGGTAATGTGGTTGTTGGATATGAGTTCCAACGTGCTTATCCGCGTATTCGGGTCATAGCTAGGTGCCAATGTTGATTGATAAGTATATCAATGTGTTGTGGTTTATGATCCTTGATTGGATGTTTAAATGTGATTACATGCATTTTGGAATTGAGCTTATGATCATGACATTTAAGCGTATATTGCTCATGCATCTTTATCTTGTGGCTCTTGTGGATCCTTGGTATGTATGTGTAATGCCTTGGCTAGATCGTGCTCGGACCCTGCAATGTTGAGGTTTGTTTTAAGAGCTTACCCTCACAAGGCATTATTGCTTACGCTCTCTATGTTCAACATTGCAGATCCTTAGTTCGTGGGTTGCTTGCGCAAGTGGAGGGCCTCCAAGTGTGGTCGTTAGCTTTGAGTACATCAAGTATGATTTTTAATTTTGAACATGTAATAGTTAGGCAATGGGACATGTGTCTTTTGATGGATAATTGTTGGTTGTATAGGAGCTTGCTTAGACTCATTGTTATCTTGCTTTTGTATGGCTTGTGTTGCCATGTTTGAATTGTATCCCATGCCTAGATTGCTTAGTATGAATGTTGGCTATATGTCTTAAAGGTTGCCTTTACGTTTGAATGTTGAAGTATGATCTTTGAATGCTTAAATGCCCTCTTGAGTCTATTGCATGATTTCCTTGATGTTTATACATGTTGGGTGCTTGTATGGCTATATAGTGGCATGTAAATGTTGTGTGAATGTTTGGTTGGGGCTAAGGAAGTCTTAAATTGCATTTAGATTCGAGTCTTGTTCGTTTTAGCTAAGTTTGGGAGTCTTGCAGTGCAGGGGGTATCGATACGGTTGGTCCCGTATCGATACGGCCCTCTTGTTTCAGGCCCCGTGTTTCGATACGCGAGGGGCGTATCGATACCTTTTTGGTCACTAGAGCTACTGTCCACTTTGGTATCGATACGGGTCTCCGGCGTATCGATACGGTCATCTTAGCGTTGACCGTGAGAAGTCAACCGTTGGAGAGGGTATCGATACCCTCCTTGGTCGTATCGATACGGTCTCCACGGGTTGACTCTGACCAGTTGACCTAGTCAAGGGGTATCGATACACCCCTTAGGTGTATCGATACCGCCTGTAGTATAAGTTAAAATTGGGCTGTAGTTTGAATTCATTTGATTGGTTCGCGAATGTTGCTCCCCTGTATGATCACTTAGGATTTAATACTCATCTAGACAAGATTAAAATGGAAAAAAAATATAGGGTTGTTAACCGAGGGGGAACCTTAACAGGTTTCGCTTCGGTTTTCCCTGTGTGGCCCACTCGAACCGGTCATCCGGCCAGACCGGGACGAGGGGGTTACACTTGTTGGTATCAGAGCCTAGGGTTACTGAGACCTTGGGCAGGTAAGTGAGGTAAGTTTAAGCTTTTGAATTGATTTGCACGGTGTTTGCTTGCTTTGTAAGTATGATTGCTTGTGTGACAAGTATGTTGATTGTTTTATTTCAAAGCATGTGTGTAAGAGTCCCATTGCTACTATTACATTGGAAAAATTGATTTTTAAGTGAGGGAACGTACTTGAACACTTGAAAGCCTTGCCTTGCTAACCCAGCTTGTATGTTTTGTTGTTGTGGTTGTAGTTGATATCTGTGAGAGTGATGTCTAGACCGAGAGGTAGGCCGAGGGTGGTTCGTCAGGAACCACGGGTTGCAGCTCTTGTTGAGCCGGTTGTTGATGTGGAGGCTCACCTAGAAGTACCGGTGGCTGCGGGAGTTGGCGCTCCTCCACCACCTCCACCACCACCACCTCCTCCACTTGGAGTTGGGGGCGAGGATGGAGCCGGAGGAGATGGACCTCAAGGTGGCCAAGGTCCAGCTAGAATTGATATGACTCCGCTAGTGCAAGCGATAGCGGGAGCATTTCAGGCCGCAGTTGCGGGAGCTCAGGCTGCAGCTCAGCCTAGGTGTGACGATGCCAGTCTACCTTTGGAGAGGCTCCGTAGCTTGTGGGACGAGGAGTTCAGAGGATCTACTCCGGAGAGGTCGGAGTTATGGTTGGAGAAGACAGTTCGTATCTTGGCTCAGATGGGTTATGCGGGTGCACGTAGATTGGGTTGTGTGATCTCGTTGCTTCAGGGTGATGCCTACACCTGGTGGGTCACCATTACTACCGGGGTTCCAGAGGCAGAGATTGACTGGGATTTCTTTGAGTCCGCTTTCAGGAAGAAGTACTTGGGGACCGAGGTACCTAGATGAGAAAAAGCGAGAGTTTATGGCCTTTACTCAGGGTGAGGCTTCTGTGACTGATTATGAGATCCGCTTTGTTCGCTTGAGTCAGTATGCTCCAAAGTTGGTTCCTACTGAAGTGGAACGCTGTAACCGATTCCGCTACGGATTGAATGAAGAGGTCAAGAGGTACACGTTGGTTTCTGACTACTCAGACTTTGATGTGTTGGTCGCGAGGGCCAAGGACTTAGAGCATAGTTTGGGTTCGGCCAAACGATCTGGTGGTTCTAGTTCTGGTAAGAGGCATAACCACTTTGATGGTAGAGATGCCAAGAGGCACAGAGGTGGCGGACATCAGTTTGACCATAGACGTGGCGGTGGCCACCATGGTAGGGGCCATCAGGGCCATAGAGGAGGAGGGCGTTTGCCCGAGTGTACCCATTGTGGGAGACAGCACGTTGGTGAGTGTTGGGGTAATTTCCATGCTTGTTGGAAATGTGGTTCAAGGGACCACTTTAGGAGGGATTGTCCGCACTAGGCGGCTCAGGCACCGAACATTGCTCAGGCTCCTGCGAGAGCGAATGATTTTCAGAGAGGCCGTGGGCGCAGTCGTGGCTACTTCCAGCCTAGGGCTGATGCACCTAGGGTAGATGCTCAGAGGAATCTTGCTCATATTGTGGCTGTGCAGCCAGAGGCGGGAGGACCAGCGAGAGTCTATGCTCAGAGAGAGGCCGAGAATGACACGGATGTGATAGCAGGTAACTTCGAGTTACAATCTATGTCTTTGCTTTCTTTGGTTGATTCAGGTTCTACGCGTTCCTACATTTTGAGTGAGCATACGCAGAAGTTAGATATCCCTGTTGAGATCTTAGATGTAGGTATGCATGTTACTAGTTCTTTTGGTGAGACAGTTGTGGTTAGACGTATGTATAGGAAATGTCCACTGAAGATTCAGGGTCATGTGTTCTCAGTTGATATGATGGAACTTCCTTTCTATGGTTTTGATATTATTTTGGGTATGGACTGGTTGGTTGAGCATCGGGCTAGTGTGGATTTTGAAACAAAGAGAATTTCTTTGAAGCTTTCTGATGACTACGAGGTAGTAGTAGTAGGCGAGAACATTAAGTTCTTGTCCAACGTGGTGTCAGCTTTAGAGGCTCATAGGTTAATGGACTCTGGATGTGGGGCTTATTTAGCTTATGTTATGAATCCGGATATGAGTGAAGCTAGACTGAAAGATATCAGAACAGTGTGTGACTTTCCAGATGTGTTTCCTGAAGAGTTGCTGGGTTTGCATCTTGACAGAGATGTTGAGTTTGTGATTGGGACAGTTTCAGGGTCTAATCCAGTTTCGATAGCTCCGTATCGTATGGCTCCGAAAGAGTTGAAAGAATTGAAGAGTCAGTTGCAAGAATTATTAGACCGTGGTTTCATTAGGCCTAGTAGTTCTCCGTGGGGTGCTTCCGTGTTGTTTGTGAAAAAGAAAGATGGTAGTATGCGCATGTGTATTGACTATAGACAGTTGAATCAGTTGACTGTGAAGAACAAGTATCTGTTGCCTCGTATAGATTATTTGTTTGATCAGTTGAGAGTTGCTTCAGTGTTCTCGAAGATAGATTTGAGATCCGGGTATTACCAGTTGAAAGTAAAAGAGTGTGATGTTCCGAAGACAGCTTTTAGGACTAGATATGGTCACTATTAGTTTCTTGTGATGCCATTTGGGCTCACGAATGCACCTGCAGCATTCATGGACATGATGAACATAATTTTTAGAGACTATCTAGACCGTTTTGTAGTTGTTTTCATTCATGATATACTTTTGTACTCGAAGACAGAAGAAGAGCATGATGAGCACTTGAGATTTGTTTTACAGAGGTTGTTGAGCAATCAGTTGTATGCGAAGCTTAGTAAATGTGAGTTCTGGATTCGAGAGGTTGTATTTCTTGGCCATGTTGTTTCGGCCGAACTTATCCGAGTTGATCCATCGAAGATTGAGGCTATTGTTGAGTGGAAACAGCCTAAGTCCGTGACCGAGATTAGGAGTTTCCTAGGATTAGCCGGTTACTATAGGAGATTTGTTGATGGTTTCTCCAGAGTAGCTGCTCCTTTGACTAAATTGTTACAAAAAGAAGTCAAGTTCGAATGGTCAGATGCAAGAGAGAAGGCCTTTGAGAAATTGAAAGAAGCTTTGACAAATGCTCCAGTGTTAGTGCAACCTGTTTCAGGTAAGGAGTTTGTGATATACAGTGATGCTTCCTACGTAGGTTTAGGATGTGTTTTGATGCAAGAAAGGAGAGTTGTTGCTTATGCTTCTAGACAGTTGAAGATTCATGAGAAGACTATCCTACTCATGATATAGAGCTAGCCGTAGTTGTGTTTGCATTGAAGATTTGGCGTCATTATTTGTATGGTGAGAAGTGTATAGTTTACACCGATCACAAGAGCTTGAAGTATTTGATGACACAGAAAGAGTTGAACTTGAGACAGAGAAGATGGCTAGAGTTGCTAAAAGACTATGATTTGACCATTGAGTACCATCCGGGTAAAGCAAATGTAGTAGCCGATGCTTTGAGTAGAAAAGTGGCCGTTGAGTTGAGAGCTATGTTTGCTAGATTGAGTGTGTCCGATGATGGTGGTTTGATCACCAAGTTGCAAGTGAAGCCTTCTTTGATTCAGTTGATTAGAGAGAAGCAGTTGCAAGATGTGAGTTTAGTTCCTCATGTTCAGGACATAGCCGAAGGAAGACCGACTGATTACAGTTTTAGTGGTGAGAGCTTGTTGTGCTTTAGAGATAGAATTGTTTTACCAGAAGATGTTGAGTTGAGACATCAGATTCTGAGTGAGGCACATTCGAGCCCCTTTTCTATGCATCCGGGTAGTACCAAAATGTACCGAGATTTGAAGAATGATTACTTCTGGGTTGGTTTGAAGAGAGATGTAGCCGAGTATGTGAGCCGTTGTATGGTTTGTCAGAGAGTGAAGGCAGAACATCAGGTTCCTTCAGGTTTGTTACAGCCTTTGAAGATTTCGGAATGGAAATGGGAGAGGATCACCATGGATTTTGTATCGGGGTTGCCTTTGTCTCCTTCGAAGAAGAACTCCGTTTGGGTGATTGTTGATAGGTTCACTAAGTGTGCTCACTTCTTAGCAGTGAACACTACGGACTCCTTAGACAAGTTGGCAAACTTGTACATCCGTGAGATTGTGAGACTTCATGGAGTTCCGAAGTCTATTGTTTCAGATAGAGATCCTAGATTTACTTCGAGGTTCTGGGGTTGCTTGCATAGTGCTCTAGGTAGCCGTTTGCATTTCAGCACGTCTTATCATCCTCAGTCCGATGGGCAGTCAGAGCGAGTGATACAGATTCTTGAGGACATGCTTCGTTGTTGTGTGATTGACTTCCAGGGTTCTTGGGAGAAGCACTTACCGTTGGTTGAGTTTGCTTACAATAACAGTTATCAGTCTAGCATTCAGATGGCACCTTATGAGGCTTTGTATGGTAGACGGTGTAGGACTCCGATTTGTTGGGCTGAAACAGGTCAGAGACTGTTACCTATGCCAGACTTGCTTAAGGGGACTACCAACAAAGTGAAGTTGATTTGCGATCGTTTGAAAACAACTTCCGATCGTCAGAAGTCATATGCAGATTTGAAGAGGAAAGAGGTTGAGTACTCATTGGGTGAGAAAGTGTTTCTGAAAGTATCTCCGTGGAAGAAGGTAATGAGATTTGGCCGAAAGGGCAAGTTGAGTCCGAGGTTCATTGGTCCGTATGAGATAGTTGAGCGGATTGGGCCTGTAGCTTATCGTTTGAGGTTACCTTCTGAGTTAGAGAAGATCCATGATGTCTTTCATGTGTCTATGCTTAGGAGATATAGATCAGATCCTTCTCATGTGATGCCCGTTGAGGAGATAGAGTTAAATCCGGATTTGTCCTATAATGAAGAGCCCGTTGAGATACTTGCTTCTGATAGCAAGGTGTTGCGTGCAAAGACCATAGAGTTGGTCAAAGTGTTGTGGAGACATAGAGGTGTGGAAGAGGCCATGTGGGAGAGAAAAGTAGATATGGTTGAGCAGTTTTCGTATTTGTTTCCACTAGGTAATTTCGGGAACGAAATTCCTTAAGTGGGGGAGAGTTGTAACACCCGGGTTTAGGGGTTAGTTGAAAATAATATTTTAATATTATTTGGGCTCGGTTTAATAATCAAAATGATTCTTTAAAATTTCGGGTTTCAAAAATAAACATTTAAAATGGGACCAAATTGATTTAGTTTCAAAATTGAAGAGCTATTTTAAAAACAAGGGAATAGCCATTCATTAATGGCCTTATTGTAATTTACCCATCTATCCAAATTAAATCCCCTTATTTCAAATAAAACACACATTCACTATTCATTGTCTCCTTCTTCAAACGTTGGAAGAGCTCTCCCTCCCTAATCTACTATTCCATTTCAAAGCTCCCTCATTTCAACTCCATTTTGAAAGGTAAGGACGTTTTTGACTTCCCCTCAACTCCCTCTCCATAAAAGTACATTTTATTTTCATTTTCATGGAGGTTTTAGAAAATGGCATTTTGGAAAGTTTGGATTAAAGATTAAAAGCTTTATGTTGTAAAATTAAATGTTTTGATTTATTATGCTTAGTTATGATGTATAGAGGTCAAATGGTATAACATATGTAAATTTCAAATGGTTTTGAGCAATTTTCGGATTTGTGTTTCAAGGGGGTTTTTGGAGGGTTTTAAAGTGGTTTTTGGGGTGGTTTAATGTTGGTTTTTGAGGGCTGGTGTTAGTATGATATATGAGGGTTACTTTGGGTGTATTTGATGGTTGTTTGGATGCTTGAAATGGAAGATTTCAGTGGGTTTTAGGTGCTGCTCGGGAATTCTATTTTGAGTTTGTTTTGAGTGTTGGATGCTTGAAAATGTTATTCCGGGTTAGTTCCGATGATGAGCTTTTGATTGTGGATGTTTTGTTTGTGTTGGGATTGATTAGAATCGAGTTTGGGCATCGGTGAAGCATCAGAAGTGAATCCGGGAAATTGAAGGTGGTCGCTTGCTTGGTCTTTAAGCTTGGAAGCTTAGGTGAGTGGTTAATTGTTTTACTTGGGTTTAAAATGATTGGTTCTAGTATATGGACTAGGTCGGGCTTGGTAGACCCACCTAGAGTTAGGATTAGGGTGGTAGCCTAATCCTAAGCTTGATCTAGAGCCTTTGGATGAACTCATTTATATGGTTGTGTATGTCTCGTATGAAATGTGATATGAATGCTTATGTATATTGTGTTATACATGTGAGCTGAGTCATGACTTGTGATGCTTGAGACATGCTTGATGATGGTTGTTGGTGAGTACGTGCTAAGCACGGAATTGGTTGAAATGAGTAAAATGTTGGCACTAGTATGCTTGAGTACAAATGATCAAACATTAGGATGTTAGTGTGTACACATGAGTCAAAAGTCGCGCGTGGCCTTGGTGGCGTTGAGTCACCAAGGAGGAGTACGGGTTTGCCCAGAAATTGTATTTATATATAGTCGGTGATGAGTGGAATCCCATCGACGGGGCGTGAGGATGACTTGAATCCCCTCCGCGAGACCGGTGATGAGTGTAATCCCACCGTGAGGTAATATGGTTGTTGGATATGAGTTCCAACGTGTTTATCCGCGTATTCGGGTCATAGCTAGGTGCCAATGTTGATTGATAAGTATATCAATGTGTTGTGGTTTATGATCCTTGATTGGATGTTTTAATGTGATTACATGCATTGTGGAATTGAGCTTATGATCATGGCATTTAAGCGTATATTGCTCATGCATCTTTATCTTGTGGCTCTTGTGGATCCTTGGTATGTATGTGTAATGCCTTGGCTAGATCGTGCTCGGACCCTGCAATGTTGAGGTTTGTTTTAAGAGCTTACCCTCACAAGGCATTATTGCTTACGCTCTCTATGTTCAACATTGCAGATCCTTAGTTCGTGGGTTGCTTGCGCAAGTGGAGGGCCTCCAAGTGTGGTTGTTAGCTTTGAGTACATCAAGTATGATTTTTAATGTTGAACATGTAATAGTTAGGCAATGGGACATGTGTCTTTTGATGGATAATTATTGGTTGTATAGGAGCTTGCTTAGAATCCTTGTTATCTTTCTTTTGTATGGCTTGTGTTGCCATGTTTGAATTGTATCCCATGCCTAGATTGCTTAGTATGAATGTTGGCTATATGTCTTAAAGGTTGCCTTTACGTTTGAATGTTGAAGTATGATCTTTGAATGCTTAAATGCCCTCTTGAGTCTATTGCATGATTTCCTTGATGTTTATACATGTTGGGTGCTTGTATGGCTATATAGTGGCATGTAAATGTTGTGTGAATGTTTGGTTGGGGCTAAGGAAGTCTTAAATTGCATTTAGATTTGAGTCTTGTTCGTTTTAGCTAAGTTTGGGAGTCTTGCAGTGCAGGGGGTATCGATATGGTTGGTCCCGTATCGATACGACCCTCTTGTTTCAGGCCCCGTGTTTCGATACGCGAGGGGCGTATCGATACCTTTTTGGTCACTGGAGCTACTGTCCACTTTGGTATCGATACGAGTCTCTCGCGTATCGATACAGTCATCTTAGCGTTGACCGTGAGAAGTCAACCATTGGAGAGGGTATCGGTACCCTCCTTGGTCGTATCGATACGGTCTCCACGGGTTGACTCTGACCAGTTGACCTAGTCAAGGGGTATCGATACACCCCTTAGGTGTATCGATACCACCTGCAGTATAAGTTAAAATTAGGCTGTAGTTTGAATTCGTTTGATTGGTTCGCGAATGTTGCCCCGTTGTATGATCACTTAGGATTTAATACTCATCTAGACAAGATTAAAATGAAAAAAAATATAGGGTTGTTAACCGAGGGGGAACCTTAACGGGTTTCACTTCGGTTTTCCCCGTGTGGCCCACTCGAACCGGTCATCTGGCCAGACCGGGACAAGGGGGTTACATGGTTTGCCTTTGTCGCCATCGAAAAAGAATTCGGTGTGGGTGATTGTGGATCGCATTACGAAGTGTGCGCATTTCTTACATGTGCATACTACGTATACCTTGGACAAGCTTGCAGAGTTGTACATTGCTGAGATTGTGCGACTGCATGGTGTGCCAAAGTCTATAGTGTCGGATCGAGATATGAGGTTTACGTCGCGTTTTTGGGAGTGTTTGCATCAAGCTTTGGGTACGCGGCTGAATTTCAGTACTTCTTATCATCCACAGTCAGATAGACAGTCTGAGCGTGTTATCCTAGTGCTGGAAGATATGTTGAGGTACTGTGTGATTGAGTTTCAAGGTTCTTGGGAGAAACATTTGCCTTTGGTGGAGTTTGCTTATAACAATAGCTACCAGGCAAGTATTCAAATGGCACCTTATGAAGCCTTATACGAGAGGAAGTGCAGAACTCCTCTTTGCTGGGCTGAAACAGGTCAGAAGTTAGTTTCGATGCCGACTTTGTTGAAAGGAACCACCGAGAAGGTGAAGCTCATTTGTGAGCGATTGAAGGCAGCTTCTGATCGACAGAAGTCTTACGCGGATTTGAAGCGTAAGGAGATTGAGTTTGCGGTAGGTGACCGTGTGTTTTTGAAGGTTTCACCTTGGAAGAAGGTGATAAGGTTTGGCCGGAAGGGTAAATTGAGCCCTAGGTACATTGGACCATACGAGGTGATTGAGCGTGTGGGTCCTGTTGTGTACAAACTGAGGTTACCACATGAATTGGAAAATATCCATGATGTGTTTCATGTGTCTATGCTTCGGAGGTATAGATCGGATCCTTCGCATGTTATGCCTGTGGAGGATGTGAAGTTGAATCCATATTTGACCTATGATGAGGAACCGGTTGAAATTCTGGATTCGGAAAGTAAAGTCTTCGAGGCAAGACCATTGAATTGGTTAAGGTGTTGTGGAAACATCGCGGTGTTGAGGAAGCCACGTGGGAAAAAAAGGATGATATGATGAAGTAGTTTCCGTACCTTTTTCCTCCAGGTAAATTTTGAGAACGAAATTTCTTAAGGGGGGGGGGGGAGACTTGTAACACCCCAATTTTGGGCTTAGAAGTTTAGGGTCTGAACCGGACCGGTTTGATTTTCGGTTCGAATATAAAAGGAGGTTTTAGGGAAAGCCTAGTTCGGAATGCTTTAAAAATATGGAAAAATATCTAAAAATCCTCTTTTAATATATAAAGGAGAGTGGTGAAATCAATTTTACAAAATAAGGTTTGGAAATACTACATTTCGGTGTAGTGACTAAAATGCGATTTTTGAAAAGTTTAGTGATGACTGTTTTGTAAGGATTGAAACTTTGAATCTTTAAGGAACTAATTTACCCAAAAATGATTTCTCCAGATTTTTCCTCAATTTGAGTGAATTAATTAATGTTTTAATTAATTAAATGAGAAGAGAAACTACCTTTTAGAAAAATCATAACTACCTTTTCCTAAAATTTTCTCATTTCTTTTTCTCTCAAAATTCCATCATCCAAACACTTTTCTCCAGCAACTTTTGCATTGATCTTCACTTCAGTTGATGAGATTTCTATAATCAATTAATTCCTAATCAATCTTGCATCAAATCCTTTTGATTTCCTCATTGGATTTTCAAGAAAGTTGGCTCAAATCAAGGAGAAATCACCATTTAGAGGTAAGATTGTTCTTCTCCTCTAAATACTCAGTTCTTTACTGAAATTCCCAAGTTATCAATCCTTAATTTAAGTTTTATAAATGATTTTAATGATAGGAATTTGATTTTGGCTTAAAACTCAATATTTGGAAGAAATCTTGAAGAATTCCGTTGTGATTGTTTGGGATATGTTTTGAGATGATTCTTAAATGTATTTTGGATGTCTAATGATGTGTAAATAAGGTTTTATCAATGCAATCTCGAATAGGTTTTATTTCCTAAGTTTTTTCATATGAAAATGGTGGTTTTTGAGGTGATCTTGGTGTTCTGTTATAGCTGGAGGTACAAGGGCGAGTTTAGGTTTATTTTGGATGTTGATTGATGTTTATAAATGGTTAGAAGTGATGGATCTTGGCTGGGTTAAGTTTTGGAAGAGTTTGGAGGTGATTTCGGTTGTGTTTGGTAGCCAAAATGCTGGCTTTAGGTAGAGCAGCGAGTTTAAGTGTGTTGGCTGAAGATTTCAATGTATGATGATGCAATAATCCTCTACTTTGATGTGTTTAAAACAAGGGAGATATCTTCGGACACTTGTGGAGTTGATCCGGAGGCTTAATCGACGTTTCGACAAGCTTGCGAAACGAAATTGGTGATTGGAGTTGGGTTTTCAGCTTTGAAACAAATAAGTGAAGGTTTGGGAGCTTAGTTTAAGTCTAAGCAACTTAACTAAGCTCAAGAGTAAGTTTTCGGAAAAACTTCCTTGGATGAGCCATGAAGTGGTTCGATGCATTGGTTATAGTTTGCATGTTTAAATTCTGTTTTGAAAGCATATTTTAGCATGGTTAATGCTGGTTTTGAAAGTCATGTGTTGAAGGATGCTCAAGGTAAGAGATCCTTGGTTTGACATATTGTAAATATGGATTTGATGCATGGTGATGCATGATGTTAAATGGCTTTGTTTAATGCTTTAAAGCAGGGAATTGTTGATGTTATATGATGTATATTGGCAAGTGATATAAAGGTTTTAAAGTACTTGAATCGGATATAGTTAGCCGGCTATAGGATTGGGTGCACCGTGAATAAAGTCACCTTGGATGTTGAGGGGTTTTGATTGTACCATAAACTCCGTCCAAGTACCCTAACAAGTGAGGTAAGATCACAACGACGGTTAAAAGTCCGTGTGTGGATCTCGTGTTATGTGTCCCTTGCACTCGTTAGTGGAATTATACAACTACCGATGAGTGATGTGGAAGGGTTGTGATTGTACCATTAAACTCCACCTTATGTTGTTCGGTAGTGTGTATGAAGTGTGTGGGACAACGCTTGTAATCCGCGTATCTGATTGTGTTTTGTGTTGTAAATGGTTATGAATTATCACTTGAAAGCCAATATGATGTGATGGTTATGGTGAAGCATGAGATGCTTGTTATGTATGCAAGGTTGCATGAAATGAGTTGAGCATGTGTTTAGAAAGCTTTATTGAAAGTGTTTTCTAAAATGCATTATTGTGTTGTTTTCTTTAGAGCATGCCCCACTAAGCAATTGTGCTTACGCTCTCTCTCTTGTACCAATAATGCAGACAATTGAAGTGTTTGAGGGCAACAAGGATGCTAAGAGTCCAAGGGGAAACTAAGCTCATGTATGGTGATGTTTTCATACATTATTAGTTTTGGTAATTTGGCAATGGGAACCTAAGATGTGTTTTGGGAGATGTTTTGGACTCCTTAGTTTGAGGCATGATGCTTTTGATGTTTTGGTTTTGTAATTGGTCTTTTGATACTTGATTTGGAGTTTGGTTGGTTGCTTGGTTTTGGATATTATGATGCATGCCTATAGACATGTGAAGATCATGTTTGATGCCATGAATGTGTTTAGGAGTTGCAAGTATGCTCTATATATGTATGACGATTTGTTGGCATGGATAGGAAGTCACTAGGATGTGTTTGAGTGTCTTTATATATGAAAAACCAGCAAAATCTGCAGATTCTGGGCAAACCGTATCTATACACTCGTTGGTGTTTCGAAACAGGGGCCTGTAATGGCCTTAGTGTTTCGAAACGGCTGGTGACTGTTTCGAAACGGTTTTGCCACTGGAAGGCCCTGTTTCGGAACAAGTCTCGAAACGAACCCGTGTTTTGGAACGGTCAACACCGTTTCGAAACAGGTGACCGTTGGGCACTGATTTGAATGTTGTTCAAGTTTGCAAGCTTTACGTTTTAGTCCCGAAAGTTGTAATTGCAATTATATGAGTTTGAGATGTCCGATTAAGGTGAAATTTGACAGGGAAGCATGTAATATGACTAATTAAATATTGGTAACCTTAAAATCAGTTAAGACCTCCTAATTTTCAGAATTTACATTTTGGTCCCTAATATTTGTATTTTGTGCAATTGAGTCCCTCATGTTGTTCGATCGATGTGCTTTTCACCTGTATGTTTCATGCATACTCACATAGGGTTAATGTGTATCTAGAAAAGACTAAAAAGAAAAAAAGGTCGTTAATCAAGGTTTACTTTCTGGTTGACTTTGGTTTTCCCCGTGTAACCTTCGTAGTTCGGGTCAACCTTCTAGGCCGGGATAAGGGGGTTACAATAGAACCATTTTTTTTGAAAACTTGAAACTTAAATTTGAAAACCTATCTTAAATTAAGGGGGAGTAAGGTTTTCAAAGGTTTCAAAACATAAAAATTTATAATTGATTTTGTTATATCAAAAAGGGGGAGATTGTGAAACCAAAATTGTTTTTGATATAACAATTGAACTTATGGATTAAATTGTAAAACAATAAATTTTTAAGTATTTTTATAGACTCACATTTTGACAAGATTTTTTGAACCAAACACTATTTCAAGTCAAAACATACTTAAATGTTCGATTTTCACAAAGTCTTTTCTTAAGTTTTCAAGCCAAACTTGGATAAAATGCCCATGCATATCGATACCCTTGTGCGCATCGATACAATTTTTAACCACTGGAATTTTAATCGTTCATAGCGTACCGATACAGTCTAATGCCGTATCGATACGATATTCATCTGGGCAAGACTTTAAGCTATAGAGTATCGATACACATTAGAATTGTATCGATACTGTTTTCTTATTAAAAATATTATTTTGCTATAGCGTACTGATACAACATGTCACCGTATCGATATAATATGCTGACCTTTGCAAAATCCTTGCATTTAATTTTTGATGTTGACTTGTCAGTTCGTTGGAATCCAAAATTTTAAATGACCGTTGAACGACATCGATACACTAAGGGAGTGTATCGATACACTTTTTATGAAAACCAAACTCAGGATTCCAGTGAGCAAAATCTGTATGGATACGTCTAACCCTATCGATACACGCCTTAATATCATACTGATACGCCCTGTTTTTCAGTCACAATAGCTCTTTCTTATTTGAGATAGGTACCGATACGCCCACGAGTCGTACTGATATGGTAAGTTGTTGAGTAGCATTTATTGCGGGAAATTGCAGCCCAATGGCTCTATTCATGATCTCAACCACCCAAACGGCTAGAAATCAATGCAAGGGTATAAAAACAAGTTTCAACAACAACTATTGAATCTACAAGCAACATCAAAGCACTCAAATCCAAACCTTGTTCATTTTAGAGTCAAATCTTTGTACCCAACTGCATTGTGATTTTCATTGTAATTTTTATTGTGCGTTTGGGGAGTGGTTGATTGTAATTGGGTAAACATCATCCTCGGAGAGGCATTTGTAAAGTTTACCAAAAACCCTTCTTTGTAAAAATGAGTGGATTAAGCTTTGGGTAGAAAGCTTAATGAAAATTGTAAGGTTTTTTTCTCATCCAAGAAAAGGGGAAGAATCAATTAGTGGATTGGTTGAAAATCCTTAGTGGGAGCTAAGGTAGTGGATTTAGAGTTCATTGGAGAACTTGAACCACTCTAATTGTCTTGTGTTCAAATTTTCATTCTTCCAGTTTCCACCTTTAAAATTTTTATCGACAATTCACCCCCTCTTGGCCATTTGCAATTGTTTGATCAACTCAACAGGGTTAATTACCCATTAATACATGATTGGACCCATCAATGGTCACGTATACAAACATAATCAAATGACATAGATCAATTATGGATCTGTAGCATGGAAATTACATGTAATTGTGAACCGAACATGCCTATTTCCACCTGGTCCTCTTTAAACTTCAGTGAGGTCCTTATCAAAATATGAAAAGAGTGAATAATTTGAATACTTCATTTCTGATCAGAAAAATAACCAACTGCATAAATGTCCGAAAACAAACATAAAATAAACAAATAACAAACTCTCACTCAAACTATAATATCCTCAAATGCTATAACGCTCATATGAGCAATGTGCTCATGAAAGACCTTGGATGGTAAACCTTTTGTGAGCGGATCCACTATCATAGAGTTTGTCCCAATGTGTTCTATGGATATTTTTCCACTTTCCACTCTTTCTTTTACAACTAGTAACTTTATGTCTCTGTGCTTTGACTTAGATGAACTCCTATTTTTGTTGGAATACAGTATTGCTGACTTATTGTCACAAAATAACTTAAGTGATCTTTTTATATTCTCCAAAATATGCAGCCCAATGACAAAATTTCGCAGCCATATTCCATGATTTGATGCCTCATAGTATGCTACAAATTATGCTGCCATAGTGGAATATGCAGATTTTTTGCTATCTTGGCACCCATCAAAATTAGAATCTGAATACCCTACAACCTCCAAATAATCTGATTTCCTGTATGTGAGCATGTAATCTTTTGTTCTTGAAGATACCTCATAACCGTTTTGGCTGCTATCCAATGGTCCATACCAGGGTTGCTTGAGTATCTTCCTAACATCCCAAAAATGTATGCAAAATCCGGACGCGTACAAACTCGAGCATAAATTAGATTCCCAATAACGAACATATAGGGAATCTTATGCATTTCTTGAATTTCAAGGTTACTTTTAGAGCATTGGGCAAGACAAATTTTGTCTCACTTATTGACATGGGTGTCCATTGGTTTACTGTTTTGCATGTAAAACCTTTTAAGTACTTTATCAATATAGTTCTTTTGTGACAATCGAAGAATACCCTGAGATTGATCTCGATGTATCTGAATTCCTAAAAAAAAAGAAGCGTCCCCAAGATCTTTCATTTCAAAATGCTTAGATAGAAATCTTTTGGTTTCGTGCAATATGCATATATCATTTGTGGCAAGCAAAATGTCATCCGCATATTAAACCAAAAATATATGCTTACTCCTAATGAACTTGTTATACACACAATCATCAACAATATTCATCTCAAAACCGAACAAGACAATTACTTGATGAAATTTTTTGTACCATTGATAAGAAGCTTGCTTGAGTCCATAGATGGATTTTGTTAATTTGCAAACTATATTCTTTGGCTCTCTTGACTCAAAGTTTTCTGGTTGCACCATATAAATTGTTTCTTTAATGTCTCAATTGAGAAATGCAGTCTGAACATCCATCTGATGTAACTCAAGATTAAAATGAGATACAAGTGCCATGATTGTCCTAAAATTCCTAAATCTCTAACCCCTTTAGCCCGGTCTAGACGGTTGACCCGAACCGAGGTGATTACACGGGGAAAACCGAAGCTAACTCGTTAAAGCTGACCCCGATTGACGACCCTTTTTTTCTTTTAATCTTTTCTAAGTACAACTTAAATCCTATGTGATCACCCGAGGGCATAGGAAGAAACAACACAACGATCGGATTTCGATTAGGGGTTTAATTGCGCAAACTAGACATTTAGGGGCCAAAATGTAATTTCTGCAAATTACAAGGACTTCTCTGATTTTAAAGATACCTCTATTCAATTAGTCATATTTCATGCTTCTCTGTAAATTTTCATCACAATCAGACCATCCAAATACATCCAATTGAATTCATGAAGATCATGGACTAAAATGCAACGTTTCAAAACCTTTTCAACTGAGATTTAACCAACTTAATGACCCACGTATCGATACTCCTAAGGAGGGTATTGATACTCCCTCGATGGTCAAACTTCCCAGACTTGTGTTGTCAGACCATATCGGTACGCTGAGGTACCGTATCGGTACGCCCT